>CAWUFW010014913.1:0-388628 GCA_963921515.1 Calotriton arnoldi
TGATTTTCGCCACAGTTCGCCGTGCCGCAAATTGGGTCCGGATCCAGTTCCGACCCACGGCCTCCTTTAATTACCAAGGATGGTGCTGCTCCCCGCGACAGGACTGCCGCGTGATAATTCTTTCCACCAAAGGTCCAAGAACTTTTGAGAGCGCACACTCGGCAAACTGAACCACCTGGCTTTCACTTTCTGGCACAAACTTGCACCATTGTTCGCTGGTAACATGTCCCAGACCTGACGCGTTTCTAGGCTGCTGCCTTTCATCAGAGGTCGCTCTTGGAATGACTAAAACAGGCAGTTCTGGTATACTTTATTTATAGCATGCCCCGCCCTCAGTGGGTTCTCTTTCGGTGCATGCTGGGTCCCGTAGTTCCCTCCAGAACAAATAACACCTTTAGTAGGTCCTGCTATGAAGTCATCACTTTCCAAGCATGTTTTCTCCACCCTTAGTGGGCCCCAGAACAAGGTGCAAGTGATTTTCGCCACAGTTCGGCCGTGCCGCAAATTGGGTCCGGATCCAGTTCCGACCCACGGCCTCCTTTAAACTACCAAGCGACGGTGCAGGCTCCCCGCGACAGGACTGCCGCGTGATAAATTTTTTCCACCAACGGTCCAAGAACTTTTGAGAGCGCACACTCGGCAAACTGAACCACCTGGCTTTCACTTTCTGGCACAAACTTGCACCATTGTTCGCTGGCAACATGTCCCAGCACCTTGACGCGTTTCTAGGCTGCTGCCTTTCATCAGAGGTCGCTCTTGGAATGACTAAACAGGCAGTTCTGGGTATACTTCTATTTATAAGCATGCCCCGCCCTCAGTGGGTTCTCTTCGTGCATGCTGGGTCCCCGTAGTTCCCTCCAGAACAAATAACACCTTTAGTAGGTCCTGCTATGAAGTCATCACTTTCCAAGCATGTTTTCTCCACCCTTAGTGGGCCCCAGAACAAGGTGCAAGTGATTTCTCGCCTACAGTTCGCCGTGCCGCAAATTGGGTCCGGATCCAAGTTCCGACTCCACGGCCTCCTTTAATTTACCACGGACGGTGCTGCTCCCCGCGACAGGACTGCCGCGTGATAATTTTTTCCACCAAAGGTCCAAGAACTTTTGAGAGCGCACACTCGGCAAACTGAACCACCTGGCTTTCACTTTCTGGCACAAACTTGCACCATTGTTCGCTGGTAACATGTCCCAGACCTGACGCGTTTCTAGGCTGCTGCCTTTCATCAGAGGTCGCTCTTGGAATGACTAAACAGGCAGTTCTGGTATACTTTATTTATAGCATGCCCCGCCCTCAGTGGGTTCTCTTCGGTGCATGCTGGGTCCCGTAGTTCCCTCCAGAACAAATAACACCTTTAGTAGGTCCTGCTATGAAGTCATCACTTTCCAAGCATGTTTTCTCCACCCTTAGTGGGCCCCAGAACAAGGTGCAAGTGATTTTCGCCACAGTTCGCCGTGCCGCAAATTGGGTCCGGATCCAGTTCCGACCCACGGCCTCCTTTAACTTACCAAGGACGGTGCTGCTCCCCGCGACAGGACTGCCGCGTGATAATTTTTTCCACCAAAGGTCCAAGAACTTTTGAGAGCGCACACTCGGCAAACTGAACCACCTGGCTTTCACTTTCTGGCACAAACTTGCACCATTGTTCGCTGGTAACATGTCCCAGACCTGACGCGTTTCTAGGCTGCTGCCTTTCATCAGAGGTCGCTCTTGGAATGACTAAAACAGGCAGTTCTGGTATACTTTATTTATAGCATGCCCCGCCCTCAGTGGGTTCTCTTCGGTGCATGCTGGGTCCCGTAGTTCCCTCCAGAACAAATAACACCTTTAGTAGGTCCTGCTATGAAGTCATCACTTTCCAAGCATGTTTTCTCCACCCTTAGTGGGCCCCAGAACAAGGTGCAAGTGATTTTCGCCACAGTTCGCCGTGCCGCAAATTGGGTCCGGATCCAGTTCCGACCCACGGCCTCCTTTAATTACCAAGGACGGTGCTGCTCCCCGCGACAGGACTGCCGCGTGATAATTTTTTCCACCAAAGGTCCAAGAACTTTTGAGAGCGCACACTCGGCAAACTGAACCACCTGGCTTTCACTTTCTGGCACAAACTTGCACCATTGTTCGCTGGTAACATGTCCCAGACCTGACGCGTTTCTAGGCTGCTGCCTTTCATCAGAGGTCGCTCTTGGAATGACTAAAACAGGCAGTTCTGGTATACTTTATTTATAGCATGCCCCGCCCTCAGTGGGTTCTCTTCGGTGCATGCTGGGTCCCGTAGTTCCCTCCAGAACAAATAACACCTTTAGTAGGTCCTGCTATGAAGTCATCACTTTCCAAGCATGTTTTCTCCACCCTTAGTGGGCCCCAGAACAAGGTGCAAGTGATTTTCGCCACAGTTCGCCGTGCCGCAAATTGGGTCCGGATCCAGTTCCGACCCACGGCCTCCTTTAATTACCAAGGACGGTGCTGCTCCCCGCGACAGGACTGCCGCGTGATAATTTTTTCCACCAAAGGTCCAAGAACTTTTGAGAGCGCACACTCGGCAAACTGAACCACCTGGCTTTCACTTTCTGGCACAAACTTGCACCATTGTTCGCTGGTAACATGTCCCAGACCTGACGCGTTTCTAGGCTGCTGCCTTTCATCAGAGGTCGCTCTTGGAATGACTAAAACAGGCAGTTCTGGTATACTTTATTTATAGCATGCCCCGCCCTCAGTGGGTTCTCTTCGGTGCATGCTGGGTCCCGTAGTTCCCTCCAGAACAAATAACACCTTTAGTAGGTCCTGCTATGAAGTCATCACTTTCCAAGCATGTTTTCTCCACCCTTAGTGGGCCCCAGAACAAGGTGCAAGTGATTTTCGCCACAGTTCGCCGTGCCGCAAATTGGGTCCGGATCCAGTTCCGACCCACGGCCTCCCTTAATTACCAAGGACGGTGCTGCTCCCCGCGACAGGACTGCCGCGTGATAATTTTTTCCACCAAAGGTCCAAGAACTTTTGAGAGCGCACACTCGGCAAACTGAACCACCTGGCTTTCACTTTCTGGCACAAACTTGCACCATTGTTCGCTGGTAACATGTCCCAGACCTGACGCGTTTCTAGGCTGCTGCCTTTCATCAGAGGTCGCTCTTGGAATGACTAAAACAGGCAGTTCTGGTATACTTTATTTATAGCATGCCCCGCCCTCAGTGGGTTCTCTTCGGTGCATGCTGGGTCCCGTAGTTCCCTCCAGAACAAATAACACCTTTAGTAGGTCCTGCTATGAAGTCATCACTTTCCAAGCATGTTTTCTCCACCCTTAGTGGGCCCCAGAACAAGGTGCAAGTGATTTTCGCCACAGTTCGCCGTGCCGCAAATTGGGTCCGGATCCAGTTCCGACCCACGGCCTCCTTTAATTACCAAGGACGGTGCTGCTCCCCGCGACAGGACTGCCGCGTGATAATTTTTTTCCACCAAAGGTCCAAGAACTTTTGAGAGCGCACACTCGGCAAACTGAACCACCTGGCTTTCACTTTCTGGCACAAACTTGCACCATTGTTCGCTGGTAACATGTCCCAGACCTGACGCGTTTCTAGGCTGCTGCCTTTCATCAGAGGTCGCTTCTTGGAATGACTAAAACAGGCAGTTCTGGTATACTTTATTTATAGCATGCCCCGCCCTCAGTGGGTTCTCTTTCGGTGCATGCTGGGTCCCGTAGTTCCCTCCAGAACAAATAACACCTTTAGTAGGTCCTGCTATGAAGTCATCACTTTCCAAGCATGTTTTCTCCACCCTTAGTGGGCCCCAGAACAAGGTGCAAGTGATTTTCGCCACAGTTCGCCGTGCCGCAAATTGGGTCCGGATCCAGTTCCGACCCACGGCCTCCTTTAATTACCAAGGACGGTGCTGCTCCCCGCGACAGGACTGCCGCGTGATAATTTTTTCCACCAAAGGTCCAAGAACTTTTGAGAGCGCACACTCGGCAAACTGAACCACCTGGCTTTCACTTTCTGGCACAAACTTGCACCATTGTTCGCTGGTAACATGTCCCAGACCTGACGCGTTTCTAGGCTGCTGCCTTTCATCAGAGGTCGCTCTTGGAATGACTAAAACAGGCAGTTCTGGTATACTTTATTTATAGCATGCCCCGCCCTCAGTGGGTTCTCTTTCGGTGCATGCTGGGTCCCGTAGTTCCCTCCAGAACAAATAACACCTTTAGTAGGTCCTGCTATGAAGTCATCACTTTCCAAGCATGTTTTCTCCACCCTTAGTGGGCCCCAGAACAAGGTGCAAGTGATTTTCGCCACAGTTCGCCGTGCCGCAAATTGGGTCCGGATCCAGTTCCGACCCACGGCCTCCTTTAATTACCAAGGACGGTGCTGCTCCCCGCGACAGGACTGCCGCGTGATAATTTTTTCCACCAAAGGTCCAAGAACTTTTGAGAGCGCACACTCGGCAAACTGAACCACCTGGCTTTCACTTTCTGGCACAAACTTGCACCATTGTTCGCTGGTAACATGTCCCAGACCTGACGCGTTTCTAGGCTGCTGCCTTTCATCAGAGGTCGCTCTTGGAATGACTAAAACAGGCAGTTCTGGTATACTTTATTTATAGCATGCCCCGCCCTCAGTGGGTTCTCTTTCGGTGCATGCTGGGTCCCGTAGTTCCCTCCAGAACAAATAACACCTTTAGTAGGTCCTGCTATGAAGTCATCACTTTCCAAGCATGTTTTCTCCACCCTTAGTGGGCCCCAGAACAAGGTGCAAGTGATTTTCGCCACAGTTCGCCGTGCCGCAAATTGGGTCCGGATCCAGTTCCGACCCACGGCCTCCTTTAATTACCAAGGACGGTGCTGCTCCCCGCGACAGGACTGCCGCGTGATAATTTTTTCCACCAAAGGTCCAAGAACTTTTGAGAGCGCACACTCGGCAAACTGAACCACCTGGCTTTCACTTTCTGGCACAAACTTGCACCATTGTTCGCTGGTAACATGTCCCAGACCTGACGCGTTTCTAGGCTGCTGCCTTTCATCAGAGGTCGCTCTTGGAATGACTAAAACAGGCAGTTCTGGTATACTTTATTTATAGCATGCCCCGCCCTCAGTGGGTTCTCTTTCGGTGCATGCTGGGTCCCGTAGTTCCCTCCAGAACAAATAACACCTTTAGTAGGTCCTGCTATGAAGTCATCACTTTCCAAGCATGTTTTCTCCACCCTTAGTGGGCCCCAGAACAAGGTGCAAGTGATTTTCGCCACAGTTCGCCGTGCCGCAAATTGGGTCCGGATCCAGTTCCGACCCACGGCCTCCTTTAATTACCAAGGACGGTGCTGCTCCCCGCGACAGGACTGCCGCGTGATAATTTTTTCCACCAAAGGTCCAAGAACTTTTGAGAGCGCACACTCGGCAAACTGAACCACCTGGCTTTCACTTTCTGGCACAAACTTGCACCATTGTTCGCTGGTAACATGTCCCAGACCTGACGCGTTTCTAGGCTGCTGCCTTTCATCAGAGGTCGCTCTTGGAATGACTAAAACAGGCAGTTCTGGTATACTTTATTTATAGCATGCCCCGCCCTCAGTGGGTTCTCTTTCGGTGCATGCTGGGTCCCGTAGTTCCCTCCAGAACAAATAACACCTTTAGTAGGTCCTGCTATGAAGTCATCACTTTCCAAGCATGTTTTCTCCACCCTTAGTGGGCCCCAGAACAAGGTGCAAGTGATTTTCGCCACAGTTCGCCGTGCCGCAAATTGGGTCCGGATCCAGTTCCGACCCACGGCCTCCTTTAATTACCAAGGACGGTGCTGCTCCCCGCGACAGGACTGCCGCGTGATAATTTTTTCCACCAAAGGTCCAAGAACTTTTGAGAGCGCACACTCGGCAAACTGAACCACCTGGCTTTCACTTTCTGGCACAAACTTGCACCATTGTTCGCTGGTAACATGTCCCAGACCTGACGCGTTTCTAGGCTGCTGCCTTTCATCAGAGGTCGCTCTTGGAATGACTAAAACAGGCAGTTCTGGTATACTTTATTTATAGCATGCCCCGCCCTCAGTGGGTTCTCTTTCGGTGCATGCTGGGTCCCGTAGTTCCCTCCAGAACAAATAACACCTTTAGTAGGTCCTGCTATGAAGTCATCACTTTCCAAGCATGTTTTCTCCACCCTTAGTGGGCCCCAGAACAAGGTGCAAGTGATTTTCGCCACAGTTCGCCGTGCCGCAAATTGGGTCCGGATCCAGTTCCGACCCACGGCCTCCTTTAATTACCAAGGACGGTGCTGCTCCCCGCGACAGGACTGCCGCGTGATAATTTTTTCCACCAAAGGTCCAAGAACTTTTGAGAGCGCACACTCGGCAAACTGAACCACCTGGCTTTCACTTTCTGGCACAAACTTGCACCATTGTTCGCTGGTAACATGTCCCAGACCTGACGCGTTTCTAGGCTGCTGCCTTTCATCAGAGGTCGCTCTTGGAATGACTAAAACAGGCAGTTCTGGTATACTTTATTTATAGCATGCCCCGCCCTCAGTGGGTTCTCTTTCGGTGCATGCTGGGTCCCGTAGTTCCCTCCAGAACAAATAACACCTTTAGTAGGTCCTGCTATGAAGTCATCACTTTCCAAGCATGTTTTCTCCACCCTTAGTGGGCCCCAGAACAAGGTGCAAGTGATTTTCGCCACAGTTCGCCGTGCCGCAAATTGGGTCCGGATCCAGTTCCGACCCACGGCCTCCTTTAATTACCAAGGACGGTGCTGCTCCCCGCGACAGGACTGCCGCGTGATAATTTTTTCCACCAAAGGTCCAAGAACTTTTGAGAGCGCACACTCGGCAAACTGAACCACCTGGCTTTCACTTTCTGGCACAAACTTGCACCATTGTTCGCTGGTAACATGTCCCAGACCTGACGCGTTTCTAGGCTGCTGCCTTTCATCAGAGGTCGCTCTTGGAATGACTAAAACAGGCAGTTCTGGTATACTTTATTTATAGCATGCCCCGCCCTCAGTGGGTTCTCTTTCGGTGCATGCTGGGTCCCGTAGTTCCCTCCAGAACAAATAACACCTTTAGTAGGTCCTGCTATGAAGTCATCACTTTCCAAGCATGTTTTCTCCACCCTTAGTGGGCCCCAGAACAAGGTGCAAGTGATTTTCGCCACAGTTCGCCGTGCCGCAAATTGGGTCCGGATCCAGTTCCGACCCACGGCCTCCTTTAATTACCAAGGACGGTGCTGCTCCCCGCGACAGGACTGCCGCGTGATAATTTTTTCCACCAAAGGTCCAAGAACTTTTGAGAGCGCACACTCGGCAAACTGAACCACCTGGCTTTCACTTTCTGGCACAAACTTGCACCATTGTTCGCTGGTAACATGTCCCAGACCTGACGCGTTTCTAGGCTGCTGCCTTTCATCAGAGGTCGCTCTTGGAATGACTAAAACAGGCAGTTCTGGTATACTTTATTTATAGCATGCCCCGCCCTCAGTGGGTTCTCTTTCGGTGCATGCTGGGTCCCGTAGTTCCCTCCAGAACAAATAACACCTTTAGTAGGTCCTGCTATGAAGTCATCACTTTCCAAGCATGTTTTCTCCACCCTTAGTGGGCCCCAGAACAAGGTGCAAGTGATTTTCGCCACAGTTCGCCGTGCCGCAAATTGGGTCCGGATCCAGTTCCGACCCACGGCCTCCTTTAATTACCAAGGACGGTGCTGCTCCCCGCGACAGGACTGCCGCGTGATAATTTTTTCCACCAAAGGTCCAAGAACTTTTGAGAGCGCACACTCGGCAAACTGAACCACCTGGCTTTCACTTTCTGGCACAAACTTGCACCATTGTTCGCTGGTAACATGTCCCAGACCTGACGCGTTTCTAGGCTGCTGCCTTTCATCAGAGGTCGCTCTTGGAATGACTAAAACAGGCAGTTCTGGTATACTTTATTTATAGCATGCCCCGCCCTCAGTGGGTTCTCTTTCGGTGCATGCTGGGTCCCGTAGTTCCCTCCAGAACAAATAACACCTTTAGTAGGTCCTGCTATGAAGTCATCACTTTCCAAGCATGTTTTCTCCACCCTTAGTGGGCCCCAGAACAAGGTGCAAGTGATTTTCGCCACAGTTCGCCGTGCCGCAAATTGGGTCCGGATCCAGTTCCGACCCACGGCCTCCTTTAATTACCAAGGACGGTGCTGCTCCCCGCGACAGGACTGCCGCGTGATAATTTTTTCCACCAAAGGTCCAAGAACTTTTGAGAGCGCACACTCGGCAAACTGAACCACCTGGCTTTCACTTTCTGGCACAAACTTGCACCATTGTTCGCTGGTAACATGTCCCAGACCTGACGCGTTTCTAGGCTGCTGCCTTTCATCAGAGGTCGCTCTTGGAATGACTAAAACAGGCAGTTCTGGTATACTTTATTTATAGCATGCCCCGCCCTCAGTGGGTTCTCTTTCGGTGCATGCTGGGTCCCGTAGTTCCCTCCAGAACAAATAACACCTTTAGTAGGTCCTGCTATGAAGTCATCACTTTCCAAGCATGTTTTCTCCACCCTTAGTGGGCCCCAGAACAAGGTGCAAGTGATTTTCGCCACAGTTCGCCGTGCCGCAAATTGGGTCCGGATCCAGTTCCGACCCACGGCCTCCTTTAATTACCAAGGACGGTGCTGCTCCCCGCGACAGGACTGCCGCGTGATAATTTTTTCCACCAAAGGTCCAAGAACTTTTGAGAGCGCACACTCGGCAAACTGAACCACCTGGCTTTCACTTTCTGGCACAAACTTGCACCATTGTTCGCTGGTAACATGTCCCAGACCTGACGCGTTTCTAGGCTGCTGCCTTTCATCAGAGGTCGCTCTTGGAATGACTAAAACAGGCAGTTCTGGTATACTTTATTTATAGCATGCCCCGCCCTCAGTGGGTTCTCTTTCGGTGCATGCTGGGTCCCGTAGTTCCCTCCAGAACAAATAACACCTTTAGTAGGTCCTGCTATGAAGTCATCACTTTCCAAGCATGTTTTCTCCACCCTTAGTGGGCCCCAGAACAAGGTGCAAGTGATTTTCGCCACAGTTCGCCGTGCCGCAAATTGGGTCCGGATCCAGTTCCGACCCACGGCCTCCTTTAATTACCAAGGACGGTGCTGCTCCCCGCGACAGGACTGCCGCGTGATAATTTTTTCCACCAAAGGTCCAAGAACTTTTGAGAGCGCACACTCGGCAAACTGAACCACCTGGCTTTCACTTTCTGGCACAAACTTGCACCATTGTTCGCTGGTAACATGTCCCAGACCTGACGCGTTTCTAGGCTGCTGCCTTTCATCAGAGGTCGCTCTTGGAATGACTAAAACAGGCAGTTCTGGTATACTTTATTTATAGCATGCCCCGCCCTCAGTGGGTTCTCTTTCGGTGCATGCTGGGTCCCGTAGTTCCCTCCAGAACAAATAACACCTTTAGTAGGTCCTGCTATGAAGTCATCACTTTCCAAGCATGTTTTCTCCACCCTTAGTGGGCCCCAGAACAAGGTGCAAGTGATTTTCGCCACAGTTCGCCGTGCCGCAAATTGGGTCCGGATCCAGTTCCGACCCACGGCCTCCTTTAATTACCAAGGACGGTGCTGCTCCCCGCGACAGGACTGCCGCGTGATAATTTTTTCCACCAAAGGTCCAAGAACTTTTGAGAGCGCACACTCGGCAAACTGAACCACCTGGCTTTCACTTTCTGGCACAAACTTGCACCATTGTTCGCTGGTAACATGTCCCAGACCTGACGCGTTTCTAGGCTGCTGCCTTTCATCAGAGGTCGCTCTTGGAATGACTAAAACAGGCAGTTCTGGTATACTTTATTTATAGCATGCCCCGCCCTCAGTGGGTTCTCTTTCGGTGCATGCTGGGTCCCGTAGTTCCCTCCAGAACAAATAACACCTTTAGTAGGTCCTGCTATGAAGTCATCACTTTCCAAGCATGTTTTCTCCACCCTTAGTGGGCCCCAGAACAAGGTGCAAGTGATTTTCGCCACAGTTCGCCGTGCCGCAAATTGGGTCCGGATCCAGTTCCGACCCACGGCCTCCTTTAATTACCAAGGACGGTGCTGCTCCCCGCGACAGGACTGCCGCGTGATAATTTTTTCCACCAAAGGTCCAAGAACTTTTGAGAGCGCACACTCGGCAAACTGAACCACCTGGCTTTCACTTTCTGGCACAAACTTGCACCATTGTTCGCTGGTAACATGTCCCAGACCTGACGCGTTTCTAGGCTGCTGCCTTTCATCAGAGGTCGCTCTTGGAATGACTAAAACAGGCAGTTCTGGTATACTTTATTTATAGCATGCCCCGCCCTCAGTGGGTTCTCTTTCGGTGCATGCTGGGTCCCGTAGTTCCCTCCAGAACAAATAACACCTTTAGTAGGTCCTGCTATGAAGTCATCACTTTCCAAGCATGTTTTCTCCACCCTTAGTGGGCCCCAGAACAAGGTGCAAGTGATTTTCGCCACAGTTCGCCGTGCCGCAAATTGGGTCCGGATCCAGTTCCGACCCACGGCCTCCTTTAATTACCAAGGACGGTGCTGCTCCCCGCGACAGGACTGCCGCGTGATAATTTTTTCCACCAAAGGTCCAAGAACTTTTGAGAGCGCACACTCGGCAAACTGAACCACCTGGCTTTCACTTTCTGGCACAAACTTGCACCATTGTTCGCTGGTAACATGTCCCAGACCTGACGCGTTTCTAGGCTGCTGCCTTTCATCAGAGGTCGCTCTTGGAATGACTAAAACAGGCAGTTCTGGTATACTTTATTTATAGCATGCCCCGCCCTCAGTGGGTTCTCTTTCGGTGCATGCTGGGTCCCGTAGTTCCCTCCAGAACAAATAACACCTTTAGTAGGTCCTGCTATGAAGTCATCACTTTCCAAGCATGTTTTCTCCACCCTTAGTGGGCCCCAGAACAAGGTGCAAGTGATTTTCGCCACAGTTCGCCGTGCCGCAAATTGGGTCCGGATCCAGTTCCGACCCACGGCCTCCTTTAATTACCAAGGACGGTGCTGCTCCCCGCGACAGGACTGCCGCGTGATAATTTTTTCCACCAAAGGTCCAAGAACTTTTGAGAGCGCACACTCGGCAAACTGAACCACCTGGCTTTCACTTTCTGGCACAAACTTGCACCATTGTTCGCTGGTAACATGTCCCAGACCTGACGCGTTTCTAGGCTGCTGCCTTTCATCAGAGGTCGCTCTTGGAATGACTAAAACAGGCAGTTCTGGTATACTTTATTTATAGCATGCCCCGCCCTCAGTGGGTTCTCTTTCGGTGCATGCTGGGTCCCGTAGTTCCCTCCAGAACAAATAACACCTTTAGTAGGTCCTGCTATGAAGTCATCACTTTCCAAGCATGTTTTCTCCACCCTTAGTGGGCCCCAGAACAAGGTGCAAGTGATTTTCGCCACAGTTCGCCGTGCCGCAAATTGGGTCCGGATCCAGTTCCGACCCACGGCCTCCTTTAATTACCAAGGACGGTGCTGCTCCCCGCGACAGGACTGCCGCGTGATAATTTTTTCCACCAAAGGTCCAAGAACTTTTGAGAGCGCACACTCGGCAAACTGAACCACCTGGCTTTCACTTTCTGGCACAAACTTGCACCATTGTTCGCTGGTAACATGTCCCAGACCTGACGCGTTTCTAGGCTGCTGCCTTTCATCAGAGGTCGCTCTTGGAATGACTAAAACAGGCAGTTCTGGTATACTTTATTTATAGCATGCCCCGCCCTCAGTGGGTTCTCTTTCGGTGCATGCTGGGTCCCGTAGTTCCCTCCAGAACAAATAACACCTTTAGTAGGTCCTGCTATGAAGTCATCACTTTCCAAGCATGTTTTCTCCACCCTTAGTGGGCCCCAGAACAAGGTGCAAGTGATTTTCGCCACAGTTCGCCGTGCCGCAAATTGGGTCCGGATCCAGTTCCGACCCACGGCCTCCTTTAATTACCAAGGACGGTGCTGCTCCCCGCGACAGGACTGCCGCGTGATAATTTTTTCCACCAAAGGTCCAAGAACTTTTGAGAGCGCACACTCGGCAAACTGAACCACCTGGCTTTCACTTTCTGGCACAAACTTGCACCATTGTTCGCTGGTAACATGTCCCAGACCTGACGCGTTTCTAGGCTGCTGCCTTTCATCAGAGGTCGCTCTTGGAATGACTAAAACAGGCAGTTCTGGTATACTTTATTTATAGCATGCCCCGCCCTCAGTGGGTTCTCTTTCGGTGCATGCTGGGTCCCGTAGTTCCCTCCAGAACAAATAACACCTTTAGTAGGTCCTGCTATGAAGTCATCACTTTCCAAGCATGTTTTCTCCACCCTTAGTGGGCCCCAGAACAAGGTGCAAGTGATTTTCGCCACAGTTCGCCGTGCCGCAAATTGGGTCCGGATCCAGTTCCGACCCACGGCCTCCTTTAATTACCAAGGACGGTGCTGCTCCCCGCGACAGGACTGCCGCGTGATAATTTTTTCCACCAAAGGTCCAAGAACTTTTGAGAGCGCACACTCGGCAAACTGAACCACCTGGCTTTCACTTTCTGGCACAAACTTGCACCATTGTTCGCTGGTAACATGTCCCAGACCTGACGCGTTTCTAGGCTGCTGCCTTTCATCAGAGGTCGCTCTTGGAATGACTAAAACAGGCAGTTCTGGTATACTTTATTTATAGCATGCCCCGCCCTCAGTGGGTTCTCTTTCGGTGCATGCTGGGTCCCGTAGTTCCCTCCAGAACAAATAACACCTTTAGTAGGTCCTGCTATGAAGTCATCACTTTCCAAGCATGTTTTCTCCACCCTTAGTGGGCCCCAGAACAAGGTGCAAGTGATTTTCGCCACAGTTCGCCGTGCCGCAAATTGGGTCCGGATCCAGTTCCGACCCACGGCCTCCTTTAATTACCAAGGACGGTGCTGCTCCCCGCGACAGGACTGCCGCGTGATAATTTTTTCCACCAAAGGTCCAAGAACTTTTGAGAGCGCACACTCGGCAAACTGAACCACCTGGCTTTCACTTTCTGGCACAAACTTGCACCATTGTTCGCTGGTAACATGTCCCAGACCTGACGCGTTTCTAGGCTGCTGCCTTTCATCAGAGGTCGCTCTTGGAATGACTAAAACAGGCAGTTCTGGTATACTTTATTTATAGCATGCCCCGCCCTCAGTGGGTTCTCTTTCGGTGCATGCTGGGTCCCGTAGTTCCCTCCAGAACAAATAACACCTTTAGTAGGTCCTGCTATGAAGTCATCACTTTCCAAGCATGTTTTCTCCACCCTTAGTGGGCCCCAGAACAAGGTGCAAGTGATTTTCGCCACAGTTCGCCGTGCCGCAAATTGGGTCCGGATCCAGTTCCGACCCACGGCCTCCTTTAATTACCAAGGACGGTGCTGCTCCCCGCGACAGGACTGCCGCGTGATAATTTTTTCCACCAAAGGTCCAAGAACTTTTGAGAGCGCACACTCGGCAAACTGAACCACCTGGCTTTCACTTTCTGGCACAAACTTGCACCATTGTTCGCTGGTAACATGTCCCAGACCTGACGCGTTTCTAGGCTGCTGCCTTTCATCAGAGGTCGCTCTTGGAATGACTAAAACAGGCAGTTCTGGTATACTTTATTTATAGCATGCCCCGCCCTCAGTGGGTTCTCTTTCGGTGCATGCTGGGTCCCGTAGTTCCCTCCAGAACAAATAACACCTTTAGTAGGTCCTGCTATGAAGTCATCACTTTCCAAGCATGTTTTCTCCACCCTTAGTGGGCCCCAGAACAAGGTGCAAGTGATTTTCGCCACAGTTCGCCGTGCCGCAAATTGGGTCCGGATCCAGTTCCGACCCACGGCCTCCTTTAATTACCAAGGACGGTGCTGCTCCCCGCGACAGGACTGCCGCGTGATAATTTTTTCCACCAAAGGTCCAAGAACTTTTGAGAGCGCACACTCGGCAAACTGAACCACCTGGCTTTCACTTTCTGGCACAAACTTGCACCATTGTTCGCTGGTAACATGTCCCAGACCTGACGCGTTTCTAGGCTGCTGCCTTTCATCAGAGGTCGCTCTTGGAATGACTAAAACAGGCAGTTCTGGTATACTTTATTTATAGCATGCCCCGCCCTCAGTGGGTTCTCTTTCGGTGCATGCTGGGTCCCGTAGTTCCCTCCAGAACAAATAACACCTTTAGTAGGTCCTGCTATGAAGTCATCACTTTCCAAGCATGTTTTCTCCACCCTTAGTGGGCCCCAGAACAAGGTGCAAGTGATTTTCGCCACAGTTCGCCGTGCCGCAAATTGGGTCCGGATCCAGTTCCGACCCACGGCCTCCTTTAATTACCAAGGACGGTGCTGCTCCCCGCGACAGGACTGCCGCGTGATAATTTTTTCCACCAAAGGTCCAAGAACTTTTGAGAGCGCACACTCGGCAAACTGAACCACCTGGCTTTCACTTTCTGGCACAAACTTGCACCATTGTTCGCTGGTAACATGTCCCAGACCTGACGCGTTTCTAGGCTGCTGCCTTTCATCAGAGGTCGCTCTTGGAATGACTAAAACAGGCAGTTCTGGTATACTTTATTTATAGCATGCCCCGCCCTCAGTGGGTTCTCTTTCGGTGCATGCTGGGTCCCGTAGTTCCCTCCAGAACAAATAACACCTTTAGTAGGTCCTGCTATGAAGTCATCACTTTCCAAGCATGTTTTCTCCACCCTTAGTGGGCCCCAGAACAAGGTGCAAGTGATTTTCGCCACAGTTCGCCGTGCCGCAAATTGGGTCCGGATCCAGTTCCGACCCACGGCCTCCTTTAATTACCAAGGACGGTGCTGCTCCCCGCGACAGGACTGCCGCGTGATAATTTTTTCCACCAAAGGTCCAAGAACTTTTGAGAGCGCACACTCGGCAAACTGAACCACCTGGCTTTCACTTTCTGGCACAAACTTGCACCATTGTTCGCTGGTAACATGTCCCAGACCTGACGCGTTTCTAGGCTGCTGCCTTTCATCAGAGGTCGCTCTTGGAATGACTAAAACAGGCAGTTCTGGTATACTTTATTTATAGCATGCCCCGCCCTCAGTGGGTTCTCTTTCGGTGCATGCTGGGTCCCGTAGTTCCCTCCAGAACAAATAACACCTTTAGTAGGTCCTGCTATGAAGTCATCACTTTCCAAGCATGTTTTCTCCACCCTTAGTGGGCCCCAGAACAAGGTGCAAGTGATTTTCGCCACAGTTCGCCGTGCCGCAAATTGGGTCCGGATCCAGTTCCGACCCACGGCCTCCTTTAATTACCAAGGACGGTGCTGCTCCCCGCGACAGGACTGCCGCGTGATAATTTTTTCCACCAAAGGTCCAAGAACTTTTGAGAGCGCACACTCGGCAAACTGAACCACCTGGCTTTCACTTTCTGGCACAAACTTGCACCATTGTTCGCTGGTAACATGTCCCAGACCTGACGCGTTTCTAGGCTGCTGCCTTTCATCAGAGGTCGCTCTTGGAATGACTAAAACAGGCAGTTCTGGTATACTTTATTTATAGCATGCCCCGCCCTCAGTGGGTTCTCTTTCGGTGCATGCTGGGTCCCGTAGTTCCCTCCAGAACAAATAACACCTTTAGTAGGTCCTGCTATGAAGTCATCACTTTCCAAGCATGTTTTCTCCACCCTTAGTGGGCCCCAGAACAAGGTGCAAGTGATTTTCGCCACAGTTCGCCGTGCCGCAAATTGGGTCCGGATCCAGTTCCGACCCACGGCCTCCTTTAATTACCAAGGACGGTGCTGCTCCCCGCGACAGGACTGCCGCGTGATAATTTTTTCCACCAAAGGTCCAAGAACTTTTGAGAGCGCACACTCGGCAAACTGAACCACCTGGCTTTCACTTTCTGGCACAAACTTGCACCATTGTTCGCTGGTAACATGTCCCAGACCTGACGCGTTTCTAGGCTGCTGCCTTTCATCAGAGGTCGCTCTTGGAATGACTAAAACAGGCAGTTCTGGTATACTTTATTTATAGCATGCCCCGCCCTCAGTGGGTTCTCTTTCGGTGCATGCTGGGTCCCGTAGTTCCCTCCAGAACAAATAACACCTTTAGTAGGTCCTGCTATGAAGTCATCACTTTCCAAGCATGTTTTCTCCACCCTTAGTGGGCCCCAGAACAAGGTGCAAGTGATTTTCGCCACAGTTCGCCGTGCCGCAAATTGGGTCCGGATCCAGTTCCGACCCACGGCCTCCTTTAATTACCAAGGACGGTGCTGCTCCCCGCGACAGGACTGCCGCGTGATAATTTTTTCCACCAAAGGTCCAAGAACTTTTGAGAGCGCACACTCGGCAAACTGAACCACCTGGCTTTCACTTTCTGGCACAAACTTGCACCATTGTTCGCTGGTAACATGTCCCAGACCTGACGCGTTTCTAGGCTGCTGCCTTTCATCAGAGGTCGCTCTTGGAATGACTAAAACAGGCAGTTCTGGTATACTTTATTTATAGCATGCCCCGCCCTCAGTGGGTTCTCTTTCGGTGCATGCTGGGTCCCGTAGTTCCCTCCAGAACAAATAACACCTTTAGTAGGTCCTGCTATGAAGTCATCACTTTCCAAGCATGTTTTCTCCACCCTTAGTGGGCCCCAGAACAAGGTGCAAGTGATTTTCGCCACAGTTCGCCGTGCCGCAAATTGGGTCCGGATCCAGTTCCGACCCACGGCCTCCTTTAATTACCAAGGACGGTGCTGCTCCCCGCGACAGGACTGCCGCGTGATAATTTTTTCCACCAAAGGTCCAAGAACTTTTGAGAGCGCACACTCGGCAAACTGAACCACCTGGCTTTCACTTTCTGGCACAAACTTGCACCATTGTTCGCTGGTAACATGTCCCAGACCTGACGCGTTTCTAGGCTGCTGCCTTTCATCAGAGGTCGCTCTTGGAATGACTAAAACAGGCAGTTCTGGTATACTTTATTTATAGCATGCCCCGCCCTCAGTGGGTTCTCTTTCGGTGCATGCTGGGTCCCGTAGTTCCCTCCAGAACAAATAACACCTTTAGTAGGTCCTGCTATGAAGTCATCACTTTCCAAGCATGTTTTCTCCACCCTTAGTGGGCCCCAGAACAAGGTGCAAGTGATTTTCGCCACAGTTCGCCGTGCCGCAAATTGGGTCCGGATCCAGTTCCGACCCACGGCCTCCTTTAATTACCAAGGACGGTGCTGCTCCCCGCGACAGGACTGCCGCGTGATAATTTTTTCCACCAAAGGTCCAAGAACTTTTGAGAGCGCACACTCGGCAAACTGAACCACCTGGCTTTCACTTTCTGGCACAAACTTGCACCATTGTTCGCTGGTAACATGTCCCAGACCTGACGCGTTTCTAGGCTGCTGCCTTTCATCAGAGGTCGCTCTTGGAATGACTAAAACAGGCAGTTCTGGTATACTTTATTTATAGCATGCCCCGCCCTCAGTGGGTTCTCTTTCGGTGCATGCTGGGTCCCGTAGTTCCCTCCAGAACAAATAACACCTTTAGTAGGTCCTGCTATGAAGTCATCACTTTCCAAGCATGTTTTCTCCACCCTTAGTGGGCCCCAGAACAAGGTGCAAGTGATTTTCGCCACAGTTCGCCGTGCCGCAAATTGGGTCCGGATCCAGTTCCGACCCACGGCCTCCTTTAATTACCAAGGACGGTGCTGCTCCCCGCGACAGGACTGCCGCGTGATAATTTTTTCCACCAAAGGTCCAAGAACTTTTGAGAGCGCACACTCGGCAAACTGAACCACCTGGCTTTCACTTTCTGGCACAAACTTGCACCATTGTTCGCTGGTAACATGTCCCAGACCTGACGCGTTTCTAGGCTGCTGCCTTTCATCAGAGGTCGCTCTTGGAATGACTAAAACAGGCAGTTCTGGTATACTTTATTTATAGCATGCCCCGCCCTCAGTGGGTTCTCTTTCGGTGCATGCTGGGTCCCGTAGTTCCCTCCAGAACAAATAACACCTTTAGTAGGTCCTGCTATGAAGTCATCACTTTCCAAGCATGTTTTCTCCACCCTTAGTGGGCCCCAGAACAAGGTGCAAGTGATTTTCGCCACAGTTCGCCGTGCCGCAAATTGGGTCCGGATCCAGTTCCGACCCACGGCCTCCTTTAATTACCAAGGACGGTGCTGCTCCCCGCGACAGGACTGCCGCGTGATAATTTTTTCCACCAAAGGTCCAAGAACTTTTGAGAGCGCACACTCGGCAAACTGAACCACCTGGCTTTCACTTTCTGGCACAAACTTGCACCATTGTTCGCTGGTAACATGTCCCAGACCTGACGCGTTTCTAGGCTGCTGCCTTTCATCAGAGGTCGCTCTTGGAATGACTAAAACAGGCAGTTCTGGTATACTTTATTTATAGCATGCCCCGCCCTCAGTGGGTTCTCTTTCGGTGCATGCTGGGTCCCGTAGTTCCCTCCAGAACAAATAACACCTTTAGTAGGTCCTGCTATGAAGTCATCACTTTCCAAGCATGTTTTCTCCACCCTTAGTGGGCCCCAGAACAAGGTGCAAGTGATTTTCGCCACAGTTCGCCGTGCCGCAAATTGGGTCCGGATCCAGTTCCGACCCACGGCCTCCTTTAATTACCAAGGACGGTGCTGCTCCCCGCGACAGGACTGCCGCGTGATAATTTTTTCCACCAAAGGTCCAAGAACTTTTGAGAGCGCACACTCGGCAAACTGAACCACCTGGCTTTCACTTTCTGGCACAAACTTGCACCATTGTTCGCTGGTAACATGTCCCAGACCTGACGCGTTTCTAGGCTGCTGCCTTTCATCAGAGGTCGCTCTTGGAATGACTAAAACAGGCAGTTCTGGTATACTTTATTTATAGCATGCCCCGCCCTCAGTGGGTTCTCTTTCGGTGCATGCTGGGTCCCGTAGTTCCCTCCAGAACAAATAACACCTTTAGTAGGTCCTGCTATGAAGTCATCACTTTCCAAGCATGTTTTCTCCACCCTTAGTGGGCCCCAGAACAAGGTGCAAGTGATTTTCGCCACAGTTCGCCGTGCCGCAAATTGGGTCCGGATCCAGTTCCGACCCACGGCCTCCTTTAATTACCAAGGACGGTGCTGCTCCCCGCGACAGGACTGCCGCGTGATAATTTTTTCCACCAAAGGTCCAAGAACTTTTGAGAGCGCACACTCGGCAAACTGAACCACCTGGCTTTCACTTTCTGGCACAAACTTGCACCATTGTTCGCTGGTAACATGTCCCAGACCTGACGCGTTTCTAGGCTGCTGCCTTTCATCAGAGGTCGCTCTTGGAATGACTAAAACAGGCAGTTCTGGTATACTTTATTTATAGCATGCCCCGCCCTCAGTGGGTTCTCTTTCGGTGCATGCTGGGTCCCGTAGTTCCCTCCAGAACAAATAACACCTTTAGTAGGTCCTGCTATGAAGTCATCACTTTCCAAGCATGTTTTCTCCACCCTTAGTGGGCCCCAGAACAAGGTGCAAGTGATTTTCGCCACAGTTCGCCGTGCCGCAAATTGGGTCCGGATCCAGTTCCGACCCACGGCCTCCTTTAATTACCAAGGACGGTGCTGCTCCCCGCGACAGGACTGCCGCGTGATAATTTTTTCCACCAAAGGTCCAAGAACTTTTGAGAGCGCACACTCGGCAAACTGAACCACCTGGCTTTCACTTTCTGGCACAAACTTGCACCATTGTTCGCTGGTAACATGTCCCAGACCTGACGCGTTTCTAGGCTGCTGCCTTTCATCAGAGGTCGCTCTTGGAATGACTAAAACAGGCAGTTCTGGTATACTTTATTTATAGCATGCCCCGCCCTCAGTGGGTTCTCTTTCGGTGCATGCTGGGTCCCGTAGTTCCCTCCAGAACAAATAACACCTTTAGTAGGTCCTGCTATGAAGTCATCACTTTCCAAGCATGTTTTCTCCACCCTTAGTGGGCCCCAGAACAAGGTGCAAGTGATTTTCGCCACAGTTCGCCGTGCCGCAAATTGGGTCCGGATCCAGTTCCGACCCACGGCCTCCTTTAATTACCAAGGACGGTGCTGCTCCCCGCGACAGGACTGCCGCGTGATAATTTTTTCCACCAAAGGTCCAAGAACTTTTGAGAGCGCACACTCGGCAAACTGAACCACCTGGCTTTCACTTTCTGGCACAAACTTGCACCATTGTTCGCTGGTAACATGTCCCAGACCTGACGCGTTTCTAGGCTGCTGCCTTTCATCAGAGGTCGCTCTTGGAATGACTAAAACAGGCAGTTCTGGTATACTTTATTTATAGCATGCCCCGCCCTCAGTGGGTTCTCTTTCGGTGCATGCTGGGTCCCGTAGTTCCCTCCAGAACAAATAACACCTTTAGTAGGTCCTGCTATGAAGTCATCACTTTCCAAGCATGTTTTCTCCACCCTTAGTGGGCCCCAGAACAAGGTGCAAGTGATTTTCGCCACAGTTCGCCGTGCCGCAAATTGGGTCCGGATCCAGTTCCGACCCACGGCCTCCTTTAATTACCAAGGACGGTGCTGCTCCCCGCGACAGGACTGCCGCGTGATAATTTTTTCCACCAAAGGTCCAAGAACTTTTGAGAGCGCACACTCGACAAACTGAACCACCTGGCTTTCACTTTCTGGCACAAACTTGCACCATTGTTCGCTGGTAACATGTCCCAGACCTGACGCGTTTCTAGGCTGCTGCCTTTCATCAGAGGTCGCTCTTGGAATGACTAAAACAGGCAGTTCTGGTATACTTTATTTATAGCATGCCCCGCCCTCAGTGGGTTCTCTTTCGGTGCATGCTGGGTCCCGTAGTTCCCTCCAGAACAAATAACACCTTTAGTAGGTCCTGCTATGAAGTCATCACTTTCCAAGCATGTTTTCTCCACCCTTAGTGGGCCCCAGAACAAGGTGCAAGTGATTTTCGCCACAGTTCGCCGTGCCGCAAATTGGGTCCGGATCCAGTTCCGACCCACGGCCTCCTTTAATTACCAAGGACGGTGCTGCTCCCCGCGACAGGACTGCCGCGTGATAATTTTTTCCACCAAAGGTCCAAGAACTTTTGAGAGCGCACACTCGGCAAACTGAACCACCTGGCTTTCACTTTCTGGCACAAACTTGCACCATTGTTCGCTGGTAACATGTCCCAGACCTGACGCGTTTCTAGGCTGCTGCCTTTCATCAGAGGTCGCTCTTGGAATGACTAAAACAGGCAGTTCTGGTATACTTTATTTATAGCATGCCCCGCCCTCAGTGGGTTCTCTTTCGGTGCATGCTGGGTCCCGTAGTTCCCTCCAGAACAAATAACACCTTTAGTAGGTCCTGCTATGAAGTCATCACTTTCCAAGCATGTTTTCTCCACCCTTAGTGGGCCCCAGAACAAGGTGCAAGTGATTTTCGCCACAGTTCGCCGTGCCGCAAATTGGGTCCGGATCCAGTTCCGACCCACGGCCTCCTTTAATTACCAAGGACGGTGCTGCTCCCCGCGACAGGACTGCCGCGTGATAATTTTTTCCACCAAAGGTCCAAGAACTTTTGAGAGCGCACACTCGGCAAACTGAACCACCTGGCTTTCACTTTCTGGCACAAACTTGCACCATTGTTCGCTGGTAACATGTCCCAGACCTGACGCGTTTCTAGGCTGCTGCCTTTCATCAGAGGTCGCTCTTGGAATGACTAAAACAGGCAGTTCTGGTATACTTTATTTATAGCATGCCCCGCCCTCAGTGGGTTCTCTTTCGGTGCATGCTGGGTCCCGTAGTTCCCTCCAGAACAAATAACACCTTTAGTAGGTCCTGCTATGAAGTCATCACTTTCCAAGCATGTTTTCTCCACCCTTAGTGGGCCCCAGAACAAGGTGCAAGTGATTTTCGCCACAGTTCGCCGTGCCGCAAATTGGGTCCGGATCCAGTTCCGACCCACGGCCTCCTTTAATTACCAAGGACGGTGCTGCTCCCCGCGACAGGACTGCCGCGTGATAATTTTTTCCACCAAAGGTCCAAGAACTTTTGAGAGCGCACACTCGGCAAACTGAACCACCTGGCTTTCACTTTCTGGCACAAACTTGCACCATTGTTCGCTGGTAACATGTCCCAGACCTGACGCGTTTCTAGGCTGCTGCCTTTCATCAGAGGTCGCTCTTGGAATGACTAAAACAGGCAGTTCTGGTATACTTTATTTATAGCATGCCCCGCCCTCAGTGGGTTCTCTTTCGGTGCATGCTGGGTCCCGTAGTTCCCTCCAGAACAAATAACACCTTTAGTAGGTCCTGCTATGAAGTCATCACTTTCCAAGCATGTTTTCTCCACCCTTAGTGGGCCCCAGAACAAGGTGCAAGTGATTTTCGCCACAGTTCGCCGTGCCGCAAATTGGGTCCGGATCCAGTTCCGACCCACGGCCTCCTTTAATTACCAAGGACGGTGCTGCTCCCCGCGACAGGACTGCCGCGTGATAATTTTTTCCACCAAAGGTCCAAGAACTTTTGAGAGCGCACACTCGGCAAACTGAACCACCTGGCTTTCACTTTCTGGCACAAACTTGCACCATTGTTCGCTGGTAACATGTCCCAGACCTGACGCGTTTCTAGGCTGCTGCCTTTCATCAGAGGTCGCTCTTGGAATGACTAAAACAGGCAGTTCTGGTATACTTTATTTATAGCATGCCCCGCCCTCAGTGGGTTCTCTTTCGGTGCATGCTGGGTCCCGTAGTTCCCTCCAGAACAAATAACACCTTTAGTAGGTCCTGCTATGAAGTCATCACTTTCCAAGCATGTTTTCTCCACCCTTAGTGGGCCCCAGAACAAGGTGCAAGTGATTTTCGCCACAGTTCGCCGTGCCGCAAATTGGGTCCGGATCCAGTTCCGACCCACGGCCTCCTTTAATTACCAAGGACGGTGCTGCTCCCCGCGACAGGACTGCCGCGTGATAATTTTTTCCACCAAAGGTCCAAGAACTTTTGAGAGCGCACACTCGGCAAACTGAACCACCTGGCTTTCACTTTCTGGCACAAACTTGCACCATTGTTCGCTGGTAACATGTCCCAGACCTGACGCGTTTCTAGGCTGCTGCCTTTCATCAGAGGTCGCTCTTGGAATGACTAAAACAGGCAGTTCTGGTATACTTTATTTATAGCATGCCCCGCCCTCAGTGGGTTCTCTTTCGGTGCATGCTGGGTCCCGTAGTTCCCTCCAGAACAAATAACACCTTTAGTAGGTCCTGCTATGAAGTCATCACTTTCCAAGCATGTTTTCTCCACCCTTAGTGGGCCCCAGAACAAGGTGCAAGTGATTTTCGCCACAGTTCGCCGTGCCGCAAATTGGGTCCGGATCCAGTTCCGACCCACGGCCTCCTTTAATTACCAAGGACGGTGCTGCTCCCGCGACAGGACTGCCGCGTGATAATTTTTTCCACCAAAGGTCCAAGAACTTTTGAGAGCGCACACTCAGCAAACTGAACCACCTGGCTTTCACTTTCTGGCACAAACTTGCACCATTGTTCGCTGGTAACATGTCCCAGACCTGACGCGTTTCTAGGCTGCTGCCTTTCTTCAGAGGTCGCTCTTGGAATGACTAAAACAGGCAGTTCTGGTATACTGGTGGTTCAGTTTGCCGAGTGTGCGCTCTCAAAAGTTCTTGGACCTTTGGTGGAAGAAATTATCACGCGGCAGTCTTGTCGCGGGGAGCAGCACCGTCCTTGGTAATTAAAGGAGGCCGTGGGTCGGAACTGGATCCGGACCCAATTTGCGGCACGGCGAACTGTGGCGAAAATCACTTGCACCTTGTTCTGGGGCCCACTAAGGGTGGAGAAAACATGCTTGGAAAGTGATAACTTCATAGCAGGACCTACTAAAGGTGTTATTTGTTCTGGAGGGAACTACGGGACCCAGCATGCACCGAAAGAGAACCCACTGAGGGCGGGGCATCGCTATAAATAAAGTATACCAGAACTGCCTGTTTTAGTCATTCCAAGAGCGACTCTCTGATGAAAGGCAGCAGCCTAGAAACGCGCATCAGGTCTGGGACATGTTACCAGCGAACAATGGTGCAAGTTTGTGCCAGAAAGTGAAAGCCAGGTGGTTCAGTTTGCCTAGTGTGCGCTCTCAAAAGTTCTTGGACCTTTGGTGGAAAAATTATCACGCGGCAGTCCTGTCAGCGGGGAGCAGCACCGTCCTTGGTAATTAAATGAGGCCGTGGGTCGGAACTGGATCCGGACCCAATTAGCGGCACGGCGAACTGTGGCGAAAATCACTTGCACCTTGTTCTGGGGCCCACTTAAGGGTGGAGAAAACATGCTTGGAAAGTGATGACTTCATAGCAGGACCTAGTAAAGGTGTTATTTGTTCTGGAGGGAACTACGGGACCCAGCATGCACCGGAATAGAACCCACTGAGGGCGGGGCATGCTATAAATAAAGTATACCAGAACTGCCTGTTTTAGTCATTCCAAGAGCGACCTCTGATGAAAGGCAGCAGCCTAGAAGCGTCAGGTCTGGGACATGTTACCATGCGAACAATGGTGCAAGTTTGTGCCAGAAAGTGAAAGCCAGGTGGTTCAGTTTGCCGAGTGTGCGCTCTCAAAAGTTCTTGGACCTTTGGTGGAAAAATTATCACGCGGCAGTCCTGTCGCGGAGCAGCACCGTCCTTGGTAATTAAAGGAGGCCGTGGGTCGGAACTGGATCCGTCGACCCAATTTGCGGCACGGCGAACTGTGTGAAAATCACTTGCACCTTGTTCTGGGGCCCACTAAGGGTGGAGAAAACATGCTTGGAAAGTGATGACTTCATAGCAGGACCTACTAAAGGTGTTATTTGTTCTGGAGGGAACTACTGGACCCAGCATGCACCGAAAGAGAACCCACTGAGGGCGAAGGCATGCTATAAATAAAGTATACCAGAACTGCCTGTTTTAGTCATTCCAAGAGCGACTCTCTGATGAAAGGGCAGCAGCCTAGAAACGCGTTGGTCTGGGGACATGTTACCAGCGAACAATGGTGCAAGTTTGTGCCAGAAAGTGAAAGCCAGGTGGTTCAGTTTGCCGAGTGTGCGCTCTCAAAAGTTCTTGGACTTTTGGCGGAAAAAATTATCACGCGGCTGTCCTGTCGCGGGGAGCAGCACCGTCGTTGGTAATTAAAGGAGGACGTGGGTCGGAACTGGATCCGGATCCAATTTGTGGCACGGCGAACTGTGGCGAAAATCACTTGCACCTTGTTCTGGGGCCCACTAAGGGTGGAGAAACATGCTTGGAAAGTGATGACTTCATAGCAGGACCTACTAAAGGTGTTATTTGTTCTGGAGGGAACTGCTGGGACCCAGCATGCACCGGAAGAGAACCCACTGAGGGCGGGGCATGCTATAAATAAAAGTATACCAGAACTGCCTGTTTTAGTCATTCCAAGAGCGACCTCTGATGAAAGGCAGCAGCCTAGAACGCGTCAGGTCTGGGACATGTTACCAGCGAACAATGGTGCAAGTTTGTGCCAGAAAGTGAAAGCCAGGTGGTTCAGTTTGCCGAGTGTGCGCTCTCAAAAGTTCTTGGACCTTTGGTGGAAAAAATTATCACGCGGCAGTCCTGTCGCGGGGAGCAGCACCGTCTTTGGTAATTATAGGAGGCCGTGGGTCGGAAGTGGATCCTGACCCAATTTTCAGCACGGCGAACTGTGGCGAAAATCACTTGCACCTTTGTTCTGGGGCCCACTAAGGGTGGAAGAAAACATGCTTGGAAAGTGATGACTTCATAGCAGGACCTACTAATGGTGTTATCTGTTCTGGAGGGAACTACGGGACCCAGCATGCACCGGAAGAGAACCCACTGAGGGCGGCATGCTATAAATAAAGTATACCAGAACTGCCTGTTTGAGTCATTCCAAGAGCGACCTCTGATGAAAGGCAGCAGCCTAGAAATGCGCCAGGGTCTGGGACATGTTACCAGCGAACAATGGTGCAAGTTTGTGCCAGAAAGTGAAAGCCAGGTGGTTCAGCTTGCCGAGTGTGAGCCTCTCAAAAGTTCTTGGACCTTTAGTGGAAAAAATTATCACGCTGCAGTCCTGTCGCGGGGAGCAGCACCGTCCTTGGTAATTAAAGGAGGCCGGGTCGAAACTGGATCCGGACCCAATTTGCGGCACGCGCGAACTGTGCTCGAAAATCACTTGCACCTTGTTCTGGGGCCCACTAAGGGTGGAGAAAACATGCTTGGAAAATGATGACTTCATAGCAGGACCTACTAAAGGTGTTATTTGTTCTGGAGGAATCACGGGACCCAGCATGCACCTAAAGAGAACCCACTGAGAGGCGTGCATGCTATAAATAAAGTATACCAGAACTGCCTGTTTTAGTCATTCCAAGAGCGTACCTCTGATGAAAGGCAGCAGCCTAGAAACGCGTCAGGTCTAGGACATGTTACCAGCGAACAATGGTGCAAGTTTGTGCCAGAAAGTGAAAGCCAGGTGGTTCAGTTAGCCGAGTGTGCGCTCTCAAAAGTTCTTGGACCTTTGGTGGAAAAATTAAATATAATATATATATATATATATATATATATATATATATATATATATATATATATATATATATATCCCTTTAGTGAAGCACAATTCTGCACGCTCTCAGGGCAATCAGACTCCGTTCACAATGATGTTCTGCAAGGTTGTTTATTCACAACGCGTTTCAACTGCATCCGCAATCTTGTTCAAGTGAAAAGTGCAGAGTGAAAAAGATAACTATAAAGTATTGTGGGTTTTGCAAACATAAACAAGGGACAATACTCAAGTGAGTATGGCAGACATCTTAGAGTGGTTGAATTGGAAAGTATGAAAATATGAACATACAGGGAATATCATAAACCCAAAAAGTTGTGTCACATCCAAAATGTGAAATATGACCAATGATGCAAACGCGCTGGTTGTCTGAAAAACGTAGCAGGACCATGCCACATAGTGTCGGCGTATTGCATCGCACGCGCTCATTCAAGATGAAAAAATAAAAAAACTTTATCCAATCTCCGGATGTAAACAAACACACAGTGTGGTGCATGGGCAGGGTACTGCTCAGCGTCCAATGCGTAATAGGTGATGGGGACTGGAGGATGAATGCACATTAAAATATCACCATGTATATAGTAATGGTATGATCGCCACGTGCCGAAGCCTACGTCTAAAGTAACAACGTGCACTACTAGGCGATTCTATAAGGAGAAAGTATACGTTGGCAAGGTGCAATAGAATGAAGGGTAGAGGGCCTCATTGGCAAGTGCCGGATGTAGTCCTACTAAATCGAAAATGTCGCCCAGTGTTGATGTCAAACTGCTGACCGATAATCAGCATATAATTAATCCTCAAAAATACGGTGTGCACTGCGAGTGGACGAAAAAAGTGAATAACATCACATGGTACAGAAATGTACTCGCGCAAGTGCGCGTCCAAAAAATGTGTGTAATGACAGGGTTGACCAGTGCTGAAAGCGTACTGGAGCAAGCATATAGAAGTCCAACTACCCTGATACAAGCAACAGTCCAACCAGTCACGGAAGAAGGGGATGTGACTGCCAACTATCCATCAGTTCTAGTTGTGCCCCATCGTTGGTACATAATTATCTAATCAGAGGTGTCCGGTGAAAGTGCCAATGACGAAGAATGGAAAAAAGGTTAGGATGCCCATGCAGGTGAATACAAGTGAATGGGCTCCTTCCTTTCCTCCTGAAAAAAAGCAAAAGAAAAAGACAAAGATTAAACATTAAAAACAGTAAAAACAGTGAAATTCAGTTAAGATATCAGATATACTAACAACGTAGTTGTTAGTGTCAAACAAATATTATTCTGCTTAATGGTACAATTTCTAATGCACAGTAACATGGTCGAAAGAGTATCGAGGAAGGAAAAATAAAGAATAAAGAATTTACAGAGAATGTAAAGAAACCCTGTGGTCAAAGGAGACTGTTCTCCTGGGGCCTAAACTGGGTGTAAAATATAGATGTGGATTAGTCCTCTCTCAGGTGTATTGCAAGTTCCTCATCTACATTGAGCCCCCTGGAATCTTAGTTTAAAAGTCCACGATATACTTGTACTCCTTCTGTCTTAGTTTGAGAACTCTGTTGCCCCCTCTGGGGTCTTTGTTGATTTGTTCTAAAATGAAGAAACTCAGGTGGGATGTGTTCGAAAAGTGTTTGAAATGGCGTGCAACAGGATATTTGGGATCCCTGTTAGTAATGGCTCTGCTGTGTTCAAGTATTCTCTTTTTAGCCATAAGAGTAGTACTGCCGATATACCACAGCTTGCAGGGGCACTCGAGTAGCGTATACAACGTGAGTTGAACTACAAGTAAGGAACTGGGTAAGAGACTTACTCACATGGTTGTATACCGCTTTGTTTCTGAAACTACTGTTTCTGCAGGCCTTACAATGGCCGCAAGGAAAGAAACCAATCAGACCATGTTCATACCTATTCAGGTAGATGGTGATGTCACTATGTACTAGCATATCTCTCATGCTTTTACCCCTCCTGTATGTGATGTTGGGTCTGTCAGGATGATATCTCCTATGGTACTGTCACATTTGAGAATGTCCCAGTTCCTAGCAAGGATGTGTCTGATGTCTTTAGAATCTGATGTATATGTCATGATGATTCTGGTGCTTCCTCCCTGTGTCTATGGTGGGTGTGGTACTTTCAGATATGGTAAGTGCTCTATCTACTCCATCAGCTCTGGCTTTTGCTTTCTTGATCACCCAATTGGGGTACCCTCGCGCCTTAAAGTGCTCAATCATGGTTTTACTTTCCTCCTGGTACGCTTCCTCGGTTTTACAATTCCTTCTTGCCCTCAGCAGCTCGCCGTAGTTGATGCTCCACTTGAGAGCCTCCGGGCGGCTGCTGTGGGCATGAAGGATGCTGTTACCTGCTGATGCCTTCCTAAACAGGGCAGTGTGAAAAGCTCTTGGTGACAGGGGGAGTTAAAACATTGCCAAGAGTTGAAAAAAGAAGACATCATCATGTAGCAAGAATTTGTTTAATAAAATTTTAGAACAAAAGAATGTGTTAAAAATTCATAACAAAATCAGAGTTCTGTAAAAACAAGCTAGTAATGGGACAGAGTGTTAGAGGATGTTGGTAGTGTAAGATAAAGGCAATATTTTCTAGGTATTCTGATGCACTCATCTAAATAAATTCTCTGATTTTTGCCAAATGTCTTTCTGACATTTCTTTACTCATTTTAGATACTCGGGGATTCAGACTACCTATAAAAGATTGTGTAATTCTTATTGCCTGGAAACTTTGCTCCTTCTTCAAAGTTTGCAGGAAATGATAGAGGTTTGGGAGATGTTTGCCAATAGGTTTGTTGAAGGAGTTGTGCCATCCCTCAATGGCATTGTTAGTCTTCACACCACCCTCTAAGCAGGTCGCATAGTAGTTCCACCAGTCAATAGGGAACCTAGGCTTCCTCCTGTAACTTGACCTGCTTGGATGGCCAATCCAGGTGTCTTCAAAATAATTTAATAAGGGTGCTAATTTGTCTTCATTTTCTGTAAAAGAATCTGATTCAGTAATTGATGTGTAGAACTCTTCTACACATTCAGGTGGTACGAAGCATAAGGCAGGAAGTTTACGTAATTCGAATTGCAATTTACTGTCAGACATATAATCAATCCTCAACTAAGGATGTTTTTTTTAATTTTTTGCCAAAATGCCTGAGAAATGTGGACAAAATATCCTTGAACTTGGGTGGTGGAATATAATTTAGTAATGGAATTAATCATTGATATTTTTAAGTCAATAATAACTTTTATTTAAGGTTTTGGATTTTATTACTGACATAAATTCAGAATATGTTGAGGATTGTTTATCTGGAAGTAAACTGTATACCAATGGTATGGTTGTATTATTTATTTTAGCATGAATAGTCTATATTTGGGTGAATGGATAGGGTGTGGATTTAAAAGTACTATCCATCTTCCAAATATCACTATTCTCAAGTGTTAGCAGGTTAAAGGTTGTTGAATAAAATTTGTATTCTTTTTTGAGGATTTTCGTTATTATGCAGTTGGAAAGATTCATTAGTGAAAGTAATTGTAAGTTCTTGGGGAATATTAATACCAGAAAAGGTCTGTGGGGGGTCACACGTTGGGGATTACTTGCCTGTTTTTGCTTCTCGATCATCTTTCTAAAGTTGTGTATTGCAGGCATACTACTAACAACATGGGTGGAAATGTTTTGTGAAACCTCCCTCAAGACCGCGCCACAAATTCATTGGAGGTGAATTCAAGATGTTTGATTTGTTGAACGTTCTCTCTAATTTATATCTCCATTGCAGAGGCAGAGTGATTATGCTCAGATGTGCTTTTAACACAGTCACCAAGAGTAAGCGTTCAGCCTGTGCAATGGGATGAAGAAAATATTGCACACACCTCCAGTGACTCCTGGGCTCAGTCAATCTATCCTTACAATAAAGGTAGCCACTATATATGAGCAGTTGGTTCCCCCTTCTTCATTTCACGGACAGTGTTTGTCTAGCTGCAGCCATTTCTTTCGATTCTGTTGGCAAAAAAGAAAGAGAAAAAAGTATAAGCTTGTGCTTTTTTTACAATGACTAAAATATTATGTGCACTGTTTGTATGCCTGTTTTCAAAAAAAGGCTAAGGGCCTTATTACGAGTTTGGCGGCCTGAACGCCGTAGGACTGCGTCCGCCTCCATCAGCCCATGGCACTGACGGTCCAAAGACCGCCGTATTACGAGTTGACCACAGGGCCGGCGGTGTGGAGGTGGGAATCTTGCAGCGGTGGTGAGCACTATTACCAAACATATCGATGCATGTGTGTGCATTTCGACTGCATATGTGTCAGATGCACAAATATGCATGATATATGTGGGACAATATTATATGGCCATTACTGGGGTTCAGCCCATATGTGTGGCAGTCCTGGCAATGAGTATATGGTACGAAAAGGAGTTACCTGTAGATCATCGCACACAGGGTCATAATGCTCGGTGTGAAAATCCTGCTGTGAAGAGATGGAAGAGAGGAAGGGATGCACATTGGAATTTGCCTGGAAGAAGAAGAAAGGTGTGAGTATGCACCCCAAATCCTTCGTCACCGCCACCTTGAAGCAGGCGGCTGGACCACCATGGTCTGCTCGTGGAACAGGCAACTTGTAAAACGCAATGTGGTGCAGCTCCCCCGAGGCAGCTGCCTTTCCCCGATCGCAAACCCGCAGTTGGCAGTCTCTGCAATCCAGCAGCTTCCTTTGCAAAGCGAATCATCCTAACTCGTAATACGGCGGTCGGACCGGCAAGCTCACTGCGCTTGGACCGCTACCGCCGATATGGCAGACCGCTAAACTTGTAATAAGGCCTTAACTGCTTGTTCAATTTTGGCTAGCAGTACAGAAAAGGAACATTTTAAAACAGTTTGGAAACCTGTTGAAAATGTAAAATTGCAATGTTCATTTGCATATTACAACTTAGAAAAAAAGTTGCTTATTAGAGGAGAAATGGAAAGGTGAGATTTGTTTATCTGAAGTATAATATGTCTTAGTTCTTTGTGAGAAAGTCTGAAATGTTTGAAATCCGGTTAGGCCTTTGTGGTTTTCTCCATCCAATGTTGTTGGTTTACTAGTTGTGGACACAAAAAGAAAGAGGAAAAAGTATAAACTATTGTGTTTTTCACAATATTTATAATTTTGGACACTGTTTGTTTGCCTGTTTGAAAAAAACCGAACAAATTGTTTGGTTAATTTAGGCAAGCAACAGAGAAAAGAAACATTGTAGAAACCATGTAACAACACAAGTAAAAAGTCCAGTTGTTATGGGAGGTTACAAATGCAGACAAGGTGGTACCAAGGAGGGACTACTAAGCCTATTCACGAGTGAAAAGCAACAATTTCGAAAGGACAGTAACAAGAGCCAATTGAAGAGATGGGTGGGAAATGGGCGGAGCTTCTATACCATACCTCAATATAGCATGCCTCGCTGTGCAGGGCATGCGCTGCCCAGGCTCGACCTAAACATGATGATGAAATTTGTGTAATGCAAAATTCTTGTATTTTATGAGATTTCGTCCAAGAAATAAACATTTGAACCAACCCTTGCCTTGTATCTTGATTCTGTTTGCTTTTAGTGGTGGCATTTCAGTGAAGTCTTCTCTCCGCCCCTCAACTTCCTGGAGAGAAGGCTTTGTCTTCTCAGCAATGTGGCACAGTATTGGCTGCCAGTGGAGCACAGGCATTGCCCTTTTTGTGTCCCAGCAGTTTATTTCTGGCTATTCCGGTTGCTCTGTGGGTGTGAGCATCCACATTCTTCTAACTGGTGCCAGGATTTAAGAATTCAATCCTGAGGATGCCTCTCTATTGTCCATGTCTCCATGTTTCAGTGCACATCTGGTGATGTAGGTTCATGTTTTTCTTGTCTCTTTAGAGGGTAAGATGTATGTATTTACCCTCCCTAGTAATAGTTCCCACTACCCCTTGAAACAACAGCCACTGATGACTGAAACCCAAGGGCATCCTATGTAACTGGTTCACTCTAGAAAGCGTAAAAATAGCTGTTGAACCCACGTGGCGTGGGACACAGCTTGATGTGGGACAAAGCCTGTCTCATGAACACGCTTTGCTTTCCTCAAAGGCGAAATAATTTCACAGATTTTGGAAACTCAGAAGCGAGTTAGAGCCACGCTTCTTTAAACCCCTTTAAATCCATAATGACATGCTACAGCAAGATGTTCATGCAAGGGCAACAGATGGAACACTCGTTGCAGTCTCTGTTCACTTAACTCACCCTTTTTCCACAATGTTGTTCCTTACTCCAAAACTACATTCATAAGATGCACTGGGATATTATGCACTATGCGTACCATGGAGTGAGCATCACTTGGCATCCTGGCCCTATAGACCCAACTTCTCAGGCACCAAACTTGCCACTGAAAATATCTGACTTACGCAGTAGAGCACACACACTGGAAGACCTCATATGACTAAGACCTATTGCATGCTAGAGTAACTACTGTCCATAAATACATAGGTTTGGATGGGTTCACAAAGCCGTAGGTGATCTTGAAGTAAATGAACACAAAGAGCAAATAGTTCCTCAGTTTATAAGCGAAGTTGGAGAAGGTGAGGAGGCTCTGCAGTGGATACACATGGATGTATATGGGTCGGGGTTTTACAATATAACATGTGGTTAAATATGCATGACAGAAATATTGCATCCAATATATTGCCTACCATTATGTGCAATAGTAAATCTACATTTGTATTTACGTACTTTGATGATCTAGTGGTAGACAATGGAGTGGAGATGATATTTTTGTAGGTTGCTATTGTTGATCTTGATATAACATACACCCCGTAGTTATCAATAATTGGGATTTGTTTTTGGATCAAACAACATGGCTTGAAGGTGAAGCTTACATTACTGTTGTAAAAATGGGGGCAAAGGGATTGAAGCCACGATGGGCAATACACAGATATTTATGCGTAAACCATTGTGCAATCAAAGCCAGTGGATTTTTCGGGGCCTCAATTATGTGAACAAATTTTCTGAAGACACAAAATATACCAACAGATGGATTTTAATGTACTGCAGAATCTAAAGCAGGTAGACCAGAAGGTCAGGTTACAGCACATTGCTTGAAGATCACCAGAAGGATATAAAATAATTAAATAGCACAAGACGGAGTTTCAGTGGGGAAAAAATGAAAGTTTTTTTTGCGAGTTGAAGCAGGTGACAAAAGAGTTGATTTGATTGGAGAACATTGGATTCTCAGCAAAGATAATGCCTCGATTTTTGACTGCAGTAGAAGAAACGTAGTGCTCGCCCAGTTTCTATGGTGATCTAGTGGTACTCCCGAGAGACTTCTCAGGATCAACCAGAAAGACCTCTGTTTTTTCACAGTTATTCTATGGGAAATGACTACTCATCCAGCTGTGGATGTCCAGCATGGAGTTCCTAATGCCAATCGCTATAGTGGCAGCATCCTGCGTCATATGTTCCCTGCTACTAGGGTGCAGAACTACAGGTAAACCATGTTGCTTGTGGCAATCCAGATGTGATTCTCCTGTATGTGTTACAAATACTTTATAGAAGATTTACTCCTCTTTGTAATCTTATTTTACCTCTTATACCCCTTTACTATTATTTGGATGGATGTCTCAAGATGTACGTCCGAGTGCCTCGTAGAAACTGTGATTGTCAAAGTGTCTTAGCCACTAATTTGCGTAAGGTGGGCCCCTGTCTAGAGTGAAGCAGTGGGTGAAAAACAGTGGGCTGGAATGTTATCCAGAGTGATTACCAGTGGTTAGACTGTTTGCAAGCATGCACCCCATCACCTTTATGTGTTTAGCCTATCAATCCGTCTTCGTCAACAGTGAAAGTCTCTCTGACACACACATTGGTTTTAATTTATTACAAATTATAATACAGCTGAGTAAAATGCTTCGACAAATCCTAATGTTTCTTCCTGTTTAGCTCTCTAACTCTATCTCATCCCTGTGAATTCACACTCTAAAAGTTATAGGGTATAACTACACAGATTTAGCTGTGCAGATTCTAACACCTCTTTAAGCTTTTGAACTCATCTGCGTAGCCTCCTTTGCAACCGGACCTATATTAATGTACCCACAAGGCACATTTGTGCTGTGAAATTGGATTTCCCCAATTGTGGATGAACCCCGCATATTGACGGGACAGAATATTATTACAATATCGAGGGAATGATTATCGACAGGTAAATGCATAAAGGGAGGTAGGATTTACTATTCTCAACTCCATATCTATGTATGCTGAAGATAGATATCTCCAAGGTATGTATATGCGGAGTGAAGTATAGAAAATGTAGAGAAATTTACCTTTTGATATTTTGGGAGATCCGGCCCGAGTAATTACCAGTGGCAGAGATTAATTCAAGCATTCTATCCATCACTTTTTGTATACTTCAGGTGTTTCTAAAATATCGTAGGCACTATATCATGATGACCAATATATCGAGAGTCACAATATTATTAGGTCGAGCCTGGGCAGCGCATGCGCTGCTCTGCGAGCCTTGCTGTATTGGAGTATGTACTTGAAGCCCCACCCACTTTCCGCCTATATTTGTCAATGTCCTTCTTAAATACTGGCATCTGATTTGTTATTAGGCTAGTTAGTCCGTCCTTAGTACCGCCTTGTCTTCATTTGTAACCTCCCATGAGGACTGGCCCTTTTACTTCCGTTGTTACACTGTACGTCTTCTTTAGTCTGTAAGCACTATTTTCTTTGATGAGGTTCACTTATTGCAGGAAGGCAGGAGGGTCTCTTGTGCGCAGTTGTGACCACCGGCTTGTTTATTTAACATGTAGCAAACGGGGAGCTCTTGAGGGGCCATGGGAGACAGAAGGGGGCAACTCAGCGATGCCTTCATGCATTTGGAATGCATTAGGTCTCGCATTTGTGAGAGTTTAAACTATTGGCATTGTAAATGGCAATGCCTTTTATTTATGTTTTAAAAACCAAAGCATAAATAAAAGGCATTGTCATTTACAATGCCAAAAGCTCAAACTTGCGTAAATGCGAAACCTATTGCATTGCAAATGCTTGTAGTGATTCCCTCGTGGTTCCCAGACTCAGCTCACAAAGCCCTGCGCAGACACTGCTCTGCTTGCAGACGGTAAAATGTGCACAAGATCAGAAGGAGTGCGCAGCTGGGAGGACGACCTCATTTATGTTAGTTACAGGCAGGTGAAGGCAGGCTGCCCTCAAGCCTCTTTTTAAGAGTTTCTGCCTGCTTTATGGAGTTCCACCTAACTTCACAGCCCCCTAATTTCAAGAATATGCTATGCTCACTGAACGTGCATTACCAAGGGCATAATGCCCCGCTGGGGAGAACTGAAGGACTACGGTACAGCTGAAGACCCTTAATAAGGAACTCTCTGGGGATCAGTGGGGTGCAGTGGCGGTTCGCATAGGGCGTGCTGGGGGCGGGGAGGGCAGAATGGGGTAGTAAGCTCAGACATACGACGGAACGGAGGAACGTAATAATTACTTTCCTCTGTTCCGTCGTATGTCCGGAAGCTTACTACCCGCCCACCCTGCCCCTCCCCCACCCTGCCCACCGCCCCGCAGCATGCCCTATGCGAGCCGCCACTGATGGGGTGACGAGCCACTGCAGTGAACCCTAGTTATGGTGGTGTTTTACTACCCAGAAAACCCTTGGCCCCGTCCGATGCCACAGGGAGCAATCCATATACCGCCCCTGTGACGCCACTGGGACGTGCCATGTTCTGGGGGTGTATAGAGTAGATAGCAGCTCTTAAGTTACTGTCACCCTGGCTCCTGTGCAGACATATTCTCCTCCTGTCATGCTCTTCAACCTTGACTGACGTCACTTCAGATGGAGGGTCTTGCTCCTGCCCTATCCCGTCATACCATTCGGGAAAGGTGGCACCAGTTGGGCGAGACAGCACTGATCCTCACTCTCCGGACATATTATAAAAGTCCCCCATGTGTCTAAGATTCTCTCCCAGATAGTGTCTTCTCCATGGAAGATTGTTGCTGTTATAAACGTGATCTCCTGATTAATACACCTTTAGCAATTTACAGTGCCTGCCAATACCACTTAGTAATGCCTTCAGAATTCTAGGGCTTTGCCCAATCAGAGTGCGGGGTTCCAACTTAGAGGTCAAGGAGAGCTTAGAAACCGGACGTTTTTGCATAGAAAGGGTTGTGGGTAGGTCCAGGAAGGAAGCCTTTAGGTAGTAAAGGAGGGTGGGCTAGGAGTTAAATTGGTATTAACCTGATCGTGAGGATAGACTGTAGGGCGTAGCAATCTGAAAACGAAAGCTGTTTATTTAGTTATTCGTGGTTGCAGCTGTACATAGTGCACACCTGGCTTAGGTGTATTAAAATGATGTACAGTGGATGCTAAGCTACTTACTTTAAAAAGACATATCCAGAAAGAAAACTGCAGAAATGAAATAATATATTGAAATAACAATGGAATGGCACTCTACGAGGGTCATGTGCACCTAGCGTGTAACAGCAGTCTTTTCCACACTCGCTGGTGTGTATCACTGACTCCATCTTACTCTCAAAGTGCAACTCCTGAGGGAGCTCAGCTACATCCCACGAAACAGAACTTTGCATTGTTGTCAATTGTGGGTCCCTCTACAGTCCAATGACATTACCAGAAAGGTTTATCCCAACCATTCACTAGTGCTGCACAGTGCAGGAATTGTGAGCTAGAAAATGAGTTGATATTTGAACTGCCTGCATCGGCTTTGCACACCACAAGTGGATGTATGATGCTACATCGCAAACGTTTACATCGCAAACATTTACATCGCCGTCTTGACATCGCATACACATTCACAACGCACACTTTCACAACGCAAACCATTAGTTCGCTTCCCCATTGAAATGCATACAAAACACAATCACAACGCACACAAACACCCTGCATGCTTTAACATCGCGATTTTTTCCCGAAATAACACCGCAAGCTAATACACTACCCTACATAACACACACTTTACAACCCAGTCCCCTAAACCCGAACTCCTAAATCTTTAATTGCTACCTTACACTACGACTCCCTGACCCAACCCTAAACTCTAAACCCTAATGCTTAATACAATACCCTACAGTAAGACCCCCTGACACTACCCTAAAGGCTAAACCCTAAAACACTGTCCTACACTACGACGACCAGACACTGCCCTAAACCCTAAACACTACACTCTAAGCTACAATCCCCCTTACGCCTAAAGCCTAAAACACTGTCCTACACTACGACCAGACACTGCCCTAAACCCTAAACACTACACTCTAAGCACAATGCCCCTTACGCCTAAAGCCTAAAACACTGCCCTACACTACGACCACCAGACACTGCCTAAAGCCTAAAACACTGCCCTACACTACGACCACCAGACACTGCCCTAAACACTACACTCTACGCACAATCCCCCTTACCTCTCTCTCCTCGCGTCGTCCGTCCCGGTGCTCGCCTCTGTCCGCGTCCGACTCTCGTCCATTACACCACATGCGTTTTAAAAGCGCATGCGATGTAATGGGACGCGTGGTAATGGTCCACGTCGTAACGTCGCTTGCGTTGTAACGCTTGCGACGTAAACGCATGCGATGTAACGCATGCGTTGTGATGGGTGTTCGCCCCACAGGATGTATGATGCTACATCGCAAACGTTTACATCGCAAACATTTACATCGCCGTCTTGACATCGCATACACATTCACAACGCACACTTTCACAACGCAAACCATTAGTTCGCTTCCCATTGAAATGCATACAAAACACAATCACAACGCACACAAACACCCTGCATGCTTTAACATCGCGATTTTTTCCCGAAATAACACCGCAAGCAAATACACTACACTACATAACACACACTTTACAACCCAGTCCCCTAAACCCGAACTCCTAAATCTTTAATTGCTACCTTACACTACGCACCCCCTGACCCGACCCTAAACTCTAAACCCTAATGCTTAGTACAATACCCTACAGTAAGACCCCCTGACACTACTCCTAAAGGCTAAACCCTAAAACACTGTCCTACACTACGACGACCAGACACTGCCCTAAACCCTAAACACTACACTCTAAGCACAATCCCCTTACGCCTAAAGCCTAAAACACTGTCCTACACTACGAACAGTCACTGCCCTAAACCCTAAACACTACACTCTAAGCACAATCCCCTTACGCCTAAAGCCCAAAACACTGCCCTACACTACGACCACCAGACACTGCCTAAAGCCTAAAACACTGCCCTACACTACGACCACCAGACACTGCCCTAAACCCTAAACACTACACTCTATGCACAATCCCCTTACCTCTCTCTCCTCGCTGTCGTCCGTCCCGGTGCTCGCCTCTGTCCGCATCCGACTCTCGTCCATTACACCACATGCGATTTAAAAGCGCATGCGTTTTAAAAGCGCATGCGATGTAATGGGACGCGTGGTAATGGTCCACGACGTAAACGCATGCGATGTAACGCATGCGTTGTGATGGGTGTTCGCCCCACAAGTGTATACAGGATCCAAAATATTCCATAATGCAGAGATCGAAGTTGGCCGGAACTGTGGGGAACGGCATCTAGGGCTGGCTGTCTTCTCTTGTATCAACAGAAAGGGAAAAAACTGCCCTACATCTCTAAAACAGTACGAATTATACCTTATTTAGAAAAAAATGTAATATAAAACGAAATAAATTAGTTTAAAGATGAGTCATCTGTTAAAATAAATCTCACATTTTGAATATATAATAACCCCATATGATACAATTATTTTTCCAATCATTTGAATAATAGTAATACCTTGTTTTAGATATAGTGCTGCATACTGCACTTTTACCATTTGTATGCACTGCGAATAATAGGTGTTACGTTTACTCAATTCCATGGCAGTCGGTTTACTGACTTAGGAAGGATTAAAGACTGAATTTACTTTGTTGGGATTCAAAAATGCAGATCAAGGTAGCACGTTGTCCATTGCTCCACCTAAACTTGTAATTTAGTTATTGGCATTGTAAATGAGAATGCCTTTTGTTATGTTTTAAAAACCAAAACATAAATAAAAGGCATTGTCATTTACAATGCCAATATCTCAAACTTACGTAAATGCGAGACCTATTGCATGCAGATGCTTGTCTGTAATAATATTGTCGAGTAAGTATTAAAGTAAATGTAGGGGCTAAGTATATATCTAGTTGTCATGTCATATTTTAGTATGTGGTATGTATTTTACCATTATACTGTCTACATTTCAAGGGTATGACTAGACGATATTATGCATTCTTTATACATGTAGATATTATTATCGTAAAATACAGCGGACATACTGAAAAACGATATTTTTGCCTGCAATATTTTGCCTACGGTATTTTAACAGAGCAAAATCTTGCTTTTCGATATTGTGGTATAGAGCCCCGTGTACGCCAGTCCAGCAGTTTACATTCGAGCAGGCCCTGTCTCTTCCCACTGGATCTGCGTGCCCTAACAACACCTGGGGAGTCAGACATGACACGCAGCTTCCTCGTATAAGTGCGCACCTTTCCTCTTCCGTAGGTGGTGGCGCTGGAGGGGTTAAACACTGAGGGAAGGGGGGCGGGGCTCCTACGGCCACTGCCAGTACAGTTCAGTATTATTTCTTCAGACTAAACTGTGAGTGAGAGATGCAGAGGCCACGCAGGGCGATCTGGGCCTCTGGGCAACAGATGTTTGCTTCAGTCCGCATGTGCAGGTACCAGGGCCCAGTTGCTGAGAGCAGGGTCGGACTGGGACAAAATGCAGGGCAAATAAAAGTGGCTCACGTTAGTGAATCGGATAGCTAATAAGACAAGGGTACATGCTTAAACTCTGGATTGCATGATAACAAATATACGGTGTGAAAGTAATGTTGCTCACATGTGCCAACGGACACTTAGCAACATTTATTACATAAAAACAAACAAAATATACAATAAACACTTTTACACAATCAAAGAAAAATAATGCACAAAGCCAGCAAAACAAAATGCAAGTACATTACAAAATAAAACCCATCTATTCTAACATCGGGTGAACACATTTTATAACCAAAGCGCATTAAGGCAAAAACAAACAAAAAGAATATAAAAGCACTCAAGCAGGGTGCGTGTCCCTGCTCGTTCCCGCGGCAATACTCCATGGGAGTTAACTTGTATGGAAAGGTGGGACATGCTACACCCATTAGTCATTACCATACTCAGATAAGACAATCCTAAGCAAAGGAGGAGTCAGACTCCACAAAGTAGATACAACAGATCGCCTACAGTGCAAGCGCTTTTTAGGCTCGACCTAAAAATCACCAGAAATCCAGCTGTATGAAAGCCACCAGTCTGGTGGAATAGAGGCCATTACTGTTCCAGTGTCAGGGAGTAGCCATCAGGGTGCAGGAGCCTGAAACAAAATGCAAGCAGACTAGCTGTCCTGCACTTCCGAGCTTTGCATCCGGCTGCCTCCATTTCTTTCCACAGGAGCATATGTGCTATTCAGAGATGCCTACAATTTCAGATGTTCCTCGTGCTACCCTTCTCTGCAGCTTTAGATGGACCCAGTGCGCTGTGTTTAATCTTCTTTCCTCTTGCTGCATGTTTACAGTATTTTGTAATTTTAAGTAATGATTCTCTTGGGTGGGAGTACCGGGTGAACGGAGAAGGCCACAGTGTTGCAGAGGTTTTCTATCACATACACAAATAAAGTGGTGCGGTTGCTTTCCAAAGTACCCATACATCAGCAGCATGGAAGTACTGTCAAGACACTTACATCAGGTGATGTTGATGACCAGCACCGCCACCAAGAAAAACTGTTCTAGCCCCACTGGGTAGGCCTCACCTCACATAGGGTTAGAATAGTGAGTGAGAACGTTGTTCAGTGTTTATAATTCTGATAACAACTATCATCTCTTGCCCCAGCAAGATTGATTACACTTCTAATAGTTGCCTCTTAGAAATATCATTAATCTTACGTTATATTCTTTTAATTCTATCCCGGGCGCTTCAGTGTCTGCAGCGAACACACATTTTCTCATTTGATTCTGCATGCAGGAATATTGATGGAGGGGAGACATAGGGGAGGGAGTTACTAAAAGTATTTCAAGGAAAAAGGATCCCTCTCCCTCATAGCATGGGGTTTACACATCAGTCCATCTTTAAAGGATAGCTGCGTCAGTGATTAATTTGTAAAATAATGAGTGCCAGGGCCCTCGTCAGGAGACACTACAACTTGCACCATCGGTTGCCTCTGCCAGCGCTGCCAGTGACAGTGCCAACATAACAACTAACCATCATACTCCTACAAATGTGACAATTCGTACTTTTCCAGGTCCCAAAGCTATAAGAATGGCTTGGGAGACAGGTATTAGTCATTGTAAATGTCAATTGAACTAATAAACAGCTGTTATTGTGCTCATACCTAAATTAGGCAGACAGCGCCACCATGTGGCAGACCGTCATAAGCGCTGGTGCTGGCAATGAAGTTCCGGTGCAGAGCACTGGAAATCACCGGCTCAAATAAAGCACTGACTGCTGTAGTTATTTCATTCTAACCCCATGAGGAGAAAGGGAGAGAAAGAGTGAATTAATTGCTACAGGAACACCAGCTCACATGGAGTGGATTAGTGAGGAGCCTGAACATTTGTCTCCATCGGGCAATTGCCATCACTTTGTAGATTAAGGGAAAGCATGTCTGTTTTGTTGCAACACTATGTGTGTGAAAATAGGTAGGGGGCATTGTCTAGAGTGCAAGAGTGCATGGGGTTTAGGGGCCAAAAAATAGAGTAAAATATCCTGTATTTATTTGTTAGCTTCCCATCTACAGGTAACTGTTGATAATATATTTGGTTCTATTACATTTAACTGAGAGATAAATATTTTTTTTCTTGAATCATAAAGCATGGCTGTTTCATATTGAAACACACACACAAAACGTGGAAAGCTTGTTATTTTTAATCGCTGGTCACATACAAATTCTGTATTTATCTTGTCACATTTGCTACTATTCAATGACATAGGTCAAACAGGCTATGTCTTTTGCTGCTCATTTCTTTATCAAGGGGATTGGTGTTCACTTGGCAGTCAGAGAAAGAAAAGTACAGTAAATTATGTAACAAACTTGCTGGGGTACAGAGAATGTGAAAGGCTGTAGGATGTCATTTTTTGTAACACACAAAATGTAAATACCTTTAAATGAACTGTACACATTCAGCAGTTCAGAAAGCAAAAATTAAGCACATTTTTGTTATTCTGAGGCATGATGGAAACAAAGATTTAAATAGGATCATTTTTCTTGATGCTTCACAAATTATAAGTATTCAATGAAAGCCAATTTCCACCCAATATGCAATTTAGTTTTGCCAGTAAAACTGTATGTAGGAGGCTGGCTCTCTATATAGTGTACTAAATCAGAATACACTGTGTAGAGAGTCCAGAGGATCCCTACTGGTATACAGAGACAAAAGTAGATAATACTAATGCTCTTTCTGTGGTAGTTTGGGCGAGCAGTTAGGCTTATCAGAGGGTAGTGCTAAGCATTTGTTGTACTCACAGAGGCAATAATTGAGACACACACTCAAGAATAAATTAGAGACCAATTTGTAAAAATAACATCAATTTTTATATAATTTTCAGACCAAGAACTTCATTCTAAGGTAAGTACTTTTATGTTATAATTTTTCAAAGTTCGCAAAATAAATCACTGTTGTGGACAATTGTGCACAATAGAAGTAAATGGGAAAAAATAGGGAAAAGCATTTAAAATCACACAGTGGATTCTCGAGGTTCACCTATTGGATTTAGGTAAGTAGCAGGGCCAGATCCAGTGTTCCAGCAGCAGAAGATTAGGCACGTCCCGGATTCAGCTGGGAGCAGGGTGCTGAGGTTGCTGATAGTAGGGGGCCATCTGAAAACACGCATGCATAGAGGGACTTAAAGGTAAGACCAACGGGTCCTACTCGAGGGAGCAGGTTGCAAGGGCCTTAAGACCACAGGAGAACAGCTGGTTCATCGTTATCCAGGCCGGGCGGGCTGGGTGCAGAGCAGATAGGGCAGCCAAGTGTCGTGCGTTGAGATGGTCCTCGCGGTCAGGGGCAGGCAGGTTGTAGGGACGATTCCGGGACTGCTTGGCCACTCGCGGAGCAGGTCTCCGGGGTCTCAAAGTCTCTTTACTGGTGTCTGTGTTCTGGGTAGTTGGAGTCCAGATTGGAATCCTTCTTTTTGGTCTTTGGTATAGGGGATCCAGTGCCCCGGGTATTGGCACGGCTCCAGTAGGTCCTGGTGTCCTCTCACTTGGTGGAAGGACAGATCTGACCCTCCGGAGCTGATGTACCTCTTCTGGCTTGGATGCTGCCTCAGAGTTGGAGTCACAGGGAGCAACAGATTGGTAAACTGGACTTCGCAGTTCGGTGCCTGCAGGCTGCAGGAGAGTAGTTTCTCTACTCCGAAGGAGGTTCTTGGCAATTGGTCGAAGACTGGAGATGCTCTGGGGCTCTTGGAGGCCTCACAGTTGCAGGACGAGACAGCACACCACAATTGATAAGTCCTGGAAGCAGCCGGCAGTGTTTGGTGCCAATTTTCTGCAGCAGGTCTTCGGTTCCGGGGCAGCAGCTCTTCTTTGTTCATTACTCTTCTTAGGTCCATCAAATCTGAGTTCAAGGTCCGTGAATGCTACCTAAATACTGAATTTAGGGGCATTAAAGGGGGTGACAGGTAGTAGCCAATGAGCTACTTGCCTTTAGGGTGTCTACACCCTATAAGTGACCACTTCCTGTGGTAAGGGACACTACCCTAGCCCTGGTTGGTTGATTTCTTACCACCTCAAGATGGGGGAATCGGAAAAGTAATGTCCACATCGCCTGCCCCACCTTAGGGGTGGTGCTGGCAGAATGTGGGCACACCTCCTAATCTAACTAATTTTCCTGCCTGTCCTCCCTCAAAAAGGGGAACAGGAAAGGGGGGTTGGCATCATCCACCATCTGGAGAGACCTGGGTTACATTTCAAAGGCGGCACTGCCTTTGAAGGTTACCGTCCTGGCAGGCCATCCCAGCCCAGAAGAGGTGTGAAACACCTCTGCCCAGAGCAGGCTTTGTCCCTGGCCTCTGAGAGCTCTCTCTCTCACCCCATGAGGTCAGAAACATGTCTGGTGGTGGCAGGATGGCTAAGACTAGTCGTAGACCACACCAGTGCTTGGTAGGTTTTTAGGGGGCCCTCTAAAAGGTCTCCTGTGTGTATTTATTAATAAAGCCAACACTGGCATCAAAGGGAGAGGATGTGGCCTAACGGTTAGAGCGGTCAACCTTGAAGCTGGGGAACTGGGTTTGAGTCTTGACAGGGACTCTCAACATTCTGTGATTCTGGGCAAATTACTTAGTCTCCTCATGCCTAACAAAATGAATGTGTCCGTCTGTAACGCAACTGGTGCTCATGTAAAGCGCTCTGATAGCTTCGGGTCAAACTTGCGTTACATAAAACAAAAACTAAAAATTAAGATCGGAAGTTTGGTACCAAATATTGTAGGGTACAGTGAAGCCATCATGGAGCTAGGAAACTCGTAGTGATGAGTATCCGGCCCATGTACTCTCTATTGCTTCCCTGTGCACTTACAGTATCCTAAATTGGACTTGGATATTATAGGGTCATATCTACTCATACAGATATGTCCACACATGGGACATAGTGCACCCTGCCTTAGGGCTGTAAGGCCTGCAGCAGGGGTGACTTACCTATACCTCATGCAGTGCCATATTGACTCTTCAGTTTTCTCTGCACGAAGACACACAGCCTACCATGGCAGTTTTCATGGTCTCGGTGAGGGGTCCCTAGGGTGGCACAATCTGTGCTGAAGCCTTAGAGGACCCTCTCCAGTACTCATGCTCTAGATACCAGGGGTGCCATTTACTAGGGGCTTACAGGGGTGGCTGAAGTTGTGCCAATCATGGTACAGTTTTAGGAAAGAGATCTGGCACTGGGAACCTGGTAGCAGGGACAGAGTGCACTTACATTCGAAATCACATCATGCATCAGGCAAAAAGTGGGGGCTAACCATGTCAAAAGAGGCACTTTCCTGCACTGAATGTCTGTGCAAATTTAGTGGCCATTTTAATGGAAAGTATGCTGTTTGTAAATGTACCGCATGATGCTTTAGTTACATTAAAAAAATCACCTGCCTTATGCTCATTAAAGCTCCGTGGGTCGTGAAACTTTGTCATGCTTGGTGGTGATTCCAACAAGTTTGGGAAGCACCGCCATACAGGTTACACAATGGTATCTGCAACAGGTTAATAAAACCACTGACCTATCTCAATATGATTCGATCATTTGACCAACATGTCACACAGTAACTTCTGTTTTATGTGATCGGCAGGTCAATTGTTGTAATCCTCAACAAAAAAAGCAACACACTGAACTTAAGAGGTGAGAATTTATGGACAGCAGGGTACAGAAAGATGTCTGCAGTAGGTGCATTTTCCCACTGTATTTCCTGACTATGAATAAAACTTGTGACCCGACTGCTACATGGTGCTTTCTGCAGTCATTCTATTGGAAACCACTATCACTGAAAGATTAAAACTATTGACCTGCCGATCACATAAAACTACATTTCATGCCTTTGTATTTTCTGCAGTTTTCTTTCCATTTTACTTTTCTCCATTCTGTCCTTTCACTTCCTCCAGGAGCAAAGTAAAAGCTTCCTTCACACACTCATTAGGAATAGCGCGGGCACTATCCATTCAAGTTTCCTTCTCACAACTGGATGAGTAGCAACAGAGCAAGATTCATTGAAAATAGTCACATATACTCCTCATCACTACAGGGCCAATCCAAAGGTGTGAAAGTCAGATTTCTTCTCGTTGTCCACCACTTCGTTTCCGATTAAGATGACAGCATTTATTCATTGATCTCTATAACAGTAAGCAAAATGCATTGCCAATGCTTGTTTTTCTTCAGCTGTTCTTCCGCTCAACTCGCTGAAATCTCTCTTTACACCTGAGCATCATGTGGTTGAAACACAAATGAACTGTTCTGGGTCGAAAGATTGTTTTTTTCCCCGACAAGTATAGGAACTGTCCCCGTGGATAAGCGCTTCACCGCCCCCACTCAGTGGGGGTAGTAAAAGCACTGTGCAAAGGCCACAATACAACTGCTTTAGAAAAAAAAAATACTTGGTTTCGCTATTTCAACCGACTTCATCCAGTTCGATGCTGACATTACTTTTTAGGTTGAGCCTCGAAGACCTTTTGTATCCTCTTCTGTTGGTTTGTGGAACACCCACAGATTGCCATTGGTAGTTATCTTAGGCATTCAAAAATTCTGGCTTGTTATTGGTGTTTGTCCGCGTTGGTCCTTCCTTTCTCTGTCTGTTCCCACCCTATGGCGATTTCACTAACGGTTTATTTTGGTCGGTCGCAATGCTCCTTCACTATGTGCAACCGCCCCCAGTGGCGTAACAATACGTGAGGGGCCCCCCTGCAAGATATGCTGAAGGGGCCCCTCACACTTGCATCTGTAGGGGCTAAGGGCCCCCTCCAGTATGGGTAAACCTGGGGGCCCCCCCACACCGCAGGGGCTGCGGGGTCCTTTGTTATGCCCAAGATGCCCCCTCATCCCTTTTTTGCATTTGTCACCCCGAGTGGGAAAGGTATGCCCAGACGTGGGTCCTGTGCTCTCCATGCCACAGGAATCAAGCTAGCCTGGCTGATGAGGGGTGATGCCCCGAAACCGGTCCCAGGATGCGTGTTTCCAGTCCAGGGAGGACCTAGCCTGGCAGTTCGGGCTGGACTGTTCCCATGGGGAACAGGGTCAAGACTGATTTGCATATGGCTGGATCTGAACTGGAAAGGCACGGGGAGCAGAAAAACGATGTATTTAGGTCCAGATCTCTGTACTGGGGTGAATGTTTGATATTGTGCAGCATTCTGTCCATCAATTGTTATTTTTGCATTTGTCACCCCGAGTGGGACGGGTATGCCCAGACGTGGGTTCCGTGCTTTCCATGCCACTTGAGTCAAGCTAGCCTGGCTGATGAGGGGGATGCCCCAAACCGATCTCAGGATGCTTGTTTCCAATCCAGGGAGGACCTGGCCTGGCAGTTCGGGCTGGACTGTTCCCATGTGGAACAGGGTCAAGACTGATTTGCATATGGCTGGGTCCGAACTTGAAAGGCATGGGGAGCAAAAAAACGATGGATTTTAGGCCCAGATCTCTGTACTGGGGAGAATGTTTGACATAGTGCAGCATTCTGTCCATCAATTGTTCTTTTTGCATTTGTCACCCCGAGTGGGACGGGTATGCCCAGACGTGTGTCCCTTGCCCTCCATGCCACTGGAGTCAAGCCAGCCTTGCTGATATGGGGTGATGCCCCGAAACCCGTCCCAGGATGCTTGTTTCCAGTCCAGGGAGGACCTGGCCTGGCCGTTCGGGCTGGACCGTTCCATGGGGAACAGGGTCAAGACTGATTTGCATATGGCTGGGTCTGAAATGCAAAGGCATGGGGAGGAGCAAAAAAATGATGGATTTAGGCCCAGATCTCTGTACTGGGGTGAATGTTTGACATTGTGCAGCATTCTGCCCATCAATTGTTCTTCTTGCATTTGTCACCCCAAGTGGGACGGGTATGCCCAGATGTGGGTCCCGTGCTCTACATGCCACTGGAGTCAAGCTAGCCTGGCTGATGAGGGATGATGCCCCGAAACCGGTCCTAGGATGCTTGTTTCCAGTCCAGGGAGGACTTGGTCTGGCAGTTCGAGCTGGACTGTTCCCATGGGGAACAGGGTCAAGACTGATTTGCATATGTTTGGTCTGAACTGGAAAGGCATGGGTCACGATGGATTTAGGCCCAGATCTCTGTACTGGGGTGAATGTTTGACATTGTGCAGCATCATGTATATCAATTGTTCTTTTTGCATTTGTCCTTCTGTCTGGGCATTGCGGACTTAGTATCCTTTTGGGTGTCCATAGCTGGTGCCGAAAACAAAGCAAGCAACAGTAACAAAAGCAGCCCTTGACGCTCCTTTTACGTGAGGACTCAACAGAGTGCTCTCAGGCGTATTCCGTGCTTGCTGCGACTGTTCCTCCTGGTCAGCCATTTCCAAAGCAGGGCAGAGACGTTTTAATGCATGGGCAAAGTGGGCTCTGGTCCAGGGCCCCAGCCTTTCAGGGGGCCCCCTGACAGTCAGCTCCGTTCTCCAGAGTTTTGCCCTAATGACCTTGAATATTTCTTAAACAGATTGTTTTAAATACTGTTTTCCTTTAATTTATTTTTTATGTACCTGATGTGTGAGAGTCTAGTACAGCCACTTTGCAGAGAAAATGTTGTGTTTATGTTTCATGCAATATACATAAAAAGTTTCTTTCAGATCAAAACCAGGCCTAACATATAAGAAATGGGAGGGCGTCACAGAGATTATCTGCAGTAATATTGGTGAGCTGCTGCTGTGTTACAATATTGAAAACACACATAACTATCCCTGAATATTAGATGTAAACACATTTAGGGCCTTATTTATGAGAAGTGATGCATTGCTGTGTGAAAACAGGGATGCGTCACTTCTTAGTCATGCTCCTCCTTGCGACATGATGGATGCGTCATATTTACTGTATGACGCATCATGTCGCAGGGAGTTCACAGATACGTCAGTATTTCTGACGTATCTGTAGGCGCAAAAGGGATGCATTGCTGTGGTGTGTCTTAAAATAGACGCAACTCCAGCAATGTGTCCTTTCATATGGGGCAAGCCCCATGTGAAAGGGCCTACATCAGTCTTACGCTTGCTGTGAGGCAGGTGTAAGATATTGACGCAATGGCGTCCTAGAAGTGGTGCACTGAGTTCTCATAGATTTCAATGCGCCACTTCTACGAGGCTTTTTGTGGGAACACCCACCCTGCATACATTATACCTGGCGCAGGTATAATGTGGTGCAGGGGTTTACAAAGTGACGCATCTGCCTAGATGCGTCACTTTGTAAATAGGGCTCAACATGGCACATTTTACGCTGCCAGTGCGTCACAAAAGTGACGCACCGGCGGCATAAAAGTGAAGCAAGGCCTCATAAATAAGGCCCTTAGAATTTGGACGAGTGTTCCTTTGCACTGTCAGGGACCTAATGAAATGAAATAGTGTATTTAATAAAGCACGCAGCTACTCAGACTAGAGTGTCCTGGCGCATGACAGGGGGAGGAAAACGTGCGTAAAGACCCATCAGTTATTAAAAGCCAGGTTTTTAAGTTCTTCCTGAAAGAGAGTAGGTCTGTGGTTAGTCTCAGAGACTCAGGGAGTCTATTCCACAATTTTGCGCCTAGAAAGCCGAGGGATCTGCCTCCAGTGCGGCACGGGATATTTTAGGCACAATGGCCAGGTTGGCATTGGAAGATCTTAGGGGTCTAGATGTTGTGTAGCGATTAACGCACTTATTTAGGTAGCCGGCTCCTAAGCCGTTGAAAGCTTTAAAGAAGATGGTCATCGCTTTGAAGTCGATCCGTTCTTTTATGCAGAGCCAGTGTAGAGACTTAAGAATAGGGGTCATATTAGATCTGGGTTTAGGTCTCAGGATGGCTCTGGCCGCCGCGTTTTGTACCACTTGTAGGTGCTGGATACGGGATTTGGGAAGACCGAGGTACAAGATGTTGACATAGTCAAGCTTTGATGTCACCAGAGCCTGCACCACGATCTTTCTGCTCTCAAGCGGTAACAGTGGCAGGAATTTTTTTAGCATCCGGAGTATGTCCAAGCAAGCGCCAGCTAGATTTTGGATTTGAAAGTGCATGGAGAGTGTCTTGTCTATGACAATTCCTAAGTTTTTGACTTTCTCCTCTTCCGCGGGCGGGGGCGACAGATGTTTTGGCCACCAAGAGCTCCAGTCAGGCGTTTCTGGATTACCAAAGAAAACAACTTCAGTTTTGTCAGGATTGCACTTCAGCTGATTGGTCTTAAGCCAGTTAAAAACCTTTGTGAGGCAAGACCTAATCATTGCCCCGTCAAAGTCGGTTCCTTTTTCACATGTAAAAATCAGCAGAGTGTCATCAGCATAGGAAACTATTTTGGCGCCCTCTTCCTCTACCAGAAATGCAAGGATGGATAGATATATATTAAAAAGGGTAGGACTGAGAATGGAGCCCTGAGGGACACCTACATTCATGGCCGGAACCGGGGATGAGAAAGGGGGGGAGCCAGATGTCCTGAGATCTATTTGACAAGAAAGATGACATCCACGTTAAGGCAGTCCCCCCCAAGCCGATGTTAGCAAGTCTCTCCAGGAGCGCGTTAAGGCGGTCCCCCCCAAGCCAATGTTAGCAAGTCTCTCCAGTAGCCTCTCATGTGGGACCGTATCGAAGGCCGCCGACAGATCGAGCAGTATCAGAACAGCCTTGCCTCCCTGGTCCAGCTTACCCTTGAGAAATTCAGTCACTTCCAGCAGAGCGGACTCCGTGCTGTAGTTAGCCCTAAAACCGGATTGGGACTCGTGAAGGAGCTTTCCATCTTCAATGTGTTTTTGGAGGGCCTTGTTTACATGCTTCTCTAATACTTTGGAGAGGGTCGGAAGAAGGGAGATTGGCCTGTGGTTGGCAGGGTCTGTCGGTTTGGCGTTAGCCTTTTTTATCAGTGGAAGAATCTTAGCATTCTTCCATAATTTCGGCATGTTGCCTGAGGAGAGGGAAACATTAATGAGCTGGTTTACCGTGGGGTTTATGGTGGAAGCTAATAGGTTCAGGATATTCACTGGACATGGGTCGGTAGGAGAGCCAGACTTAATGCTTTGGAGAAGGGTCAGTGACTCTTCAAGCTGAAACTCAGGGAAAGCTAGTAAAGATGGAGGATCCAAGAGGTGAAATTTGCTCTTAGAACTAAGGTAGAAGGTCAGTTCTTCCTCTGAGATGTCAGTGAGGCTTGTTGGATCACAGAGATCTTTTTGTGGAAGAATTGAGCTATTTGCTTAGACCGTTCTCCCGTGCATGGCCCTTCCTTTGTGCCGGCTTTCGGGGCGGTAAAGGATGTAACTATGCTAAAGATTTCCTTACTCTTATTTTGGGCATTTTCTATCTTGGTTTGAAAGAAGTTTTTCTTGGCTGCCTTCACGAGAATGTAATGAGCTTTTAAGGTGTCTTTATACACCTTTCTGTCCTCAGGTAGATAGGATTTACGCCATTTCCGTTCTATTTTTCTACAATTTCTTTTGCTAGATCTGAGGGAATCGTTAAACCATGGAGCTGTTGGGGCTGACCTCTTTGAGAAGCGGGAAACAACCGGTACCGCTGCACCAATGTTGGTTCGGAGAGGGCGTCCGAGTCGGGGCAGCCAGACAGCTCCGGTGAGGAACGACCGAGGGCATCTGCTAACATCTGCTAACATCGGGATGGATATTTTATGGAACGTCCTGTAATTAGGGACCCTCTGCCCTGCGTTAGCCCGAGGGGCTGTGGCAGAGTTGGGAATTTTAATAGGTGGTGGTCAGACCAGGTAATGGGAAGAGGTAGGCTTACTGATATGTCAAAGTTGTGAAAGATTTGGTCTAGGGTATGGCCCATCTCATGGGTGGCCGAAGAAATAGATGGATACATGTTGCAGGCCTGCAGCGTCTCCAACAAGGAAATTGTTTGAGGGTCTTTTCCATTGTCCATATGTATATTGAAATCTCCTAGAATGAGGCATTTGTTGTATTTTAAGGCCAGGGAGGTGGTGGCTGTATTAAGCGTAGTAATAAAATTTCCAATTGCACCGGGAGGTCTGTAAATCAGAAAACCAGCTATGCTATGATGGGGGGATAATGTACAGCGGAAGCCTAAGGACTCTGCGCCCTCAATGTTTTCCATCAGGATGGGAGAGCAGTCTAGTTTTTGATTGTAAATTATGGCGACACCACCCCCCTTCCCACTTGGTCGGTCCCTCCTAAGGATTTTATAACCCGTAGGGATGGCCGAGGTGATAGTAGGGTTGGAGGCTTCAGACAGCCAGGTGTCAGTGAGAAATAAAAGATCAGGCTGTTCATCTAAAAGTAGGTCATAAATGTGTGGTTCATGCTTTTGCATAGAGCGACAATTCAAAAGGGTGGCCTTTAAGTCCTCTGTTTTCTTATTGTTTTTACACTTATTGTTGCGTGGGAGCATCTTGGGTGCGAGTTTCCTGGGCTGGAGGAGAGACCAGTTGCATTTATTGCATCGAAAGTCTACCTCCAGGCTCGGATCAGCCGCTGTACACTGACATAATGGTAGCCGCCTAAGGCTAAGCAGTTTTTCCCTATTGTAATATAGTGGAAGAAACTTACCGGAGGGGAACTGGGCAGCATGGCCGGCGCCGGGCGCCTCCGGGACGCTGACGGGCGCAGACGGGCTTGCCTTTGGCGCGCCAGCGGCACGCCCGCTGCACGCGTCCGTTTGCATCGGGAATATATAGGCTAATGCCTATGATGCAAACTGGATCGCTAACGCAGCTGAGGAAGCGGAAACTGCGTGGGCGGAAGTGAGGAGCCCGATAGTAGCCCCAGCCCTCTGCACAATCGGGCGTATCAGCCGGCGGACCAGGACTGGAGGAAAAGCAAGATGCGAATCGGAGCAGCTAAGGAGGTGTAGGCAAGCAGAATCAAGTAAAGTGCAAGTGCGCGTAGGTAGGAGAAATTGTTAAAAAGCACAGAGTAATTCAGCCACACATATACAATTTAAAAAGTATTAAAAACCTAGTAGCAGGGCAGGAAACACTAAATCCTACCGCTGTCAGCTGCGCGCGTCCGTTTACATCGGGAATATATAGGCTAATGCCTATGATGCAAACTGGATCGCTAACGCAGCTGAGGAAGCGGAAACTGTGTGGGCGGAAGTGAGGAGCCCGATAGTAGCCCCAGCCCTCTGCACAATCGGTGTATCATCCGCGGCGGACCAGGACTGGAGGAAAAGCAAGATGGGAATCGGAGCAGCTAAGGAGGTGTAGGCAAGCAGAATCAAGTAAAGTGCAAGTGCGCGTAGGTAGGAGAAATTGTTAAAAAGCACAGAGTAATTCAGCCACACATATACAATTTAAAAAGTATTAAAAACCTAGTAGCAGGGTAGGAAACACTAAATCCTACCGCTGTCAGCTGCGCGCGTCCGTTTGCATCGGGAATATATAGGCTAATGCCTATGATGCAAACTGGATCGCTAACGCAGCTGAGGAAGCGGAAACTGCGTGGGAAACAGGGGCTCAAATTGGATCATAAATTCAAAGCTGTTCTGAACAGGGGCCCCCAAAATATGTTTGGCCCAGGGCCCCCAAAATCCTTAAGATGTCCCTGAAGCAGGGAATGAAAGACGGATGAAATACATTCACAACTATTGTATAATTTTGCTGATCATCGGAGCAATAAATAATCAGGCCACTAGAGGACAGTATGGCATTAAAGACCAATTTAGACTTTTCAGATTAGACCTCTGCAGCTTCCTCTTGGAACTGCATTCCTTTTTATTTACATCGCAGATGACTTTGATAGATAATATCCCGAACCTTATTTTTAAGTGATGATTTGCACCCACGCACAATAATAAAGCTGCACAGTTTAAATGTCGCGAATTGAAAGTTAGAAATACATCATGTACTGTTTAAAATAAAATCAGGGAAGATTAAACCGACACGAGGAAGCAAGAAAAAGAAGATTGGTATGAAAAGTGCTGGTACTAAAGAATACAGCGGTTCAAGCAAAGTGAATTGCCTCTAAGTGCTCTACATCTTCACACTGCCTTGTTCCTCTGACGTTTTATAGCACTTCTACTGAGTACTGGGGTGCATTTACAGTGATTTTTTATTTTTTGTAGAGTATTATATAGCGCGAACTAGACCCGAGACATCGGGTATCAGCGTGCTTTGCATGAGCATGAGCACCAGTTTCGTTACAGAAGAACACATTAATTTTTGTTAGGCACGGGGAGATTAAGTGATTTGCCCAGAATCACAGGATGTTGAGCGTCGTTGCCGAAACTCGAACCCAGTTCCCCAGCTTCGAGGTCAACCGCTCTAGCCGTCAGGCTACATCCTCTCCCCCAGATTAACAGCAGAGCGGTATATTGCCTGGACCTCTTGTATCAGCTGTTGTAGTCCCAGTTGTGTTTATTGTGCCCCTACGTTTCCTGGCAGTTCGTACACCGGTCATGGGTGTGGAGGGGCAGTGCACAGAATGGGGTCCTCCGCCAGCATCCCCAGAGGTGATCTATGGTCTGCCACAGTAATGGCAGTTGTAGATAAGCTTAGCCAGCGTGACCTCAACCCTAGTGCAAGAAAGAAATCTAGTCCCCCAGTTGCTGTTTAAATAAAATACAGCAATAATCATGGTTCAGTTGGCCCCTCAGACCCCTGTGCCCCGGTGTCACTGGACCTGCTGCACCAAGGGAATTATGCCCCCTGCATTTGAGCCCTTTGCTGCATGGCTTATTCCCTCAAAAAGGGTTAAACCTCAAACATGACTTCCACAGCTGCTGGAATCTGCAGTGCTCTCTCTGCAAAGCGCTGAGTCTTGGAACAGAATGAACTATGCATTCTTGAGAATAAGCTCTTTAGCCAGAGCGACCAAACAGATCCTGGCTGCAGTCTGTCCAAGGCCAACCCTATCCCTTCACCCCCTTGCCCCTGTGGACCCCTTGACCATCCAGCCTGGCAAGACTATGTTTTGAAATGACTGCAAACTGAAGTAATCAGATGCACGCACCCATCCAGCCTCTAGCACTTTGATCAACTACTCATCCAACCACCAATCTCTTCACAAATGTGCACATTCATCCATGTGCTCACTCATTTATCCATTTATCCCTCATGCATCCATCAACTCTATGGTCGGCATGCGCCCATTCACTCACTCATCATGCATCCACCTATCTAGCTAGAGATCTGTGCGCTTGCATACCTTCTTGAGCGAGTCACTCAGTGATCCACTAACTCATCCACTCATTATCCCATCAATCCACAACCATGCAATGTATCAACCCTCAATCAGTCTTCCACTCACTCACTATTTTTGAGATAATATTATCGGCGTTTTCACCGATTCAGTGACTACCTGTAAACTGCATAATCATGAACTGACTAAGTGGTTGGTCTGTTTACTGAGGTACTTGTATGATTTCTAGTTTAGGGAAGACATAAGGCAACAGTGAATTTTTTGTTTTCACCCATGTGTTGTTGGGACTTGCCGCCATTCGAGTTACTGGTCTCTGTGCCATTCGAAGTTGAGTATGAGAGGGAAATCCTCTTATAATAATTAGGGTTCATTTGTCCTCAAACGTTGAATGAGGCATTATGGTAATATTTCTTTGAAAATCAAGAGGGATGAATTCAATATCCTCTCCAGACTCACAAGTGGGCTCAGGCTTGTTTCCGTCACTAGGGGGCGCTTTGCTTCAGGCAGGCTAACTCCTGTGGCTAGTGAGTTGCAGGTCTGTGTTACACTCTACTCAGGTGGCCCGCTTCTTTCCCTCTTTATTGAACAGATCTCCTTACCTACAGTTAGGTGTATAAAGCATAATACTGGAGGCTGACCCCGCCCCACGCTTCTCAAGGAAGGCAACAGCTCCTCTGCACGTTAGTTACTCCCCCCAGGGGTGTACAATTATACTTTATATTAGCCGCCAAACTACCCCATGGTGTAGAATTTTAGAGGGGGCTGCATCTGATTATTTGACGGGGTGCTTACACAGTGATACATTTATAGCCACGGAAATCAATGTTGCACTAATGTACGATATGCTGCATCACTAAATACTTATAAGGTCCCACAGGTGAAACCAATTGCATTGCAAATGCTTGTTATGTGTGCATTTTTACATAGATCAACATAAAATTAACGAAAAGTCATGCAACAATGGCGCCCTCTTGTGAACATTTTTGAAACTCTTAATCAATGTTTAGAAAAACGATCTGTGAGAAGTACTTACCTATAGTATGCGCACAATGTGATATTCACCCTTCTCCATTTTTGACATTTTCTACCCCACTAAGCCCAAGAACTCGCAGAGTCAAAGCGTGTTGTCTAGGGCGTAGCCTTTTATTCACATCAAACCAAGTAATTCTTCACAGACCAATAGGAGAAGACCATCCTGTTTGGATATATACAATGATTCACAGCATCATGCATTAGCCGCATCAACCTGTCAAAGGCATTAAGTAAATCAGGCACGACATTACTTGAACTTCAGTTTTGGCCGTACACTTTAGAGGCAACAACATGTCAAAGGCAGTAAGAAATATAGGCACAACATTACACCTGCACTTGAGCTTGGCCTTACAATGGAACTTGACCGACTCATCCATCCCGCCAAGCTCTCAACTCAGCTGCGCACATTGTGCCAGCAGGCCCCAATGCGCACAGCAAACAGTTGCATTACTTGCAATCCAGGGCACCGCATAACGCACCGGCCCACCGGGGTACCTGAACACAGGCAGCCTCCCCAAAGTTCTACTCAGTCCATACGTTGCGGGTTAGGGCAGTAGAGTCCAGGACTACCGGCAGGTCAGTTCTCCTTTTCCGCCTACCCTCAGGACACGTGGATCCTACCCCCTCCTGGGGTCCATCCAGTCTCTGTACTTCTCTTGTTGTGCATCCCCCTTTGTTGTTAACTGTCAGTGCTCCGCCACAAAGCCTCGTTCTTCTGCCGGGTGGGTGGGTGGTCAACGCCGCGCCTCTGCAGCTTGCTGGGTGTCTGAGGGGACAAAGAGGCTGAATACTCCAGGGCGCAGCCTTATATAACTCCCCCTTGCATTCCTGCGAACTTAATGAAATACGGAATATAAACCATGACATAATATGCTGAATGCGCGCTGCATGTGACCGTGCATTATTATTACCCAGTTTACTTAAATACACGGCACAAATGAAGTTGCTGTTTATTAAAAAGCGACGAAAACACTCACCCTAGAGTCACTATCGCTCTTACATCAAGCGTCCCCACGTCCGTGAAACCAGCTGCGAGCCGCCATTACCGCGCCCCCCACCCACATACGGGCGCAGCCCTTTATCAACAAGCTTTACATCCCGCCTTAATGAAAACTTTCGACCATCACTGCCGCTCCGCGAACGCAGGTGCGTCCCCCGCATACCGCCGCGGGACCTCGCTAACCAAACCATTTTTCTCCGCGCCCACTGCCTGCAGCGACCTCAAATTCCATTAAATCCTCTTATATATTTAATGATTATTATACTATAAGGACCTACACGCTACGCCTAGGCCCCCTCAAACCTCCCGTGCCACACTGCATGCCGCCGACCGGAAACCTCGCTCTCCGTCAACGCCACGCCTCTGCAGCTTGCTGGAGGTCTGAGGGGACAAAGAGGCTGAATACTCCAGGGCGCAGCCTTATATAACTCCCCCTTGCATTCCTGCATGCCCTGATGACATCACCGTCCCTCCTTACTTAATCCACCACCCCTTCTTAACCGACCCGTAGGGGGCTTCGTCACATGGCGCAACTAAGGGCGCCCCTCCCCTAGGCGCGGGGGGCGCCTGTTCAACTGTAAAGTTGTGGGCTTTAGGCCCACATACTTTCCAAATGATGGACGCAGACACTGAGTATATGGTGCATAGAATTGGCCACGGGCACTCATGTTCGCATGTGCATAAGGGCCTTGATTAAGCTCATTAAATGAATTGAGCCCACACAGTGTTTGTTACGTTTTTAACTGCCGAGGCTCAGGCCCCCAGGCTATTTTTTTTTTCCCCGTTACGTCATGACCATTACCATCATGGTCATTCATAACGGGGTAGCCTTTCAAAACACCCCTTGTTCAAGAGGTCCGCATGGAACAGTCCACGCAGCCTCCGGAAACTCAACATTCCTCCTTAATCCACACAAAGAAACAAACAAACAAGATAAAATAACTCCCAGATGGACAATATAATACTCCAACCAGCAATCAAATTGCACTCTCATAGAGGACTGGCCAGGACTGCAATTCTATTTTCACTTAGCGAGCCTTACATCAATAAATGAACCCTACATCAACAGAATGTGCCATGCTATAACAGAAAACATGCTATTACATCAGAATAAAACCCTTCAATCTTGTAGCAATAGCAGGGCGAGCCCTCAAATGATATCTTGCCATGCCTTGCAGACAAAACCCAGGACCCACACCCTCCAGGGCAATTGAACGTACAGGAGAATCTCCCCCCAGACCATTCTCTTTACCAGTCCCTCGGACAGCTTCTCCTGACTGGTGATTCCGCAATAGGAAGAGAAATATCAGACTCCCTTGATTGAAATCCTGTCAAATCACAGTCACCACTTTGACACACCCTCATGCTTTCATCCTCGCCTTCCAAATCATGCAGAGGAGGAAACTCACCGGTGTTACCAGAGCCAGCACTTGGCTGTTGATACCTCTTGAAAAACGACACGTTCCTTGTGATGGCTCCATGACCTTTACGGATGGTGATCATTGTTCCTTTCACTGCACTCACCTTCCAAGGGTCCACCTCAAAACTAAAGGCAGCAGGAACTTGCTCCCAGGACGTCGATTCTTTACAAGCACCCAGTCACCAACTTGAAGATGCTTCAGCTTTGCATGTCTTTTCCTAGACAGTTTGTAATTTTGCACCTGCCGCAGGCGCAAAGCATCTGCAGCTTGATCGAGGAGTATGGATGGTTCATCAACATGAGGAATATATTCACCAATAGCTTGGTTCATGCATAGAGCACTGGGAGGCACGTTAGTTGTGGCTTGTGGAGTGAGCCGATACTCACGTAGGAAGACATACAGGGCACATTTGAGGTTTTACCCTTTGGTCAGTGCAATTCGCAAAACTTTGTTTAGTGTTTGCATGACGTGTTCTGCCTCCCCATTGGCCCGTGGCCATCGTGGAGTAATCTTCCGATGATGAATCCCTAGAGAGGTCAGGTAGTCATTAAACTCCTAACTGGAAAATGAAGGCCCATCATCAGTCCTTAGTTCTTTGAGCAGACCATGGGTGGCCATGATTTTCTCAATACGAGGAATAGTTTGGTTTGCAGTCATAGACTCTAGAATTTCTACCTCTGGATATTTCGAGAAGTCATCAATAATCACTAGCATGTGCAGACCATCTGTCAGGCTTCCAAAATTCGCACTAGCTCTGTGCATGGAATGGAAGGAAGGGCTTCAGTGATAAGAGAAGCAGGTGACTCAGCTGGACCAGTGGCCTGACACAAAGAGCATTGAATATTCGATTTGTAAAGCGCTAACTTAGCCCAAGGGCATCAAGGCACTGTAGAGGACTAACATTCAATCGGATAAAATGCTCAAGCCAAGGTCTGAGTAAAAAGCCAGGTTTTCAAGGCCTTGCGAAAAAGAGAGTATGACTCAAGGCCCGATGAGACCGTTCGGAAGAGAGTTCCACAGCCTAGCAGCAGCAGTGGAGAAGGCTCTGCCTCCCCATCTGACCTTCTTAAACCTAGGAACCACCAGCAAGTTCTTGCTGGCAGACCTAAGCTGCTTGGTCGGGATATAGCATTGAAACATAGCTTTGATGGCATCAGGGCCAACTCCATAGAAGGCATTATGAGTCAAGCACAAAGTCTTGAACAGGATTCTTCGATCCAGAGGTAGCCAATGCAGCGAAATAAGGGAGGCCGAAACAGAATGATACTTTGGCAACTCCAACACCAACCTCGCTGCAGCGTTCTGTACCATCTGTAACCGTCTCACCAAACCCTTGTTGATGCCCAAATAAAGGGCATTACAATAATCGAGTCTGGACAATATCAGAGCAATCACTGCCTGCTTTCGTGATGAAAACGACAGGAACTGTGAAATTTTCCTAAGCAGCCTGATTATGCCAAAACAGATGGAAACTGTTTTGCTAACCTGTAGGTTCATGGACAACGAAGTGTCGACCATAACCCCCAGGTTTTTCCCATGGGAAACAGGAGAAGGACAGCTGCCCATGGAATCAGGCCACCAGTCATTAGACCAAATATCATGTTGGTTACCAAAAATCAAGATCTCAGTTTTTCTCCATTCAATTTAAGGTAATTCTCACCCATCCAAGATGAGACTGCCTGCATACAATCTTTAAAATTTGCGGCAGCTTCACTGATGCTGTTAGTAATAGATACCATGATTTGAGTGTCGTCGGCATAGGACAATACCTCAAATCCAAAGGCCCTCACCACCCTCGCCAATGGGGCAACATAGATATTAAAGGGTGGGGCTTAGGGGAGATCCCTGAGGAACTCCACAAATCAATGGGTTGGGAGAAGAATAGAATTGGCCCAGTTTCACTATTTGTGCCCTGTCACTAAGAAAGGAGGAGAAAGCTCAAGGGCCGAACCCCCAATCCCTATCTCCTTAAGGCGTTCCACCAACCTTAGTGGAGACAGGGTATCAAAAGCTGCTGTAAGGTCAAGAAGGACCAGCAGGGTCGTATACCCTGCATCAACCTGGACCCGGATGTTCATCCAAAGACAGCCGTTAGTGCTGATTCAGTGCTATGAAGGCGCCTAAAGCCATGCTGAGAACCATCAAGCAACTGGTGATCCAGTAAATAGGAACTAAGTTGGGAATTGTCGTACGGTGCACTCCACCATGTCATCCAGGCCAGGGAACCACACCTTGCACCTGAGTCTTGAGTTAGTCTTGACGATCCCTTGATGAGCTACATGAGCGAGATATACTACCTGCTGCTGAAATGTTTATGGGATGACCAGGTGAGGGCCTCTTAGGAAGCACCCTTCCGGTGACACAGCCAGTTCATGGTGCACATTATGCAAGGACAACAAAGTTGCTTGCGCCTCCTCTGTGCAATGAGAAACATTCCGGGTAAGGGTGGGCCAGTTCCCTGAGGTGACTGCCAAAACCGCTAGTTGCAAGCATTAGTCAGCCTACGTACCTGTAAGAATCTCCTCATAGGGAAACGGGAAAAGACCTCGAGCGCTCCACCATCAACCTGATATACTCCTCCATGTCCTCGGTGTCTGGCGTTTCACTAACCGTGGTGGGCATCGCATGTCTGGAGAGATAATCCGCAGGGTTTTGAGAACCTGGTCGGTACACCAGAGAGAAACAGCATTCTTGCAGTTGGAGGATCCACTTTTCGATTCTGGGCAGTGGTGTGGATGAGGACCCTGTGAACAATGGTATCAATGGTTTGTGATCGGTGTGAATCACAAACGGCTGGCCATAAAGATAGATGTGGAAGTGACGACACCCCCAATAAACAGCAATAGCTTCTTTCTCGATGTGACACTATCGATGTGAGAGTAAGCCTCGGGGGCCCATCCTCCATCATCCTGTTGGTGAGATAAGACAGCTCCTAGACCAGTGGAGCTGGCATCTACGGACAACTCCAATTCACATTGAGGATCAAAATATGCCAAAGTGGTGTGTGTAGACAAAGCTTGTTTGATCGCAACAAGAGCGTCCTCTTGGGCAGCCCCCTACTCCCACACTGCACTGGCCTTGGTTAGTTCTCTAAGAGGAGCAGTGAGAGCAGTGAGATTGTAAATGAATCGGCCACAGTAGTTAACCATCCACAAGAAACTGCGAACAGCACTGACAGTCGTCGGGGCGGGGGCTGATTAAATATCCTGTACCTTTGCAGGGCCGGGCATCACTCCTGTGTTCCGAGAAACGGTAACCGAAAAATACCACCTCAGTCTGGAGGAATGTGAAGATGAAGAGTAAGTCTATTTTCTTGTAGCCTTCGAAACAGTGCCTGCAACCTGTCCAAATGTTCCTCGATGGATGGGGCATGCACCAGAATGTCATCACTGTAATTAATAACCCCGACCAGTCCAGCCAAAGCTCCTTGTATTGTATTCTGAAACACTTCAGCGGCACTGAAAATGCCAAAACTTAGGTGTTTGTATCTCTTCAAACCCACATGTGTGGAAAAGGTAGTGATGGCTCGTGACTCCGGAGCCAGCATCAACCGATGTTACCCTGCCCGCAGGTCCATCGTGGAATACCATCTCGACCCACTAACTACGGCCACAATATCATCACCAGTGGGCGTCAAGTGGCGTTCCTGCCGTATAGCTATATTTGGCAACCTCATGTCCACACAAATTCTGACTTCACCAGGCTGTTTGGGTTTACGAGCGACGACAATCGGTGACACCCAAGGGGTAGGACCATCCACCTTTTCGATGATGTCCGCCAGTTCCAATTTCCTTAGCTCAGCCTCCACCTTCGGGCATAGATGGAATGCTACCAGGCGATGTTTCAGTGCCATGCGTTGGATAGAGTCATCAATGTGGAGGTGTATGAGATGGTCCTTGAGACACCCAATGCCGACAAACAATTGGGAGAATTCTGCTACCAAATCATCCAAGCTCCCCAGATGTATACTGAAAGCGAATGAAATCAGCTGGAGACGTTCCGCTGTCCTGCAACTCAACAGCATTCCAGAGCCTGTCTTGGTAACATACACTTTCCCCCTGGTGGAATGGGATTCATAAGATATGTCCGGAGTCAAAACTCCTGCTAGGGAGAGTGGCTTGGTAGACCCGTAGGCAAATACTTGAGTGGCGGTGGGACGCAGTAGTGGGCGCAGTTGGAGAGTTTGCAACCCTGATAGGGCAAGGATGTTAATTGAAACTCCAGTATCGATCAAAGCTGAAATTTTATGTCCCGAAAAGAGGACGTTGCACTCCGGAATGCGCCAGGGAGGGTGCTCATCCGGCTGCATGGCATGGATAATTTGTACAGATCCGTCCACATCATCATCATCCATATCCGCTTCCTCATCCAGGGCTCCTGGTGTGCGCATGCCGTTCACTGACTTTGGTTTGGATCCCTTTGGAATAGTAGCAGAATGACAGACTTTGGCAAAATGATTAAATTTGTTACATGCTGAACACCTTTCTTCCTTGAGCAGGGCAGGACCCTTGTTGGGGATATGGACCCCCACACGCGTAGCATGCCTTGGGAGTATTTGCAGACTTGGGACGGACTTTCTTCTTTTCCGCCCCTATCGTCACCACCGCATTGACGGGTTCCGTCTTCACCTGCCATTGTAGGGCCGCCTCTGTATGGGCAGCACACACTTTAGACAGTTCTTTCGAGCGTCCCATAGTGAGTATGTCGGCCATGGACATTCTGGGGACCTGCAGGATGTTCTCCCTCAGCTTCACAGAGGCACAACCTTGTATGAATTGAGCTCGAATTTCTTCAGCAGTGTCCGGCAGTATGCATGTGCTGGCCAGTTCTCGTAAGAGAGCGTAAAAAGTGTCTACAGATTAATCTTGTAACTTATTGGCCTCTGCTTACAGTGACTGCTCATAGTCATGATTAGCGTGCGGCTCAAAATGGGCCATGAGGGCTGCCTTCAGAGTAGCGTACATGAAGGGTGGCCCAGCTTCCGCCACAGATTTTCAAAACTTGTGAATGGTGGCCCCACCTAGGTGCAGCAACATGGGGCGTCATCTGTCCGGGTCTAGCGCCAGTGCAGCAAAGTAAGTCTCTAGCCACTCTACCCAATCTTTCCAATGTGCTGCTTGCGCAGACGGAGGACCATCCACCACAAATGGATCGAGGGCTGGTATTGAGGCAATGGCAGCCAGAAGTGTATAAGCAGACAAAATGCAGGAACGACACCACCAAAACAGAACCAGGCGCACAGTAAAATATGCAGAGTATCCCAGGACTCACTAGCAGGGGTCCTATGGTGCCAGAATCATGCAGAGAATGGCGTGGGGTGCACTGGCGTTATTGGCAGGCACAAAGTCAGTAAGGTACATAAACACTTCTGAGCAGCAAATTCAGGAGATGAGGCAGGTTATGTCCTATCAACACTTCACCATGCTGGAGTCACAGGTAAGTCCCAATATTACACAGCGCTGCACACAGGATAAAGGGCATATTGCATTCTGGCTGCACTTCACCAAGCTGGAGTCACATGTGAGACCCAGTAGTCACATCCCTGCTGGAGGACAAACACCCCTGCACCCTGCCAGGAACACCGCGGCAGTCACTTAGGGTGCGCCTGCCAGACGTCCAGGTCCGGCAGCTTCTAAAGCACTGTGCCGCCTCCACAGCACTGCAGCCCGCCATAAAAGGCACGAGCAGCTGCCTCTATAAAGCGCAACGAGAGCCAGGATGGGTAGAAGCCGCACTGCAGGTTAGCCGAAGCCGCCTTGAACACCAGCCCACGCCGGTAAGCACAGAGCGGGATGAGGGTAAAGACGGTGCATGTGCGGGGAATCTACTCCACTCGTCGCCAATTTGTCATGTTCGCATGTGCATAAGGGCCTTGATTCAGCCCATGAAATGAATTGAGCCCACACAGTGTTTGTTATGTTTTTTTACTGCTGAGGCTCGGGCCCCTGGCTATTTATTTTTTTCTCTGTTACGTCATGGGCATTACCATCATGGTCATGCGTAACCGGGTAGCCTTTCAAAACACCTCTTGTTCGGGAGGTCTGCATGGAACAGTCCATGCAGCCTCCGGAAACACAACAGAGCACGCGCACTCGGGCTCTTTTATTGGCAGGGTCACCTGACCGGTGAAGCCTGTGTTTGATGGGTGTGGGGTGGGTGTATAGACCAGCTCTTGTGGGAGTGGCTGATAAAACACTAGACTGTGTCCAGCAGGACACAACAGAAATGGTAGAAGCAAAACAGACTTGAAGGTGGAAGGGCCTGCGTGCTCAGTGTTTTTGTGCCGAACCGGGGCGGAGTTGTCGGGGATTCAGGCATTTCTAACTCTGTTTATAGCATATAGCCTACTAAACTGGGATAGGAACTCAGACGTCCATGGATTAATCCAGCAATCTAAAGAGGCTCATGTTTTGCAAGGGGCTTCACCTACATATCTGCAAGTGACCATAATGAACTTTCTCTGTGCTCAAATAAAAATGTGGCTCCTATTGTAGTATGTAGAGGTTTGTTTATAATCCATATTATTTTGGAGGCTTATGCTTGTCATAGTGATTTGTACATTGACATTGGAAGGGATGCTGAGCATTCTCTCTGTGACATCTTTTGTGTTGCTAGCTAGTCCAGGCATTTTAATATCTCCCTAAAAATCTGGTGCAGTTTTTTCCTTTGACTCAGAGAAATATGCGTTTTCAAAGTGATGTTTCAAGTGACAGATAATGAAGTGCAATCATTAAGATGTCAGCATGTGGGATTTGCATTGGCTTACTTCTTAATCATATAGTTGCAAGAGGTGTACTGAGTTACATTTCTGTCATATTTACACAAGAGAATGTACTTAAGGAAAATTCCCTCTAAGTTGCGTGTCCTAAAGAGGACAGCCCTGAAGCATAATTGTTAAATGGTAAGTAACCTCTGCCCAGGTGGTCTCAACTGCAGGTGATATAAAGTATTTTGGGTTATTGTGGTCCAGATCACATGCTAATCCAGCATGTGCATTAAGGCCTAGGATGTCTGTTCACTCTATTCCAGAGCCTGGTTCTGAGACCAGTGGTAGTTGGGCACGAAGAGTTGCTTCTGGCTCACATTGGGCAACCATCCGTGCCCTGGGTCATCAACATTAAGAGATGGTGGCAGCATACTGTTTTTTATAATTCTAGCACTAAACAGGCATGTTTCCCTGATTCAGAAGGTGTGTGGCACATACTGGCCACATTCGTGTAAATGTCCATTTCTTTGAGACACGCAGACCCTTGCTGTAGGAAGTTGGGTTATTAGTTGTGCAGGATGTGAGGCCTGTACAAGTAATAGGTCAACAATTTCCCTTTATTGGGAAGAAGGCACCTGATTGTAGTGCTTGACTCTGGATGGAGTGCTGAAACTTTTCTGACACTCACCCCCAGTCACAGACCTGGGTTTTAATCCATCATCATTCTTCTGCTCACTAAGCCACCCCAGTTTGTACCCAGCCATATGCAAATCAGTCTTGACCCTGTTCCTCATGGGAACAGACCAGCCTGAACTGCCAGGCCGGGTTCACCCTGGACCGGAAACAAGCATCCTGGAACCGGTTTCAGGGTTTCAACCCTCATCAGCCAAGCTAGCTTGAATCCGGTGGCAAAGTGAGCAAGGGACCCACATCTGGGCATACCCTGGCCACTTAGGGCGAACATAGCAAACACAGTAAGATGATGGACAGGATGCCGAAACTGGGGGTGAATGTCTGAAAAGTTTCAGCACTCCATCCATCATCTCCTTGAGAGACTTGGCTTGGCAGTTCGAGCTGGACTGTTCCTATGAGGAACAGGGTCATGACTGATTTGCATATGGCTGGGTCTGAACTAGGGTTGCGAAGTGAGCTAAAGAACAATGATGGATTCAACCCAGATCTAATAGTGACTGAGGGTGAGTGTTTGAAAAGTTTCAGCACTCCATCCATCATCTCTTTGTGCTTGCTTTGTTCGCCTTAAGTTGGTAGGGTGTGCCCAGATGTGGTTCCCTTGCTCACTTTGCCACTGGATTCAAGCTAGCCTGGCTGATGAGTGGTGTTACCATGAAACTGGTCCCAGGATGCTCCTTTCCAGTCCAGGGAAGACCTGGCTTGGCAGTTCGGGCTGGACTGTCCCTATTGGGAATAGGGTCAAGACTGATTTGCATATGGCTGGGTCTGAACTGGGGTGGCGAAGTGAGCTAAAGAATGATGATGGATTCAACCCAGAAGATCTAATAGTGACTGGGGGTGAGTGTCTGAAAGGTTTCAGCGCTTCGTCCATCATCTCCTTGTGTTTGCTTTGTTCACCCAACTATAGCACTCAATAAATGATTGACCAGTCAGTGCTCTTTTGTTATAAAAGGAAAAGTATGTTTACTACACACTCACTACTAAAATATTTACATAAGGCAGATTAAAATGACCTTAGATCACATTCTGCCCCAGTCAATTGGGCACCCAGGTGCAGGTAGGGTGATGCTGACCTTTAACTTTGATTTTTACCATGGCATTGCTTCGCTCTAATTAGTTGCTTTTGACCAATCAGAAGTGAGCCCGGGAGGAGCCAGTTGAGCCCCCCAGGTACTTGATGCAAGCCGCAGCGCGGCGCGCCAAATGCAAGCCTGTCTGCGCCCGTCCGCGCCTGGACGTCATTAGGAGCCAGGCACTCTGCCTCTCCCTACTGCCACAGGCTGGTCTACTCACAGGAGGAGCTCCTATCCCTCAGTCATCATGTCTCTTCCTACGGTGAGCATGGTTGGGTCCCAGCTGAACGTTCTCTCCATTGTAGCTCCGGTGAGTTTAAGGCAAGTGCAGCCGGCTCCACCGTTGAATTCCCCCCATATGATAGACTAAAATCTACTATGTCTAAACTGCCGCTCCTTGGTCAAAAACCTTGCTGAAGTGTTTGACCTGTTACAAGACGAGACCCCAGACATTCTGTTCTTAACAGAAACCTGGCTTACCCAGGACACTTCTGCTGTACCGGTTCTGGCGCTACCCCCAAGTTACACTATGAAGAACCTTAATAGAGTGGGAAGGAGAGTAGGGGGGCATAGCAGCTATCTTTAAAGCGCCTTATACATGGAATTTCACACCCGGGAGTATCCCAGATTGCGAAAATGCTCTCTTTAAAATTGCACTTAATAACAACTTTACCTTCTCGGGCTGATAATCTACCACCCCCGGGACCTTCCAAAGCACTTAGGGAAGCTCTGATCACTTCGGTTGCCACTTTGGCAATTAAGACAGCTAATTTCAACATTGTGGGAGACCTCAACCTTCACCTGGACACTGATCAAGACGCTGACATCATTAATTTTTTAGGTGTTCTTGCAGTGGGTTAGATGTCGCAATACATCCATGGTGCAATGCATCTTGTGGGGCACCTTCTTGATCCTGTGTTTTCTAACATCCCCTTGCTAAAGGTCCATGCCCCTCTTCCCATGACCTTTTCTAAATTCTATGTCAATCTGTTTTGAAGGCTCTAAAATGCCATCCCAACGTACAATTACTGTTAAGTGCCCTTGGCATAAGCTTGAGTCCAATACATTTTATGACCTCCTACGTACACAAAGTCCCCAAATTATCCTCCAATATGGAGGCAGCTAACAGATTCCTCTATGACTGGCTTACGCATGCTCTCAACATGTGTATTCCTGCCAAACCCACCCATAGAAAAGAACTCAGGCTAACCCTTGGTTTAACAAGACCTTGACCTTAGCTAAAAAAAACTGTAAGGTCTTAGAACGTGCCTGGAGAAGTTCCTATGAGCCCTCTGCTAAAATACGTTAGAGTGGCCATCAAGACATATCATAAACTGATCTGGAAGTTGAGGGCTGAATATTTTGCTAACAAAATAAAAACAGTAGCAACCCTACTAAAACAATTTTTCTCTCTTGAAGGGACTTATGAACCCACATTGGCAGCAGAGCCCATCATCACTTCCAACATCCAATGTGAGGAATTGGCCAAGTATTTCATTAGAAAAGTAGAACTTATCTACATTAACTTCTGCCTAGATATCAGGGACTCTAATTTAGAGATGCCTATCAGCCACCCCACAGCACTCCTACACTCCTTTCCCCTGCTGTCCTTCGAAGAACTCCTAACTCTTTGATGACCACCTTAGGCCCGACCTATTCCTGAAGTTTCAGAACAGCCTGCTCCCCGACTGTCTTGAGTTGATAAATCTTTCACTGACATCAGCTTTGGTACCTGCTGTGTGGAAACATGACAAAGTTATTCCACTACTGAAAAAACTTGCTTTGGATGCTTCCAAACCCTTAGGGGCATATTAGCAAGGGCACTATCGCCGCTTTAGCGGCACTTTTTGCCGCTAAAGCGGCGATATTTATATCGCCCTATCAGCAAACTGTCTCTAACAGCAGTTAGCGACAGTTTGCGGGCATTAGCGCCCGTTTTTACCGCTTTGCATGTCAGCGATATTTATCGCTAATGACATGCAAAGTGGGCGTTCCCGACGAACAAACCTGGGAAACACTCGCTAACAGGCCTATCGCCTATTAGCAAGGTGGCCATGGCCCCAGTTAGCGACGTGAAAAGTCGCGCTAACTGGGGTCATCGCCATTTATTTAACACCTGCAATTAGCAGGTGTTAGCCATACCTAACATGGGGGGTGGATTATGCTGATACGACCACAGGGTCGTATCAGCAAGGTGTTCTCCCTTCTCCATGCAACATTGCTGGTTTTTCAGCGATGTTGGCCCATTTCCCCGCTATCGCTGGAATATTCATCGCCATAGCGCTAATCGTTGCTAATACAGCGTTAGCGTGGCGATATATTCCAGCGATAGCCAACGATAAAAAATCACGCTAAGCAGGGTTAGCGATGATTATCGCCTCTTCTTGCTAATATGCCCCTAAAATTTTAATCTTATCTCCCTGTTACCTTATCTTGCTAAAATCACCGAGTCTCACATTAATGCTATTCTAGCTAATGTTTTGGAGTCAAACCATATTTTGGATTCATCTCAGAATGGCTTTAGACCTCAACATAGTACTGAATCCGCACTGCTGTTACTGAGCACTTGCGTGGCTTGCTAGATTAGGGCAGATCCTCAGCTCTGATTTTGCTTGATCTAAACCCTGCGTTTGATACAGTAACTCACGAGTTCCTGTTGCGACGTCTACAGGAGATTGCATTGGTGGTGTGGCTCTAACTTGGCTCAATTCCTTTTTAACCGAAAGTCCCAGATTCCCACGCTCCGGAATGGTGTCCCCAAGGGTTCCACATTGAGACCAACTCTGTTTAATATCTACATTCTACCATTAGCTCAGGTGGCGAAAACCCGGGGCATCACACTGTTATCCTATGCCGACGATACACAGCTTGTGTACTCTTTCTCAAACAACTCCACACATAACTTAGCTAAATTCCAAGAAGACATGGCAGCTATTGCCGAGTGGATGGCGGCCAAATGCCTTCAGTTAAAATCTAGAAAATCCGAAATTCTTCTCTTAGGGAGAGATATCCATCAATGGGGTGATCACTGGTGCCCCCCCTCTTTAGGGCCACCCCCTCAGCCCAAAACGTAGGTTAAAAATCTGGGTCAACAGTGCCTTGCCCAATGAAGCCCAGGCAAAATCGGTGGTAGGCATGTGCTTCGGACTCCTACGAGGCCTAAAGTCCATTCTGGGAATTTTCAACTTTCACACTCGCTAGATGATTATCCAGTCCACTATACTTTCTAGGTTGGACTATTGCAATGCACTGTTTTTGGGTTCCAATAAGACAGTGATCAAAAGACTTCAGATAGCCTAAAATGCTGCAGCACAGCTTCTATTCGCCCTCCCTAAGTTCTGTCCAGTTTCCAGCTTCATCCACAGGCTGCACTGGCTCCCGGTGGATAAGAGAATTCTTTTCAAGGTTCTATGCATTACTCATAAAATTCTTACCTGTCAGGGGCCTCCCATCCCATCCAATCTGCTCCATCCATATGTCCCCTATTGGGTCTTGCGCTCAGCTAAGCTCTATCTAGCCTGTATTGCTCAGGTTAGCAGGAGGGCGCTCTTTCTGTGCCAAAGCTCCCGCCCTCTGGAATGCTTTACCTCTGCCCATTAGGAGCATCCAGAATCACTGGGCCTTTAGAAGGGACGTGAAGACCTGGCTATTCTCGGTCTAACTCTCTGTCTTGCTCCACTGACCTCTTCTCTGAAACTAGCGCTGATACACCCCGTTGCTGGGGCAGCCATGTGCTTTACAAATACCTTAACATAACATAACGTAACATGTGGGCAGTATGGGGAGCCCACTCCCAGCTACCTCACCGGCTCCCTGCTTGTGCATGCACCACAAGTGCAGTTCACAGGAGGCGGCACCCCTTCAGCTGCTTCCGCTGGCAGTGGAAGCACCTTGTATGGCGCGGTCACTCCTTGTCTTGGGGACCTGGAGATGGGGTACCAGGCCCCTTTCCCTTGCTGCTGGAGGAGGGCGTGATAGCGCTTCCCCATTTCTTCCTCCATCGGCCCCTGGGAAGATGGGGGCCCACAGGGAGGAGCCCCACACACACCCCTTCCTTGGGTAAAATAAACAATCTTGTGCCAACCCCCGGGCCTAGGCCCAACCTGGGAGTAATCTTTAAAGATGGGACAGAGCTTCATGCGCTTTGATCCCTTCTGGGTGTCAAAAGTCACCACCTTAAAAAGGCCATAACCCAGGCCCCATTGGGATGATTTGGATGATCCTGAGCTCATTTTACTCAAGGTGATGTGTAGGGATGGGCGTAACTGGTGTAATTCTTTCTAGCCTAATTACTCGTAATGACCTCAAAATTACTCGTAATTATGCATAATTGTGCAAGAATCGTAATTGGACATTTGGCGCTATTCTCTTAGTTCAAAAAGCCCCATCACATCCAAAATGGGCCAGAGGATGCATTTTGCACTATGGAAATAGCACTAAATGCTAAAGGACTCAAACAGCAGTAGCCAGAAGCAGCTCACTTTCTCTTACTTCATTGTTCCTGTGCTCCTGCGGTAGGATTTTTTGCTCAAATTACTCTTAATAACTCAAGGTGGCATGATCGCGTGATTTTGCATCACAAGAGCAATGCATAATTATTACTGAAATTACTATGCTTACTCCAACATAATTACAATTTCTGCCAGGCCTAGTGGTGAGCTGTAGCCACCAGGACCAATTTTAGAAGGTGTCCTCACCAAGATGGTGCACTTTCCAGGGAGCTAGTTCCACTGGCTCCCTGTGCCAGCTGTTCTCTTTTCTGGGTGTCTGGTGCTCCTCTCCTCCTTGGGAGGGGGCAACCTTAATGGCCCTTGGAAAGATCCACTGGTCCTGGGGTCAATTGTGGGCAGAGTCCTTAGTCCGTTCGGGCATCAGGGCGTTTGTCCTTCCAGTTGTCCTGGCAGCTGCCTCCGTCACAGTCCCAGTGTCCGGAGTCAAACAGCAAAATAGAACTCTCTCTCCCTCGTGCAAGAGTTTTTAAATGGGGATGGAAGGTTCTAGAAGCCAGACACCCATGGCCAATTCTAGGGTGCCACATCATCTCTCCACCCCTGCCCCAACCCTCTTGCCGTGCACAGCATGCTGGGAAAGTTTAAGACAACACCGTCTAAAAGTCACTGGTCACATGGCCTCGGAGAGCCTCAGCTCCATGCCTCTCTGACACCACTGCCAGGGCTTTTTTCTGCAAAACTTCAAAGAATAGACCCCTCCTGTGTTGACTCCGGTTGTGTGGGCTTCCTCCTTTGTTCAGTGGGCCTGGGCTGCCTCAGCCCTAGTACAATATGACAGCTAATTAACAGGTGCATATTTTCTTCCCCACCCCTTTCTTCCCCAGGCACTGTAGGAAGCACGGTAATCACTACTTTTGTGTAGTGAGGCATTTCTGCCCCCTCCTGGGGAGAAATGTAGTTAACTTGGTCTAGCAGGGTGACAAAAGTCCTAGGCTCTGATCCTGAGTTGAATCAGAGAAATATAAAAATTCTGGACGACCCATAAAGTGTACATGTATGACCTTGGGACTCATAGTCAGATTAGCACACGTTTCACCCCAGTCTCATACCTCACAGGACATTGTAGGCCTAAGGGAAGAAAAACTGCACTCTAGGGCATATTCCCCTCTATGTCTTGTGGCCACTAATATTATAAGACCTGTCACCACCTAACCTCCAGAGCCCCCCTGTGCCAGGCTACCTGTGCACAGTTACCGGGCTGTGCACAACGGTAGTCGCATGCGTTCAGCTCTCACATATGTAACCAGTCAAGTGCTCCTTACCCTAGCTGCATCGCAGTCGCATTATCTTAAAAGACGGACATTGTTTGTAAACAGGCGCAGTCCATTTACCATGGTATTAACATGGATGATCAATAGTGAAAAGTTAACCAGGGAGTGATCAAAAAAGCAAAATATCCAGAAGTACTAAAAGGATTGAACCTATTTTGCACCACTAGTGCTGACCTCCCATTTGTATATAGGGTGCATGTCCTGTAAAGTATGCATTGTAGTAGGACTATGGGTACATGAGAGTAAAAAAGATAGCTAAAATCTGTGGATCCATTTTGGATTGCCCCTGGTATACATGGCACAAGATGAAGGTTGTGGTACAGCCTTCCTAGCCAGTGGCTGCATTTTGCCTACATTCTTGAGGTGTAGGGTGTAATTCTAGAAGTTGAAGCATGGGAGGTCAGAGACGGTGATGCTCTTATATATTCCATGGTGATATTTTTAGCAGAATACTACCATTTGGGTTGTTGGTGGGTCAATGGGGATGAGTCAGAATGTTGTTGTTAGAGGGTGGGAATCTTCTAGGCAGGGTCTGTCCCCTTTGTCTCTCGATGACTGCTACTTCAGGGAAGCTGATGATAGGTGCAGAGGTTTCATGTGCTATTGTGCACACTCATTTTTTGTGTATTCCTGCCAGGAGGAAGCACCACCATTACCTGCTATAAGAGTCATCACCATTTACAAAGACTGTGTCTACGCTGCAGAAAGAAAATGAAATATCAAAAGGAACCTGTTAGAAATGGGGTTTCTGGTTGGCTAGGGTATGCACCTAAGCCAGGCAGAACCAACTACTCTATTCAGGACAAGGGAGTTACACACCCAAGATAACTCCTGCTCACACTCTTGGTAGCTTGAGAGAGCAGTCAGGTTTATCCAAGAGGCAATGCGTAAAGCGTATGCGCAACACACACACACACCAGTGACACAATAAATACACCACAAAAGAGACCCCACACAATATTATATAAAAATAAGGTTCTGTATTGCATATAAACATAGACCAAAACAACATGAACCAATAATTACTTTGCCATCCAAGCAACTGTCATGACATCACAGTTAGTGCAATAAGATAAAGACTTATATGTTGCACAAGTCATGAAAACACTATCACTGCGCATACAAGGCAAATCCTGAAATAATACTAGCTATCCTGACACTGCAAGGTAAAAACTACATATATCATAATATCAAGACATGAAATGCAGCAGTTAGGTTACTGGGAGAAAACACATGAATCACCAGGTATCACCATAACACATCAGTAACAATAACACTATACAGGCTGGAACCCCAGTGCTCATACTAGCAGGGTTATGGTGGAAATCTTTATGAGCCTGATTACAAAAGAACCAATGACTTGTTGATGTAACACGTAGGCGGCAGGAGCACCAGCATGCCAACTACCAGGGATACATTATTTTTTGTGAATTCCCTAATCCACGAAGCAGGGTATCCATCAGGCTTCACCCCATATGGTGATGACCAGATAAATGCCCCAAGGTACGTAAATCGTAGTGACGGGGGGTAAGGCACAAACTCAGAGACCCTCAAGAGGCCTCGCTGCCCTTCACTCATAATGTGCCCAAATGCAGCTGGCCAAGAGCGTGGGGTGCTGCTGTCCAACACACAGTACCTTTTGGCCTCAGTAAAAGGGAGGCAATGCAGTGGTGGGACAGACTCGGTCACCCGTCGGGGCACTCAGCTACCACGAAACAGAGATCTCTCTTCCCTGCAAAAAGGGCCAGGTCCAACAGAACCATTCCAAAATATTTTCTGGGCATGAACAGTAAAATCAACATCCTCTGTCTGGGAAGCGTCTCTAAAAGTAGGACCCAAACTACCCTACTTGCTTCCAAATTCTTCAAGACCAAGGAAGGGAGTGTCCTGCAAAGTACTCAAAGAACTACTTGGATCCAGAGCAGGTGTCATTCAGACTGAAAATCATCCAAAGGCAAGGGAATATTACCTGAAATCTGCACATTTGTGAAGAGCTGTGGGTCTTTTTTTTTAGAATTAGGTGATCACTTCACTATGGTCATCCGGAGCTCCTGCTGCCTCTTCATGGCCCTCCAATGTCCCTCTATAGGCCCGCCATGGTGCCACACCTTCTCCCATTTCTTGGTACATCCTCTACTTTTATAGACCGTTTCCTCCGCCCTCTGACACTCTGACACTCTGACCGAAGGAGGGATTGGCATCCTCCATCCCTTGGCAATGTTGCGTTTCGCGACTCCCACCGCCAGCGTGAGCCAGATGTTGGCGTGTTTGGATCAGTCTCCCTCACCCTTAACTATAAGCAAAAGCCATTTTGCGTCTAGTGGCAAATCAGTTCCCACTACTCCTGCCATAACTGTCGTGATTCTGCGCCGAAACTGTACAATCTTTGGGCAATCCCATAGAATATGAAGGAAGGTGCCCTCTCCCTGGTAACCCCTAATGCACTGCGCTGATGGTGCCCTTCCAATCTTATGTAGTAGTGTCGACGGGTAGTAGGAGTGATGTAGTATTCTGAGCTGGACCAGTCGGAACCGTACCCGTATCGCTATTTCCCTTGGGCCCAGCAGCGCCTCCAGCCACTCCTCATCCTCTATTTTTCCCAGGTCGTCGGTCCACGCAGCCCTTGGAGTTGTCAACGGATCTGGCAAGTTATTCTTGAGCTTCCGGTAAATTGTTGAAATTACTTTTTCAGGGATAGGTCAATAAGTAACCTGTCCTCTAGGGGGCAATGGTCCGGGAGGGATGTGCCGCGGTGCAAGTGTGTCTGTAGCGCATGCGAAAGCCTCAAGTAACAAAACCTCTGGTTTTCAGCCAGGTCAAAATCTTGTTGTAGATCCTCAAACGGAAGTGGAGTCCCTCCCCTCCACACATCTCCCAGCCGCTCTATTCCTATATTCTTCCACCCAGTAAAGCCCTGGAGTGTAGCCACCTCTTTTAACCCATCGCCAGACCACAGCGGGGTCCTGCTAGCCAGTTTGTTCTGCCACCCCAAGGCCCGATTTGCCTCCCTCCAGCATGCCACAACCACCGCTGTGTGCGGGGGCCATTTCGGATCATGCTTTCGCGCATATAACAGCGGCTCACAATTACCTGCCGGCATAGCATCCCAATCTACTCTGTATGCTGGCTCATCTCTATCCGCGTAGACCCAATCATTTACCACTAATAATTGTGATGCCCAATAGTAGAGGCGCACATCCGGCACGGCCAGGTCCCCCTTTGCAGCTTATAAAGTGCTATTCTTGGTGTACCTGCCTGCCATAGCAACTCCCGGGTTTCTTGTGCAATCTGTTTAAAAACCGTCGGTGGAACTGGACAGGGGGTATTTTGCAGGATGTATAGCAGGTGTGGTAAAAGAGCCGCTCTGCCTGCTAGGGACAGTGGCAGGGTCCGCCAGTTTTGCACATCCGTATGGAGTCTCTCCAACTGAGGATCAAGATTTCTTACAAGGAACACCTGCTGGTTCCGAACTATCTGGATACCCAAGTATTTGAAACCCTCCATTACTATAGGAGCTGCAAGTTTCACTGGCAATCTCGGGGGGGGGGGGAGGGCCCGAAAGCGGGAACACTATTGACTTTGCCCAATTTATGGTATACCCCGAATAACTCCCAAATAGGTCAAAAATATGAATTACTCTGGCAATAGAATAATAAGGCCTCGCTAGGTACAACAGAATATCGTCTGCATACAATGATATACGGTCCTCCCATCCCCCCGGTGACTCAATGCCCCATATCATAGGTTCCTTCCTAATCCAGTGCGCCAGCAGTTCCAAAGCCAAAGCAAATAGTAATGGAGACAGAGGGCAACCCTGCCTCGTGCCCCTCCGCAAGGAGAACTGCCGTGACAGTGATGGAGCAAGGACTCGAGAAAATGAGACTTGCTCGATGAAAACTTCCATTAAACTCTTACTAAGTATTAATTGGTAGATAAGGCGAAACTAACATGCACCCAACACAGAAACATGGGGAGACAAGCTTACGCATGCTTGAATTTATGAGAAATAAAACGCAGCACGATTAAAACCCGCTTTAACTTGCTAAAACGCTTTGCGCATGTGTAAACCCGAATGACGCATAAAATAACGTGACTAACTCTCTTTGAGAGGGAAAAAACCCTCACACTTGCGCAAGAAGAATTGAAATGCGGTCTTGAGGTACCGCATGCTCAGCATATGCTTGCTTGATTAAAAGAAAGCTGCTGCTATTAACGCTTTTGCCCAAGAGTAATAATAATTACATGAGATAGAGTAGAAGTGGGCAGTGAACAGTGAGAATTACATGTTCAAGAAAATAATATTTGTTTTTGATTCTTTTATTAATAGTGAATATTTGGGCCTGCTGGTTCTTGACTAAAAAAGAAGATGGCGAAAGCTGTGCATGAGCAATGAGCCCATGAGATGACCGATGACACAGAGGGAGCTGAACGCTTGCCAAACTCCAAGGACAGAAATGATGGGAAAAGAAGAAGATGTAGCAGCAAACTGTGAAGCCTGTATTAAGTGAATTATGGCATTTGCAACAAAATATGCATGTTTCAAATAAAATTATGAATGAGTAGAAGGGGCAGGATTAACAAAAAATAAGTTTGACTAATGAAATAAATATGTCAGCTTGGGATGATGAAGACACCCCTAACCCCGTCCAATCATATTCCGTAGTTTAGTGAAGTTGTAACACTTGAGGGTGGGACATGAAGAAATAAAGACTATAACTAGAGTGATTTGAATTGAGAAGGAATGCTGCTGCTGATATTGACGATGATATGATGCAGACAACGCTGCTGGGAGCTGAGCAAGAGAGAGAAAGAGAGGGAAGACGAGTGTAGACTCAGAAGATCCAGACTATTGCCTGATTAGAATTGAAGATTGCGTAAGAATATCGAGGAGGGAGAGAGTGAAAGAGAGGGAATCGCCCTGGTGCGTCGGGTTGTAGAGAAGTTTAGTAAGTATCAAACCTGTCCTGATCTTATCCTTTGATCTTTGTCTAAGTCAGGGGACCTCCACCAGCCCTTTGGCCAGTGAGTTGGTTTTCCAGTTTTCCTCATTAGGTAAATGTCATTAAATCCAGTATTTGCATATTTTGTTGCAAATGTATTTAATGTGCCTTTTGTCTCTTCATCTATCCACTCTTAAGCGTTTCATGTTTGTTGGAAGCTTGTGCAATTGAATGTAATTTGCTTTATGATTGCTCTCTCTCACGTTTGATAAGAATGGAGTTTGTACTATGTATTTGTAATTGATGAGCGTTCAACTTAATGACTGAAATTTTAGATAAATTCATCATAATTTTTATATTCAGAGTCTGTGGTTATTTCATTATGAAGTTTAGTTAAGAAGTTTTAATATCACCATCAACTAACTCAGCTAATGGTCCATCGACCAGAGGAAGAGTATTGATTTTGTGAAGATTAGTTAGGCACAATATTGTAACTGATTTGTGGTTACAGGGAAATAACTAATCAGAATTTGTGGAATTATTTGAAATAAAACCCTTCTAGCGGAAAATTGGTCAAGGAAAATACAAATAAAGGTATTTGGATAAAGATATATGGGCCCATTGGAAAAGTTCAGTTTTTGGTGTGTAGGATATCCAACCTTGGTCACTTCGCTCTGGATCAACAGCACACCGTTAACCTTCACCTGGGCCAACGGGCCTTGATAAAGCAATCGGACATATTTACAAAATTGTAGGCCAAAGCCCAGCCTAGTCAGCACTGCAAACAGATAGGGCCATTCAATACTATCAAAGGCCATGGTGGCGTCCAGCTCCATCAGGGACGTTGGCTGACCAGTCTCTTGTCGTGTGTAGCACTCCATACAGTCTACGCAGATTATGTTGAGTACTTCTATTGGGCATGAAACCAGATTGTTCCCTGTGGATTAGTTTAGTGATAACCGGCATCAACCTATTCACCAAGGTCTTGGCTAATACCTTTGCCTCGACATTGAGGAGGGAAATTGGCCTGTACGAGCTGCATTGATCTGGGGGCCTTCCTGTCTTGTGTATCACCACATTAGTGGCCACACGCTGATCAGCTGGCAATTGTCCCTCTCCCTGTGCCTCTAATAACATATTACATAGCGGTGGCACTATTCTGGAAGCTAGACCCTTGTACAGCTCAACTGGGAGGCCATTGGGGCCAACCGCCTTCCCTACTTTTAAGGATCCCAATGCCTTTGACAGCTCTTCCTCCGTTATCTCAGCTTCTAAGGCCTCTCAGGTCTCAGCCGGCACCACTGGCAATGAGAAATCTCTCAGCAGCTCATTGCAGTCACTTTCTGATCTCTTACTCACTGGTGAATAAATACCCTCATAATATGAGGCAAACACCTCAGCTATTTCTACACTAGATGTTTGTGGCATATCATCCTTATCTTTCACGCACGCCACCCATGACCGCTCCCTATAGCGCTTCTCTAGCCAGGCTAATAGCCTGTATGCCTTGTCCCCAACATCGTATAGACGATGTTGTACTGCCAGGGCGTGTTCCTGTGCTGCACCTTCCGCCACTGCTCTTAGTTCATGTTGACGTAGTGCCAAAGCATGGCTCGAGTTTGCGTCACCTCACGTTGTAGCTTCCTCCTCGAGACGGAGTACTTCCTGTTCTAACGCCTTCATATGTCTCGCCTCTTCCTTCTTTTGGCCCCCTATAAGTGCCTGCGCTTGCCCCCTTACCACCGTTTTGTAGGCCTCCCAGATTGTTTGGTGTGAGTCAACCGTTCCAGCATTCTCTTGCAAATACAAGTCGGTGCCCTCCCGAAGTTTATCTCTCAGCCCTGGATCCCTCAATCGCCATGAATCTATCTTCGGGAATGCCCCCTTATTAACGTGTGGACCCTGAAGAGTAACCCCCACCGGGGAATGATCTGAGACTCCCCATGCCATATGCAAAGGTGCAAGAAATTCTCCCACTATATCGCTCTGTGTGAATAAGTACTCGATCCTAGAGAACGAGCCATGGCACGCTGAATAGTATGTGTACTGTTGCAGTTGGGGATTCCGCGTTCGCCAAAGTCTACCAACCCAATAGCGGTTAGGAAGCCAAAGAGAAGCCTTTCCCCCCCAGCCCCGTTGGTGTATTGGAGCGATCCAACTCCGGGTCCAGAACTGCATTTGCGTCCCCCTCGCCAGGAGAGTGCCCACTGGGAGCCCTATGAGAATTTTACTAATCACTGGGAAGACTAACTTCTGAAGCCTCGGGGGCACATAGAACGGGCAGAAGTTGATACTTCTTCCCTCCAACCTCCCTGCCACAGCCACGCAGCAGTCAGCTTCGCTGGACCATACCCCTTCTATGATGAGCGGGCACGCGGTCCGCATCAATATCCCCACTCCCCTGGCGTCCGAGGTATACTCTGAATGCGCCACCAGCTTATACCCAAAGCGATCCAATGCCTTATATTTATTGCCTCTGAGGTGTGTCTCCTGCATCATTATAACATCCGGGGCGTGTCTCCTAATATGCTGTAGGACAAGCGTGCGTTTGATTTTGTTCCCCAGACCGTTAACATTCCAGGTCCAGGCCCAGAGCTGCGCTGGGTTAGCTAACGCTTTGGCCATAATCCCCGAGCCCCACCCTCCAGTCCCCCCCCCCCACTCGTGCATGTACTGTGCATTCCTTTTGGTCTAGAGCTAAAAACATCAAAACAGATAACACAATCAAACAATACCCCAACCCCCCCTCCCTGCAACCCTGCTCGGTGAGTAGAAAACCCCCGCCTTCCCAACATGCAGAGTGCCTGTCGCCCTAACTGTGTAATGGTTACAACTAACGGCGGGTGCGCACCAGCCTCCAGCCACACGGCACCTCATGTATCAGATGGATGAGCAATACCCCAGTTCTTTTTTGAGTGCAACACGGCACATATGTCTCTAGTCCATCTTCCATCAGATTTCAATATCAGAGTCTCAAAAGTCGGCCCCCAAAGTCATCTCACAACAGTTCGATCGCTGAATTAATCTAACTCCCGCCCCCTCCCCCGTATGCGACCCGCCGCCCCTAATAGTCCCGGGGCCCACCGTGTTCACTTATCTGGCCTTTGTAGCTGCTTTGGGTTCTCGCCGTCCTGGTCCTCCTCTTCCGGGCCTACATCTCGCTCCTTGTGAACTTTTTGCTGGGCCCTGCCTCCTTTTCGCCCAACCATTCTCCAGCCCTCCAGCCAGTCACTCGCTTCCTCCGGCGAATTGAAGAAGAAAGTCTTATCCTCAGCGATAACTTTTAACTTGGCTGGAAATAGCATCATGTATTTGATATTTTGATCGCGCAGGGCTCTCTTCACAGCATCGAAGGTGTGCCTTTGACGCTGTACCTGGAGCGTGAAGTCTGGAAAAAATCTGATTGTGACATTTTTAAGTTGCAGATCCCCTTGCTGGCACGCCGCTTGCAGGATTGCGTCTCTATAGTTAAGCAAGCGCGCAATTATCGTACGAGGGGGGGCCAAGGGTCGAGGCCTCGGTCCCAGGGCACGATGTGTCCTCTCAACTGAGAAAATTTTTGACAGGCTTTTCAGTTTCAGTTTATTCCGGATCAAGTCCTCTAAGAAGAGGCCCACTGATGGTCCCTCCTTACCCTCAGGCACCCCCACCACTCGTATGTTATTACGATGAGCTCTGCCCTCCTGATCATCAAGTCGGGCCAGGATGTCAGTCTGGTTCTTCGTCAGTTTCAAGACTTGCTCTTCCAAGCGTTTAGTCTTGGATTGTAGCCCGTCAATGCTGGATTCCGCTGATGTCATCTTGTCCACCATTTTCCTAAAATCCGCTCTGAGCAGGTTGACCTCCTCGGTGACGGAGTCTAGTTTTGGTTCTAAAGTCCCTCGTAGCTCCGTTATCGCCTGCATTATGTCTCTCAATGAGGGATCTAAGGCCTGGTCCTCCGCCTTATGCGTCGACACTCCTCTTGTTGCACCATCTTCACGACCGATACTGACGGTGTACTTGTCAATTTGGTTCGATTGGCCCGCTCCTACACCTTTTGTGCGCCCCATCCGGTAATCCCGTGCTACAATCACTGGGCTGGCTTCTGACCTGAATTCCTGAGCCAAATCGATGCAGTCGGGGGCAGCCCGGCGTCTGCATCTGGTTTAGTCCGGTTCCTAGTAGTAGGGTTCTACAATAAAGTCGCACAGGGTACCTGGTCACGCTGCTCTCCTTTGCTGTCCCTGGATGGTGGTTGTCTGAACCGTGGGCTACTCACGAGCTGTCAGTACTGTAGTCTCCTCTTGCACATCCAATCTCACTCTGCCTGGGCCCACCACCTTCTCCCGCTGATTGTGTGCTGCTCCAAGTCAGATGCAGGCCCCAGTTCTCTCCACTGAACACTTGTGTAGCTATCTGGCCTCTAAAATTTCACCCGGGTCCAGGGGAGCCACATTCCATTAACCCCAGGCTGTCTGATCCGGCAGCCACCTCTGCTGCCGTGCTCACTTCATCCTCGGGGGCCCGCTCCTCAATGTCTCTTTAAGCTATTACTGTAATTAGGCCACGCTTAGGCCTCTTCTTTGGGCGTACGCTCGCCTCTGCCGCTCCCATGGCCGTCGCTGCCCCAGGCTGGGGCGCACAAGGGGGAAGAGCCACCAGGGGGCCAACACCTCAATCAGAGCCGCTCCGACCGAGCGGCGCTCGCCTGCTTCCTACCTTCGATCGCGGCGGGCCTCTCGCATAGCCTCAGCGGGCCTGCCGCATTGAGAGTCTGTTGTACTGCGCCTCTTCACCGGCGAGCGCCGGCTGTCCTGCTGCTTCTAGGATCACAGGAGGGGGGAGGGGGCCTCCTCGTACCCATGCCGCCGTCTCATCAGAGCTCCGAACTGGCCTCAGGTCTTGTCCCCGGTCTCTGCAACCGTCCCCCGCCTGCAAGCCCGTGACCGAGTAAAATCAGGCCCGGAAGGGGGGGGGCGCCATTTTGCCCGATCCGGCTCGTACTGCCTCCGATAGATTCCTCAGTCTGTGCCTTCAGTTTTGCCGCTGAAAGTGCGCAGGGGCGCCACTTGCACCCGGACCTATCCTCCTCTGAAAAATGCACTTGAATGTGCCGGATTATGAAGGATATAGTGGGGCATTCACTCCGTGGCTAACGCAGCTCTCTCAAAGTGCGGCCATCTTGAGGGGGCGTGGCCAAGATGGCGGCTAGAGCTGACGTAGAGCTCTGAGCTCCGCTCTATGCCCGCCGGCATCATCCTGTCTCTACCCTGCCTGGCCCAACATCCTTACCCGCATTCGGCGCAGGAGGTGACTGGCGCCTGCCCATGCGAAAATCAGCACCTATTGCTGCTGCATGAGACCGCTACGGGCTCCAGTCTCTAGCTGGCGGCCGGGAGTGCTCCCGAGATCCGGAGCAGTGCGGAGGGACGGAGGCACCTTGGCGCGGGCCGTGAATCGGTCGCGCGGTACTCAACCCATCTCCCACTCCGCACCTGGGGGAAGGTGAGCTGTGCCAGGTGCCCCTAGCTGGCGATACCTGCGGCCCCCACCGGCCAGCCGAGAACTTTGTAAATTGGGGCCGCCATCTTGGATCAGGTGGCCTGTGACGACTGGGCCATTGGACGTCGCGGCGGAACGGAGGCGCCTCGGCACGGACCAGGAGCCAGTCGCGCGGTGCCCGGACCCATCTCCCCCTTCACACCTGGGGGCTGGGTGTGCTGTGCCCCGAGATCCCGGCTGGCGATACCCGCGGCCCCCGACCTGCTGGACACTGAGCACCAGGGACTGCCATTTTGGGACAGGCGATCAGTGGCGGCTGGATCCATTGCGGAGGGGCTGCAGGACCGGTGTGCCTGATGGACAGGTAACGGATGTACCCTGGCAGCAGTGAGTGGACGCCCATGGCCTCTCCCCTCCCCCGCATCCCTTGCGGCCCCCTGGAGAATGTGCAATGCGCTGTGATTGCGCGACTGGATCAGCGGCGCGCGGGCCTCCTGCAACCCCCCGCTCTGCGGTGAGTGTGGCCCCGGTGGATTGTCCCGGCTGGAGGGGACCTTTGGGACCCGCGAGGACCAACGGATTGGCTGTAGACTGCCTCGCGCGGTGGGTGCGGCCATGCATACATCCCTGACCCCTGACTGGAGGCCTGGGTTGGGAGAGATACATTGGAACTGGGCCTGTAGGCGATTGGACACGCGGGGTGAACGACCTTGCGAGGAATGTGTGCTCCTGTGAGCCACAATTGAATACTCGGAATAACGCCAGTGACACCAGCAGCTGCCTGAGTGAACCACGACTGGAGCGTCGCCCCTGGCCCTGTGGCGGGAGTCGCTACACATTAGTTCTACGTTTATCTGGGCTCTGCTGTGCGTGAGCGAGGGCCTTCTGGTCTTTAGACAATCTACTTTGCGCACCTTATCTCACACCTCAACTCCTGCCCGTCCCTGCTCTCTGGAGGTGCGCACATACCACCACCCGACTTGTGATCTCTTGAGGGTGGCACAATGGGCAAGCCCAGATCGGACAGATCCCAGGTGCAGCCTCCGGAGCTGGAGCCAGCATCCTCGGAACATAGGAGCATGGACCCCCCAAGGGCATCTGGACAGGGAGATCGCGCTGATCACACACACCGCTTTGATGAAATTCTAGCGGCGATCCTGGACATTAAAACTACCTTGGGCTCCAAAATCGGCTCCCTCAGTATCGACATGGGGTACCTGTGAGAGGACCATAAGAAACTTAAGGGTCGGGTCGACGAAAATGAGTCCGCCTTGGCATCCCTGCGGCCCACAGTGGCCGCGACGACCTCCCAACTGCGGACCCTCCAACAGGAGGTGGACTACCTTCAGGCCCGCGTAGATGATCAGGAAGGCGCTCACGCCGCAATAATGTGAGAATAGTGGGTCTTCCCGAACGGGCGGAGGGGCCCAGCACAGAACTTTTCCTGGAAGACTGGTTCGCACGTGAGGTCCTACAGGGCAAAATGTCGAAGTTCTTCTCCATTGAGCGGGCTCATAGGGTCCCGGGGGGCCCCCCTCGCCGCGGCGCACCTCCCAGGCCGGTGGTGGACAGATTCTTTAACTACCACGACAGGGATCACGTGCTGCAAATTACCAGGGCCAGGGGTCCCTGGCAAATAGAAAATGCCACAGTGCACATTTACCCGGACTATACCTTGACCGTGCAACGTCGCTGATCCTCATATCTGGAGGTCAAGAAATGCTTGAGAGATCACGACATACAATATTCCTTGCAGTACCCGGCATGCCTGCGTATTCGCCACAAGGAGGGCACGGTCTTCTGCGACACGCCAGACGAAGCTTGGGCATGGATCGACCAACAGGGTATGGCACATGACCCTCCGACGACGCGGATGGAATCTGCGCGACCGTGGACCTTAGTGGCGGCACATGGAGGACGAGGCGTGAATCGATCACGAAGCCCGACGAAGACCGAGGTCACACGGGAAAGGGCACAAGCCATCAAGATGGTGGAACAACTGGGCTCCCCTATCTCTTCCTCCAGACGGGACTCGGACTCCGATGCTCAAATGGACCGCACGCTCCAGCTTACGGACTCACAGATCGAGGCGTTGGCGGGGGCAGGCCCGGCCCTCACCCCTCGAACAGCGGATGAACTGGGCTGAAGTCATCAAGCCTGGGGCCAGTTCTACGATGTGGTGGCCGGATGGCTAGCACACGCCAGTTGACTGCCAGGATGAATCACGGGAGGCGGCATGGACATTATGCATAGACTTTACGCCACCTTCCCCACCGAGTGATAAGTAGCTGATACAGCACTCCATTTAATTTTCTTCTTTTGTTGTATGTTTTGATTGTTGCGTCATTAGATTTGCAGTTTAGTGCGAATGGCCCATTGCCCGTTGGCAACCAGGCCAGGCCTGGGGTGGGAAGTTGGGGTATTCTCAATGGTTTCGTTTTTTTCTTTTTTTTCTTTTCAGGTCTACAATTCACAAGATTTGGTGCCGACACATGTCTGAGGCCGGTAGTCTGGGACTGTGAGGGTTTCGATGGGAATGTGGGCTGTCACGTAATGGGGGGATCTCTGCAAAGTTCTATCACGCACTTACATAGAAGGCTCACGGGGATTATGCACTTTTGACCTGGAATGTGAGGGGACTAGCGGGATGCGCCAAGCGTCACAAAGTATACCAATACCTATGCAGCCATAAGATCACGATCGCGTTGCTCCAGGAGACGCATCTCACGACACAGACACTAGCATCGCTCAGCAAGCGCTGGCGGGGCACGGTCCTGGGCACAACATACTCGGGCTACGCCAGGGGGGCACTTATTTGGGTGGCTCCTGGGACTCCTCTTCAAATCACACACTCCAGGGTGGACCCGCAGGGCCGCTATGCTACTATGGAGGGCGTGCTGAATGGTTCCCCGCTGGCACTGGTTTCCCTGTATGCCCCGAACTCGGGTCAATCCAACTTCTTGCGACTACTCACACCCTCGCTGCTTATGGACCCCACGGTCCCCACATACTGGGGAGGTGATTTCAATGGAGTATGGGATCTTGCCTTGGATCGCTCCCGCCCACCTCTCACATGGGCACAATCCATTACACTATCACACCACATGCGGGAATGGGCGCTTCAAATGCAGGTACATGATGTATGGTGCAGGCTACATCCGCAGACGCGCGTATATTCTCACTACTCGGTACTGCATGATTTACATACACGTATTGACATGGTGTTTTGCTCGGATAATGCTCTACGCATTGTGGTGCATGCTGGGTATTTGGCGCGTGCGCTTTCTGACCATACACCCTTACAACTGGACCTGGCCTGGGGTGCTCAACATCCTGCGATCTCAACTTGGCGCTTGCCTGGGGCAGCACTCGCTGATTCCTCCTACCGGGCCACCCTACTGGAGTCCATTACCTCCCACTTTGAGGAGAATGAGGGGACTGCCTTGTCAGTGGGGGTAGAGTGGGACGTCTTCAAGTATATTCTTGGAGGCCATGCCATTAAGACCACGTATGGGGCTCGTAAGGCCCTGACTACGGCGCTAGACACACACGAGTCCGCGATCCAGAGTTATGAGCAGCGCATTTCGACTGATCCCCTGTTTGCCCCCTCCCTCGCCCAGGCCCGATTAGCATATAAGAATGCGATGGATGATCTGTGCGCCTTGGATTACAGAACGTATTTGGCACGTAGACACGGAGAGGGAGACAAGGCCGGGAAGCTCCTGGCGTGGCTCCTTTGATCCGACACAGCCCAGCCTCCCATTACTACCATATACACGAGTGCTGGGGCCCTAGTGAACACACAGGCAGATATCAATCTCTCCTTTCATGAATACTACACCACGTTGTACGCAGCCCCGGCCCCCCCGACCCTGTTCACATTCAGTCATTCTTGGAGAGAGTCCAGCTCCCACAGATCACCCCAGCCCACCGAGATGCCCTGGAACAGCCCGTTGCGCTAGATGAGATCACGGATGCCATCCGGCAGCTGGCAGCGGGCAAGACTCCGGGGACGGATGGGTGGCCGGCAGAATTCTATCGTACCTTCTCTGCACAGCTAGCACCTAGGCTGGCCAAGGTATATGCTGAGGCCTTTGAGACAGGTGAGTTACCGCCCACTATGAGAGAGGCGACGCTGGTTGTCTTACCTAAACCAGACCGAGACCCCCTTCTAATGGCCTCTTATCGTACCCTGTCAATGCTAAACGTCGATTATAAGATCCTGGGGAAATTACTAGCTAACCGAGTACTTGTTACTGTCCCTCTGCTGGTCCATGAGGACCAGAATGGTTTAATTCCAGGCCGCAGTACGGGGTTGAATCTGCGGCGATTATTCACGCTCCTGGAGTGGGCGTGGGGTGGGGGGAGCGGCCTTGGGTCGCCTCACTTGACATAGAAAAGGCATTTGACACCTTAAGCTGGGCTTACCTCGAGGCGACCCTGGCAGGGTTTGGCATGGGTCCCCATTTCTTGCAATGGATACGACTACTATACCACGGGCCACAGGCTAGGGTGAAAACGGGTCGCACTTACTCACCGCTTCTATCCATAGCGAGGGGGACGTGAAAGGGCTGCCCCCTGTCGCCGATCCTCTTTGCTCTGGCCATGGAGCCATTAGCGTGTCAATTACGGTTGCGGGTGAGGGACTGGGGTATACGGGTCGATCAACGATGGCCACATTGTCTCGTTATACACCGATGACGCGCTGATTTACCTCCGTGGCGAGGCCGGGATCTTACAATCCATCATGGATCTTTTAAATGATCAAGCGGGCGTATCTGGACTCCAGGTTAAGTGGGCAAAATCGGTGGTGTTCCCAATGACACCAATGACACCAGCGCAAAGACAGCTAGCACCGCTTACTGCACTGAAGTGGGCGTTCAACACCTTTAAATACCTGGGGGTACAGATTTATCACTTGGGATCGGACAAGATCGATGGGAACCTAGGCCGAGCTATCACGCGAGCGCACACGACCCTCCCGTTTTGGACGGGCCTCCCTTTGTCTCCAATGGGCCGGGTAGCAATATCCAAGATGTTAGTCCTTCCCCGTCTCTTATATTTTTTCTGCGTACTTCCGTATCGCTTGCCCGGGAAACTCTTCCGAGACCTGGTGTCACTGATATGGGGTGCTTCAAGGGCTCGGTGGCCCTTCATAAATTATACTTGCCGCTGTCGGACGGCGGCCTGGGCGTGGCAAATTACGAACGGTACTATGCAGCGGCACAACTACAGTGGCCAATGCGGTGGCTCGCTGTTAGACTTGGCACCATTGGCGTGGGTCTCCCTTCCATTTTTTTGCTGTTGCCTCTTATGTTTTGCTGGTTTTAGATGCTTTTGGGCACTGTGCCACTGCTGTTCAGTGCCACAGTGCAAGTGCTCCCTACTGTAAATTGATGTATGGATTAGTGACTCCATGATTGGATGATTGGTTTACTTGTCAGTCCCTAGTACAGTGCACTGAGTGTGCCCAGGGCTTGTAAATCCAATGCTGCTGGTGGGCTTGCAGCACTGGTTGTGCCACCCACAGAAGCAGCCTGTAAAGTGTGTCTCAGGCCTGCCATCGCAGAGCCTGTGTGCAGCCTAGGGCTGCCATGTCGACTTGGTGAGTACACCCACTTACCAGTCCCTAAACCTTCCCTTTACTGCATGTTGGTCACCCCTAAAGTAGGCCCTAGGGCAGGGTGCATTGTAAGTATAAGGTAGGACATGCCCTGGTGTGTGTGGCATGTCCTAATAGTGAATTACAGCCATTTTCGTTTTTCACTATTGCAAGGCTACCTGTTCTCCATAGGCCAGAATGGGCAGTTTGATTATTACACCTTATAATCCTAACTGACCCAGAGAACATGGTAGAAAAACGAATTTAGTATGCCTGAACTCAGGATGATAAAATACATCTTTTAGTGAAGTTGGTTTTAACATTCTTTGTTTGAAAATACCACTTTTAGAAAGTAGGTATTTTCTTGCCTAAACCATCCAGCTGCCTCTGCTCAGGTTGTGTATTGTATGTCTGGGTTTGTGAGTGACAGGGGCTGGGGGATTCCAGGAGGCAGGGTGAGTCAGCACTAGGCTGAATAGGTCTGCCTGAAGGAGGATGGGTGGGAGGAGTTGCACCTGGGTCTGAATAGGGCTGTGCCTGCCTTCCACAATGCTGGCTCCACCTCCTGCCGGGTGTCTGATGGCTCTGCCCCTCACTCTCAAAGGAAAGAAGGAGTCAGAAAAACAAAGTGCTCCAGGACTGACCAGAACTGGTTTGGACTAGGCAAAGGCCTCTCTGCCTTCAGAGAACAAAGAGAAAAGTGTGTATAAAAGGGGACCCAGACCCCTAGGAAATTAGATCACTTCTGGGAAATCAAGAAACCTGTTGCCAAGGAGAAGAACCGGAGAAGCTGAAGGAGGAGTACTGCCCCTGTGCTGTTTTGCTGATTGGGGTTGGCCTGCAGTGGTTGCTTTCTGCCAAGGACAGGAGAAAAGACTTTGCTGTGCTTTGTCATCTTGAAGAAGAGAATCTCCAAGGGCTTGAACTAGAGCTTGCCTCCTGCCTGAAGTCTCAGGGATACAAGACTTCACCAACCAGCTCCCCCTGCATTCCCTTGCTGGGAATTGAAGTGCCTGCTGTTGTGCTGGGCCTTCTGAGAGACTGCGTGTCGCTGGGAGCTGGAAGCGCGACGCAACAACGAGAAGCGTGTCGCCGCCGCAGCCGCGGTCATCGCATCGCCGAGGAAGCGAGACGCCGCTGCCGCTGTCATCATCGCATCGCCGAGCGCGGCGCATCACCGGAGAAGCGAGACGCTGCCACAGAGGTCATCGTCGCATCGCCGGAGAAGCGCGTCGCAGGGCCTGTCGCGGCTCCCAAGATCATCGAGTCGCCGCACGGCCGTCGGGCGTGCACGCATCACACCAACGTTGTCGCATCGCAACCAAGACGCCATTTTGTCGCATCGTACCGGAGAAGAATATCGCATCGAGGTGCCATCTTGTCGCATCGCACCGGAAAGCAGTAAGAAACCGACGCATCACCTCCCCACACAGTAAGGAAGCGAGCATCAACTCCCTGCGCAGCAGTAAGGAACCGACGCATCCACTCCCCTGAGTGTAAGGAACCGACGCATCACCTTCCCTGCGACCCTTTTGTTTTCTTTGCGTTACGCATTCAAGGTACATTGAGAGTAAAGTGTCGCATTTACAACTTGAGAGAACTGAACTATTTTATAACCTTTTAAAGCCTATTTTTGAGTACTGTATTGTGGATTTTTGCTATTGGGTCTTGTGATAAGTCTATATAAAGATTACTTATTTTTACATAAACAACCTGTGTGGTGTCCATCTGTATTGTTTTCACTGTATTACTGTATGTGGTCACAAATGCTTTACACACTGCCTCTGAGATAAGCCTGTCTGCTCGTGCCAAGCTACCAGGGGGTGAGCAGGGGTTATTTTAGGAGTGTTTCCCCTTATCCTGACTAGAAGCAAGGGTCCCTATTTGGACAAAGGTGCAAACCATTGCCAACTAGAGACCCCCAGTTCTAACATTGGTGGTCAGCGGTGAGGATTTGGACTTGCATTTGTGATTCATATACAGTGATTGGTGTACACTACTAGTGAGTGCAGACCAATACGCGACCACATACCTTTTGATAGGACTTTTTTCCTTGGAACCTTTATTTTTGTTGAGAACTGCCAATTTTCACCATGAGCAAAAAAGGATCCATTGCACCTGCAGATATTGAATTTGAAGAAGATAGGGTTGATACCTACACTGTGCCAGAACTCAAAGCTGTTTGCAAAAAGTTTAAAATCTCTATGAGAGGCCTCACCAGGAAGGAGGAGTTTCACAAGGCACTGAGAGCCTGGTTGGAAGCACGGAATGCCAGTGGGCAGTCCGAGGAGCCTGTGGAGGAGGCAGAGAATTTAGATGGGCAGCTTGAGGGGCCATTGGGCTTAACTGGGAGGAGAGCGCCTTCCAGGGAGGGCAGCAGTGTTTCTCAAAGGGCCTGTCTCCAGAGGAGCTGGAGGACAGGGACAAAAGCAGGATGCATGAAATGGAGATGGCCAAACTGAAACAGGGAAGCCATGATAGCCTTGAGCATAAGAAATTGGAGTTAGAAAGTAAGAGGTTGGCCATGGAAGAAAAGAAGATGCTTTTAGAGCATGAGAGAGTGGTGAGGGAGCTAGAGCTAAAGGCTAGAAGCCTAGAAATCACTCCCTCTGGTGGCAGCACACCTCCAGTGCCTGTAGAAAGTAGAGTGTACATCCCCAAGGAGGTTATTAAGGATTTCATGAAGGGGGAGGACATTGGGCAATGGTTTAAAGCATATGAGATCGCCATGACATCACACCGGGTCCCTGAGAAGGATTGGGGAGCGGGGTTGTGGGGCCGCTTTGCAGGTGAGGGAAGGGAAACCTTGCTAGCCTTGCCCACAATTGATCAGATGTCCTATGCCCACCTGAAGGAAGCTTTAGTGGCAAGGTATGGGTTAACTCCAGAGCTTTATAGGCAGAAGTTTAGGAACTGCAAAAAGCTGGAGTCTAGTACCTGGGTGGAGTATGTGTCTTATTTTTGCAGAGCATTGGATGGATGGGTGAAGGGTAGCAAAGTAAATGACTTACAGGAGTTCTATGATTTAATCGCATGGGAGCACTTGTCCAGTAGTTGTTTTCCAGAGCTACGCCAGCACCTAGTTGACAGTAAGCTGACTAATCCTAGGAAGCTTGCTGAGGAGGCGGACCGCTGGGTCAGTACCCGGGTCCACAAGGGTCTTGTGGGAGACTCCGCCAAAGGTGGGCAGGGTCCCCAGCAGAAGAGTGGGGGACAAGGGTAAACAGAAGGAGTTCCAAAAAGGGCCCCAAAGTAAACCCCAAGGGAACCAAGGTAAGGGTTCCCAGCCTCCCACTGAGAAAAGACCATGGGTCCCAACAGATAAGTCTGTTCAGAAGGGGCCCAAAGCATGTTTTAGTTGTGGTCAGGTGGGTCACTTTGTAGGAAGTCCCAAGTGCCCCAATACCGTGACCACTGCACCCACTGGTGCACCACCCCGGCAGATGGCTAGTGTAGCCCTGGGGGAGGAGTTGGGTGCCCAAGGTGGGTGGGGTCCCGCAGAGATGTCCCTGGTCTCTTTAGGAGACAGTGAGATGGTCCCTAGGACCCAGCTGCCTGATAACACTAAGAAATACAGGCAGTGGGTGACCATCAATGGCCATAGGGTGGAGGCTCTGAGAGACACCGGGGCCAGTGTGACAGCTGTCAGTTGTCGGCTGGTGTCTGAAGAGCAGGTGGTCCCCAACGTATTCTACCCTGTAGTTGCCGCTGACAACTCAGAGAGCCACTGCAAGGTGGCCCAGGTTCCCTTTGAGTGGGGGGTCTCAGGTATCCTTCAAGTAGCTGTGAGGCCAGCCATGCCTGTTGACTGTCTGCTAGGCAATGATCTGGAGAGCTCCCCTTGGGCGAAGGTGGAGCGGAGGTCTCATTTGGAGATGTTGGGTCTGCCAGAGTGGGCGTGTGTGACCACTCGGTCAATGGCAGCCGGTAAGGGTATTCAAGAGGACCTGGAGCCTGGAAGAAGGGCCCAGGTGCCTGCCTTAAAGAGAGGAGGCAGGGGGCGCGGGAAACCGGCTCCCGAAGTTCCCACGGTCCAGGAGGAGGCAGACCTTGAGGGGATGCCCTGGAACCTACAGGGGAACAAGTGGCTGAACTGGGGGACCTGCCTGAGCTGACCCATTGGCAGCAGGAAGGAGGCCCCTCCAGGGAAGAATTCTGCGAGGAGCAGAAGAAGTGCCCTTCTCTTGAGGGCTTGCGGCAACAGGCTGCAAGCCAGGCAGCAGGTGATCAGTCTGGATCACACTGGATCTACTGGGAGAATGGTCTCCTGTATAGTGAGCCTAAGGTTGCTGAGCCTGGGTCAGCCCGTGTGCTGGTGGTACCCCAGCGCTTCAGAGCCTTCCTACTGGGTCTGGCTCATGATGTGCCTTTAGCAGGACATTTGGGGCAAGACAAGACCTTTCAAAGGCTTGTCACCCACTTTCATTGGCCCCAAATGCGCAAGAGTTCAGATACTCATTGCAGGACCTGTCAGACTTGCCAGGCAAGTGGTAAGAGTGGGAGGAAGCACAAGGCTCCTCTCCAACCTTTCCCTGTTGTCAGCACCCCCTTTGAGAGGGTGGGTATTGACATTGTGGGGCCTCTGGATCCCAAGACAGCCATGGGCAACAGGTTCATCCTGGTCTTGGTGGACCATGCCACCCGGTACCCGGAAGCCATCCCTCTTCGGACAGTGACGGCCCCCGTGGTGGGACGTGCACTGATGGGGATTTTCTCCCGTGTGGGGTTCCCCAAGGAGGTGGTGTCTGACCGTGGTACCAACTTCATTTCCAAGTATATGAAGTCCCTGTGGCAGGAGTGTGGTGTAACCTATAAGTTCACCACACCTTACCACCCCCAAGGTAACGGGCTGGTTGAGAGATTCAACCGGACCCTTAAGGGCATGATTATGGGTCTGGAAGAACCCATGAGGCGTAAGTGGGACGTCCTCTTGCCATGCCTGCTCTTTGCTTACAGAGAGGTGCCACAGAAGTCCTTAGGGTTCAGTCCCTTTGAACTGCTGTATGGCCATCCTGTAAGAGGACCTCTGAGTCTGGTCAAGGAAGGCTGGGAGAAAGCTCCCAGGAAAACTCCCCAGGATGTATTTAGTTACATGCTGGCCTTCAGGAACCAGACTCGGCGTTTCAGACAACTCGCTGAGGCGAATCTGGAAGCCAGCCAGGAAGAGATGAAACGTTGGCATGATCAGAACGCCACTCTGATCGAGTTTCAGCCTGGACAAAAGGTTTGGGTCATGGCCCCAGTGGAGCCCTGTGCGCTCCAGGATAAGTGGACCGGACCATTTGAGGTGGTGGAGCGCAAGAGTGATGTCACCTACTTGGTGGACTTGCAGTCTCCCAGGAACCCCTTGCGGGTCCTGCATGTGAACCGCCTGAAGCCCCACTTTGAGAGGTCTGAAGTGGGCATGCTCTTAGCAACAGATGCTGGGATGGAAGAGGAGACTGAACCTCTTCCTGACCTCCTGTATGCAAAAGAGCAAGATGGGTCAGTGGATGGTGTGAACCTCTCTCCCACCCTGACCCCGGAACAGCAGAATGACTGTCGCCAACTGTTGGGACAGTTTTCTGATCTGTTCTCCCTGACTCCCAGTATCACTGAATGGTGCATCCATGATGTGGATACTGGGGACAGTCCTCCTGTGAAGCATAAAACTTACAGAGTGACTGACAGGGTGAGAGCTTGCATCAAGGAGGAGGTCTCCAAGATGTTTGCCTTAGGGGTGATTGAGTCCTCTAACAGTCCTTGGGCCAGCCCAGTGGTCTTGGTCCCAAAGGCTGCCGCGCCTGGTGCCACACCTGAACTCCGGTTCTGTGTGGACTACCGAGGACTCAATTCAGTCACCAGGACTGACGCGCACCCCATCCCCAGAGCTGATGAGCTCATTGATCGGTTAGGGGCTGCCCAGTACCTCAGCACGTTTGATCTAACGTCTGGATACTGGCAGATCGCCTTAACTGATGGGGCCAAAGAGAGGTCAGCATTCTCCACACCAGATGGGCACTACCAATTCCGGGTGATGCCCTTTGGGATGAAGAATGCCCCTGCCACCTTTCAGAGGTTGGTCAACCAGGTGTTGGCTGGGCTGGAGGATTTCAGTGCCGCCTACCTGGATGACATCGCAGTGTTCAGTGCCACTTGGGAGGAACACCTGCACCACCTCTGGGAAGTGTTGAAGGCGCTGCGGAAGGCAGGCCTCACGATCAAGGCGAGTAAGTGCCAGATCGGGCAGGGTTCTGTGGTGTACTTGGGACACCAGGTTGGGAGCGGCCAGGTGGCGCCCCTACAACCCAAGATAGATACCATCCTGGCTTGGGAACCCCCAAAACCCAAACAGAGGTGAGGGCCTTCTTAGGACTCACCGGGTATTACAGGAGGTTTGTCAAGGGGTATGGCAACATTGTTGCACCCTTGACTGAGCTGACTTCCAGGAAGCAGCCCAGGAAAGTGAACTGGACTGATGCCTGCCAAAAGGCTTTTGATGCCCTGAAATCTGCCATGTGCACGGCGCCCGTGCTTCAGGCGCCCAACTTCTCAAGGGAATTCATTGTGCAGACAGATGCTTCAGAGCATGGTGTTGGGGCTGTGCTTTCACAGATGAATGAGGAGGGCCTAGACCAACCTGTAGCCTTTATTAGTAGGAGGTTACTCCCACGGGAACAGAGGTGGAGTGCGATTGAACGTGAGGCATTTGCTGTGGTCTGGGCGCTGAAGAAGTTGAGACCATATTTGTTTGGGACTCACTTCCGGGTTCAGACAGACCACAGGCCCCTCAGATGGTTAATGCAGATGAGGGGTGAGAATCCAAAACTGTTGAGGTGGTCCATTTCCCTACAGGGGATGGACTTCACGGTGGAACACCGCCCTGGTACAGAACACGCCAATGCTGATGGTCTGTCCAGATTTTTCCGCCTTAGTGATGAGAACTCCCAGGAGGAAGGGTAGTTCTCCCCACATTTCAGCTGGAGGGGACACGTGTTAGACTTGGCACCATTGGCGTGGGTCTCCCTTCCATTTTTTTGCTGTTGCCTCTTATGTTTTGCTGGTTTTAGATGCTTTTGGGCACTGTGCCACTGCTGTTCAGTGCCACAGTGCAAGTGCTCCCTACTGTAAATTGATGTATGGATTAGTGACTCCATGATTGGATGATTGGTTTACTTGTCAGTCCCTAGTACAGTGCACTGAGTGTGCCCAGGGCTTGTAAATCCAATGCTGCTGGTGGGCTTGCAGCACTGGTTGTGCCACCCACAGAAGCAGCCTGTAAAGTGTGTCTCAGGCCTGCCATCGCAGAGCCTGTGTGCAGCCTAGGGCTGCCATGTCGACTTGGTGAGTACACCCACTTACCAGTCCCTAAACCTTCCCTTTACTGCATGTTGGTCACCCCTAAAGTAGGCCCTAGGGCAGGGTGCATTGTAAGTATAAGGTAGGACATGCCCTGGTGTGTGTGGCATGTCCTAATAGTGAATTACAGCCATTTTCGTTTTTCACTATTGCAAGGCTACCTGTTCTCCATAGGCCAGAATGGGCAGTTTGATTATTACACCTTATAATCCTAACTGACCCAGAGAACATGGTAGAAAAACGAATTTAGTATGCCTGAACTCAGGATGATAAAATACATCTTTTAGTGAAGTTGGTTTTAACATTCTTTGTTTGAAAATACCACTTTTAGAAAGTAGGTATTTTCTTGCCTAAACCATCCAGCTGCCTCTGCTCAGGTTGTGTATTGTATGTCTGGGTTTGTGAGTGACAGGGGCTGGGGGATTCCAGGAGGCAGGGTGAGTCAGCACTAGGCTGAATAGGTCTGCCTGAAGGAGGATGGGTGGGAGGAGTTGCACCTGGGTCTGAATAGGGCTGTGCCTGCCTTCCACAATGCTGGCTCCACCTCCTGCCGGGCGTCTGATGGCTCTGCCCCTCACTCTCAAAGGAAAGAAGGAGTCAGAAAAACAAAGTGCTCCAGGACTGACCAGAACTGGTTTGGACTAGGCAAAGGCCTCTCTGCCTTCAGAGAACAAAGAGAAAAGGTGTATAAAAAGGGGACCCAGACCCCTAGGAAATTAGATCACTTCTGGGAAATCAAGAAACCTGTTGCCAAGGAGAAGAACCGGAGAAGCTGAAGGAGGAGTACTGCCCCTGTGCTGTTTTGCTGATTGGGGTTCGCCTGCAGTGGTTGCTTTCTGCCAAGGACAGGAGAAAAGACTTTGCTGTGCTTTGTCATCTTGAAGAAGAGAATCTCCAAGGGCTTGAACTAGAGCTTGCCTCCTGCCTGAAGTCTCAGGGATACAAGACTTCACCAACCAGCTCCCCCTGCATTCCCTTACTGGGAATTGAAGTGCCTGCTGTTGTGCTGGGCCTTCTGAGAGACTGCGTGTCGCTGGGAGCTGGAAGCGCGACGCAACAACGAGAAGCGTGTCGCCGCCGCAGCCGCGGTCATCGCATCGCCGAGGAAGCGAGACGCCGCTGCCGCTGTCATCATCGCATCGCCGAAGCGCGGCGCATCACCGGAGAAGCGAGACGCTGCCACAGAGGTCATCGTCGCATCGCCGGAGAAGCGCGTCGCAGGGCCTGTCGCGGCTCCCAAGATCATCGAGTCGCCGCACGGCCGTCGGGCGTGCACGCATCACACCAACGTTGTCGCATCGCAACCAAGACGCCATTTTGTCGCATCGTACCGGAGAAGAATATCGCATCGAGGTGCCATCTTGTCGCATCGCACCGGAAAGCAGTAAGAAACCGACGCATCACCTCCCCACACAGTAAGGAAGCGAGCATCAACTCCCTGCGCAGCAGTAAGGAACCGACGCATCCACTCCCTGAGTGTAAGGAACCGACGCATCACCTTCCCTGCGACCCTTTTGTTTTCTTTGCGTTACGCATTCAAGGTACATTGAGAGTAAAGTGTCGCATTTACAACTTGAGAGAACTGAACTATTTTATAACCTTTTAAAGCCTATTTTTGAGTACTGTATTGTGGATTTTTGCTATTGGGTCTTGTGATAAGTCTATATAAAGATTACTTATTTTTACATAAACAACCTGTGTGGTGTCCATCTGTATTGTTTTCACTGTATTACTGTATGTGGTCACAAATGCTTTACACACTGCCTCTGAGATAAGCCTGTCTGCTCGTGCCAAGCTACCAGGGGGTGAGCAGGGGTTATTTTAGGAGTGTTTCCCCTTATCCTGACTAGAAGCAAGGGTCCCTATTTGGACAAAGGTGCAAACCATTGCCAACTAGAGACCCCCAGTTCTAACATTGGTGGTCAGCGGTGAGGATTTGGACTTGCATTTGTGATTCATATACAGTGATTGGTGTACACTACTAGTGAGTGCAGACCAATACGCGACCACATACCTTTTGATAGGACTTTTTTCCTTGGAACCTTTATTTTTGTTGAGAACTGCCAATTTTCACCATGAGCAAAAAAGGATCCATTGCACCTGCAGATATTGAATTTGAAGAAGATAGGGTTGATACCTACACTGTGCCAGAACTCAAAGCTGTTTGCAAAAAGTTTAAAATCTCTATGAGAGGCCTCACCAGGAAGGAGGAGTTTCACAAGGCACTGAGAGCCTGGTTGGAAGCACGGAATGCCAGTGGGCAGTCCGAGGAGCCTGTGGAGGAGGCAGAGAATTTAGATGGGCAGCTTGAGGGGCCATTGGGCTTAACTGGGAGGAGAGCGCCTTCCAGGGAGGGCAGCAGTGTTTCTCAAAGGGCCTGTCTCCAGAGGAGCTGGAGGACAGGGACAAAAGCAGGATGCATGAAATGGAGATGGCCAAACTGAAACAGGGAAGCCATGATAGCCTTGAGCATAAGAAATTGGAGTTAGAAAGTAAGAGGTTGGCCATGGAAGAAAAGAAGATGCTTTTAGAGCATGAGAGAGTGGTGAGGGAGCTAGAGCTAAAGGCTAGAAGCCTAGAAATCACTCCCTCTGGTGGCAGCACACCTCCAGTGCCTGTAGAAAGTAGAGTGTACATCCCCAAGGAGGTTATTAAGGATTTCATGAAGGGGGAGGACATTGGGCAATGGTTTAAAGCATATGAGATCGCCATGACATCACACCGGGTCCCTGAGAAGGATTGGGGAGCGGGGTTGTGGGGCCGCTTTGCAGGTGAGGGAAGGGAAACCTTGCTAGCCTTGCCCACAATTGATCAGATGTCCTATGCCCACCTGAAGGAAGCTTTAGTGGCAAGGTATGGGTTAACTCCAGAGCTTTATAGGCAGAAGTTTAGGAACTGCAAAAAGCTGGAGTCTAGTACCTGGGTGGAGTATGTGTCTTATTTTTGCAGAGCATTGGATGGATGGTTGAAGGGTAGCAAAGTAAATGACTTACAGGAGTTCTATGATTTAATCGCATGGGAGCACTTGTCCAGTAGTTGTTTTCCAGAGCTACGCCAGCACCTAGTTGACAGTAAGCTGACTAATCCTAGGAAGCTTGCTGAGGAGGCGGACCGCTGGGTCAGTACCCGGGTCCACAAGGGTCTTGTGGGAGACTCCGCCAAAGGTGGGCAGGGTCCCCAGCAGAAGAGTGGGGGGACAAGGGTAAACAGAAGGAGTTCCAAAAAGGGCCCCAAAGTAAACCCCAAGGGAACCAAGGTAAGGGTTCCCAGCCTCCCACTGAGAAAAGACCATGGGTCCCAACAGATAAGTCTGTTCAGAAGGGGCCCAAAGCATGTTTTAGTTGTGGTCAGGTGGGTCACTTTGTAGGAAGTCCCAAGTGCCCCAATACCGTGACCACTGCACCCACTGGTGCACCACCCCGGCAGATGGCTAGTGTAGCCCTGGGGGAGGAGTTGGGTGCCCAAGGTGGGTGGGGTCCCGCAGAGATGTCCCTGGTCTCTTTAGGAGACAGTGAGATGGTCCCTAGGACCCAGCTGCCTGATAACACTAAAAATACAGGCAGTGGGTGACCATCAATGGCCATAGGGTGGAGGCTCTGAGAGACACCGGGGCCAGTGTGACAGCTGTCAGTTGTCGGCTGGTGTCTGAAGAGCAGGTGGTCCCCAACGTATTCTACCCTGTAGTTGCCGCTGACAACTCAGAGAGCCACTGCAAGGTGGCCCAGGTTCCCTTTGAGTGGGGGGGTCTCAGGTATCCTTCAAGTAGCTGTGAGGCCAGCCATGCCTGTTGACTGTCTGCTAGGCAATGATCTGGAGAGCTCCCCTTGGGCGAAGGTGGAGCGGAGGTCTCATTTGGAGATGTTGGGTCTGCCAGAGTGGGCGTGTGTGACCACTCGGTCAATGGCAGCCGGTAAGGGTATTCAAGAGGACCTGGAGCCTGGAAGAAGGGCCCAGGTGCCTGCCTTAAAGAGAGGAGGCAGGGGGCGCGGGAAACCGGCCCCCGAAGTTCCCACGGTCCAGGAGGAGGCAGACCTTGAGGGGGATGCCCTGGAACCTACAGGGGAACAAGTGGCTGAACTGGGGGACCTGCCTGAGCTGACCCATTGGCAGCAGGAAGGAGGCCCCTCCAGGGAAGAATTCTGCGAGGAGCAGAAGAAGTGCCCTTCTCTTGAGGGCTTGCGGCAACAGGCTGCAAGCCAGGCAGCAGGTGATCAGTCTGGATCACACTGGATCTACTGGGAGAATGGTCTCCTGTATAGTGAGCCTAAGGTTGCTGAGCCTGGGTCAGCCCGTGTGCTGGTGGTACCCCAGCGCTTCAGAGCCTTCCTACTGGGTCTGGCTCATGATGTGCCTTTAGCAGGACATTTGGGGCAAGACAAGACCTTTCAAAGGCTTGTCACCCACTTTCATTGGCCCCAAATGCGCAAGAGTTCAGATACTCATTGCAGGACCTGTCAGACTTGCCAGGCAAGTGGTAAGAGTGGGAGGAAGCACAAGGCTCCTCTCCAACCTTTCCCTGTTGTCAGCACCCCCTTTGAGAGGGTGGGTATTGACATTGTGGGGCCTCTGGATCCCAAGACAGCCATGGGCAACAGGTTCATCCTGGTCTTGGTGGACCATGCCACCCGGTACCCGGAAGCCATCCCTCTTCGGACAGTGACGGCCCCCGTGGTGGGACGTGCACTGATGGGGATTTTCTCCCGTGTGGGGTTCCCCAAGGAGGTGGTGTCTGACCGTGGTACCAACTTCATTTCCAAGTATATGAAGTCCCTGTGGCAGGAGTGTGGTGTAACCTATAAGTTCACCACACCTTACCACCCCCAAGGTAACGGGCTGGTTGAGAGATTCAACCGGACCCTTAAGGGCATGATTATGGGTCTGGAAGAACCCATGAGGCGTAAGTGGGACGTCCTCTTGCCATGCCTGCTCTTTGCTTACAGAGAGGTGCCACAGAAGTCCTTAGGGTTCAGTCCCTTTGAACTGCTGTATGGCCATCCTGTAAGAGGACCTCTGAGTCTGGTCAAGGAAGGCTGGGAGAAAGCTCCCAGGAAAACTCCCCAGGATGTATTTAGTTACATGCTGGCCTTCAGGAACCAGACTCGGCGTTTCAGACAACTCGCTGAGGCGAATCTGGAAGCCAGCCAGGAAGAGATGAAACGTTGGCATGATCAGAACGCCACTCTGATCGAGTTTCAGCCTGGACAAAAGGTTTGGGTCATGGCCCCAGTGGAGCCCTGTGCGCTCCAGGATAAGTGGACCGGACCATTTGAGGTGGTGGAGCGCAAGAGTGATGTCACCTACTTGGTGGACTTGCAGTCTCCCAGGAACCCCTTGCGGGTCCTGCATGTGAACCGCCTGAAGCCCCACTTTGAGAGGTCTGAAGTGGGCATGCTCTTAGCAACAGATGCTGGGATGGAAGAGGAGACTGAACCTCTTCCTGACCTCCTGTATGCAAAAGAGCAAGATGGGTCAGTGGATGGTGTGAACCTCTCTCCCACCCTGACCCCGGAACAGCAGAATGACTGTCGCCAACTGTTGGGACAGTTTTCTGATCTGTTCTCCCTGACTCCCAGTATCACTGAATGGTGCATCCATGATGTGGATACTGGGGACAGTCCTCCTGTGAAGCATAAAACTTACAGAGTGACTGACAGGGTGAGAGCTTGCATCAAGGAGGAGGTCTCCAAGATGTTTGCCTTAGGGGTGATTGAGTCCTCTAACAGTCCTTGGGCCAGCCCAGTGGTCTTGGTCCCAAAGGCTGCCGCGCCTGGTGCCACACCTGAACTCCGGTTCTGTGTGGACTACCGAGGACTCAATTCAGTCACCAGGACTGACGCGCACCCCATCCCCAGAGCTGATGAGCTCATTGATCGGTTAGGGGCTGCCCAGTACCTCAGCACGTTTGATCTAACGTCTGGATACTGGCAGATCGCCTTAACTGATGGGGCCAAAGAGAGGTCAGCATTCTCCACACCAGATGGGCACTACCAATTCCGGGTGATGCCCTTTGGGATGAAGAATGCCCCTGCCACCTTTCAGAGGTTGGTCAACCAGGTGTTGGCTGGGCTGGAGGATTTCAGTGCCGCCTACCTGGATGACATCGCAGTGTTCAGTGCCACTTGGGAGGAACACCTGCACCACCTCTGGGAAGTGTTGAAGGCGCTGCGGAAGGCAGGCCTCACGATCAAGGCGACTAAGTGCCAGATCGGGCAGGGTTCTGTGGTGTACTTGGGACACCAGGTTGGGAGCGGCCAGGTGGCGCCCCTACAACCCAAGATAGATACCATCCTGGCTTGGGAACCCCCAAAACCCAAACAGAGGTGAGGGCCTTCTTAGGACTCACCGGGTATTACAGGAGGTTTGTCAAGGGGTATGGCAACATTGTTGCACCCTTGACTGAGCTGACTTCCAGGAAGCAGCCCAGGAAAGTGAACTGGACTGATGCCTGCCAAAAGGCTTTTGATGCCCTGAAATCTGCCATGTGCACGGCGCCCGTGCTTCAGGCGCCCAACTTCTCAAGGGAATTCATTGTGCAGACAGATGCTTCAGAGCATGGTGTTGGGGCTGTGCTTTCACAGATGAATGAGGAGGGCCTAGACCAACCTGTAGCCTTTATTAGTAGGAGGTTACTCCCACGGGAACAGAGGTGGAGTGCGATTGAACGTGAGGCATTTGCTGTGGTCTGGGCGCTGAAGAAGTTGAGACCATATTTGTTTGGGACTCACTTCCGGGTTCAGACAGACCACAGGCCCCTCAGATGGCTAATGCAGATGAGGGGTGAGAATCCAAAACTGTTGAGGTGGTCCATTTCCCTACAGGGGATGGACTTCACGGTGGAACACCGCCCTGGTACAGAACACGCCAATGCTGATGGTCTGTCCAGATTTTTCCGCCTTAGTGATGAGAACTCCCAGGAGGAAGGGTAGTTCTCCCCACATTTCAGCTGGAGGGGACACGTGTTAGACTTGGCACCATTGGCGTGGGTCTCCCTTCCATTTTTTGCTGTTGCCTCTTATGTTTTGCTGGTTTTAGATGCTTTTGGGCACTGTGCCACTGCTGTTCAGTGCCACAGTGCAAGTGCTCCCTACTGTAAATTGATGTATGGATTAGTGACTCCATGATTGGATGATTGGTTTACTTGTCAGTCCCTAGTACAGTGCACTGAGTGTGCCCAGGGCTTGTAAATCCAATGCTGCTGGTGGGCTTGCAGCACTGGTTGTGCCACCCACAGAAGCAGCCTGTAAAGTGTGTCTCAGGCCTGCCATCGCAGAGCCTGTGTGCAGCCTAGGGCTGCCATGTCGACTTGGTGAGTACACCCACTTACCAGTCCCTAAACCTTCCCTTTACTGCATGTTGGTCACCCCTAAAGTAGGCCCTAGGGCAGGGTGCATTGTAAGTATAAGGTAGGACATGCCCTGGTGTGTGTGGCATGTCCTAATAGTGAATTACAGCCATTTTCGTTTTTCACTATTGCAAGGCTACCTGTTCTCCATAGGCCAGAATGGGCAGTTTGATTATTACACCTTATAATCCTAACTGACCCAGAGAACATGGTAGAAAAACGAATTTAGTATGCCTGAACTCAGGATGATAAAATACATCTTTTAGTGAAGTTGGTTTTAACATTCTTTGTTTGAAAATACCACTTTTAGAAAGTAGGTATTTTCTTGCCTAAACCATCCAGCTGCCTCTGCTCAGGTTGTATATTGTATGTCTGGGTTTGTGAGTGACAGGGGCTGGGGGATTCCAGGAGGCAGGGTGAGTCAGCACTAGGGCTGAATAGGTCTGCCTGAAGGAGGATGGGTGGGAGGAGTTGCACCTGGGTCTGAATAGGGCTGTGCCTGCCTTCCACAATGCTGGCTCCACCTCCTGCCGGGCGTCTGATGGCTCTGCCCCTCACTCTCAAAGGAAAGAAGGAGTCAGAAAAACAAAGTGCTCCAGGACTGACCAGAACTGGTTTGGACTAGGCAAAGGCCTCTCTGCCTTCAGAGAACAAAGAGAAAAGGTGTATAAAAAGGGGACCCAGACCCCTAGGAAATTAGATCACTTCTGGGAAATCAAGAAACCTGTTGCCAAGGAGAAGAACCGGAGAAGCTGAAGGAGGAGTACTGCCCCTGTGCTGTTTTGCTGATTGGGGTTGGCCTGCAGTGGTTGCTTTCTGCCAAGGACAGGAGAAAAGACTTTGCTGTGCTTTGTCATCTTGAAGAAGAGAATCTCCAAGGGCTTGAACTAGAGCTTGCCTCCTGCCTGAAGTCTCAGGGATACAAGACTTCACCAACCAGCTCCCCCTGCATTCCCTTGCTGGGAATTGAAGTGCCTGCTGTTGTGCTGGGCCTTCTGAGAGACTGCGTGTCGCTGGGAGCTGGAAGCGCGACGCAACAACGAGAAGCGTGTCGCCGCCGCAGCCGCGGTCATCGCATCGCCGAGGAAGCGAGACGCCGCTGCCGCTGTCATCATCGCATCGCCGAAGCGCGGCGCATCACCGGAGAAGCGAGACGCTGCCACAGAGGTCATCGTCGCATCGCCGGAGAAGCGCGTCGCAGGGCCTGTCGCGGCTCCCAAGATAATGGAGTCGCCGCACGGCCGTCGGGCGTGCACGCATCACACCAACGTTGTCGCATCGCAACCAAGACGCCATTTTGTCGCATCGTATCGGAGAAGAATATCGCATCAAGGTGCCATCTTGTCGCATCGCACCGGAAAGCAGTAAGAAACCGACGCATCACCTCCCCACACAGTAAGGAAGCGAGCATCAACTCCCCTGCGCAGCAGTAAGGAACCGACGCATCCACTCCCTGAGTGTAAGGAACCGACGCATCACCTTCCCTGCGACCCTTTTGTTTTCTTTGCGTTACGCATTCAAGGTACATTGAGAGTAAAGTGTCGCATTTACAACTTGAGAGAACTGAACTATTTTATAACCTTTTAAAGCCTATTTTTGAGTACTGTATTGTGGATTTTTGCTATTGGGTCTTGTGATAAGTCTATATAAAGATTACTTATTTTTACATAAACAACCTGTGTGGTGTCCATCTGTAGTGTTTTCACTGTATTACTGTATGTGGTCACAAATGCTTTACACACTGCCTCTGAGATAAGCCTGTCTGCTCGTGCCAAGCTACCAGGGGGTGAGCAGGGGTTATTTTAGGAGTGTTTCCCCCTTATCCTGACTAGAAGCAAGGGTCCCTATTTGGACAAAGGTGCAAACCATTGCCAACTAGAGACCCCCAGTTCTAACACTCGCCAAAAGCAACCTCACTGAGTTGATCACCGGCGCCGTGACCTGGGATATCCCAATGCTCCTGGAGTGGCTCTCGGGAACGGCTACGCCGACCCATAGGCGACAAGTCAACCTGTTAATGACTGCAGCCCGACGGCACTGGGTTAGGTACGTGACGGCCAAGGGCCGACCACCGCCTTATGCTCCTAGTCTACCCTTGGAGTTGCTCCCTGGCACGTACTCATGCCACGGACGCCCGGAGCTGGGGGCATGGAGGGAGTGTGGGCTGGACACATTGGGGGACATGTTTGCTGACTCGCAGTTGTTGACGTTTGAGGGCCTAGTGGAAACGCACGGAGTGCCACAGGGTTCCTTTTACTACATGCCCTACTGACTCGCCTGTCCTTGCAGTCCTGGGATGCTGACGGGGCGGAACCTGATATTTCGCACTTACTGCACACTCTGCTTACACATGGCCGCGGGCGCCATGCCATATCAGCCATATACACCTCCATTAGATTAGATGATCCCCCTGCATTGCTTACACTGCGAGCGTATTGGGACGGCGAACTGTCCATTACCCTGTCGGATAAACAATGGCAACAATGTCTTACCCACCCCAAAATTATCTCGTATAACGCCAGGGTGAAATATACTCAATTTAACTACCTTCACCATACATATCTCACCCCTTACAGACTGGCACGCATGTACCCTACTGCCATGGACGTCTGCCCTAGATGCAGACATCAGGAAGATGCTTTTACTCACATGGTCTGGACTTGCGCCACCATTCGCATATTTTGGCTGGAGGTGGCTGCTGTGCTTACAGCGGCGACAGATGTGAGGGTGGAGGTGGAACCCCTCCACTTCCTATTGGGAGTAACGAGTCGTAACTCGACTCGCAAGAGTGTGAATACATTTCTGGATCTCGCTCTGGGTTTGGCTAAACGGAGGATTGCTATGGCCTGGAAGGCGCAGGCGGGCCCCGGGATTGCTGTGTGGCTGCTGGATCTGCGGAGGGCATTGGTTTGGGAATGCATAAATCAGCACGAGGCTGAGGCGCGGGCGCCGCTCCCCCCGCGGCAAACCCCTGTGCAGTGGCAGGGTTTTTTAACGGTGATCGAGGCTAGAGCTGCTGCGGGCGTTCCTCCCCCCTGAATTTTCTCCCGCATTAACGGGGATGCGAGGTTGTTTACCCCCCACTGGCCTCCCTGGCCTTACTGTCTCCTCCCCAGCCCCGGCGCGTCCACTTCCCCCCCCCTCCTCCTCGTCCATTTACTCCTATGTTTACTCCCGAGGTGCACGACACGACAGTACACATCCCATCATGTCCCTATGTGTATATCTACGTCACTTTTTATCACACCAGACCGGCAAATGTGGTTGTACTGAGCTTTATATGTAGAGATCGGCTTTTGTTCTCTTATTCAGGTCACATGTGAATTTTTTCTCTTTCCTTTTTTCGTTTGTTGTGATTTTTGTGTCCGAGTTCATACTGTCTCTCTCAGAGGTATGCGGAATATACCGGGACTGGATTTGCGGAGCAATGCCTCATTCTCCTTTCGATAATTTTGTTGTAATTTGCCTATGTTCGGTTGTGCGGCGTTGCAGAGTGAAACAGTGAGCCACCCAGCCCAGTAGCCATGGAAATGCTAATTGATTATGAGTTTCCTTCTGCCCCTGCCTAAGCCATTCGATTTTCTTGCTAATTTGTATTGTCAATAGTATACCCTGATTACTATGCAAATGCTCTGGATGTTACTTTGTCAAAATCAATAAAAATCATTTATTAAAAAAAAAAGAAAAAAGTGCGGCCATCTTAGCCGGCTGCTGGCCACGCCCCCCGAAAAGCTTGTGGTTAGCTTTAGTTATAACACTTTAATATGTGTTTAAAAGAACCTCAGACCTGTACTTAACAAAACACAGTTAAAGTGCAGTTGTGGTTATAAATTTAAATTGAAAAGCCACTGAAAATGTATGGTTAGGCCCACAATTCCTAACTTGCACAACAGTCATGCAAACCATAACTCGCACACCAAATTCAGTTGTTATATTCTAGCAATATTTATAGTAATAAATAACAACATGTAAAAGCACGAGGTAATTAAATAAAAATGTGTACGCAAACCAATAAATATTACCACATTCATTAGGCCTCATTTATGAAAAGTGTTGCATCACTGTGGGAAAACAGCAATGCGACACTTTTCATAGCCCATCCTTGCAACACCATGGATGCGCAGTATTTACTGTGCGGCGCTCCATGTCACAAGGATTTATAGATACATCAGTATTCCTGATGTATCTGTAGGCGCAAAATTGGCGCCTTGATGGAGTGTGTCTGAAAAAAATGCAACTCCAGCAATGTGTCATTTCACATGGGGCAAGCCTCATCTGAAAGGCACTTCGTCAGCCCTTACTCCTGCTTCAACCAGGCGTATGGATTTGACGCACTGATGCCGTAGAAGTGTCGCATTGAAATCTCATAGTTTTTTCAGATACGAATGGCTTTAAATATTCGAACTCCGAGTAACTCCTCAGCATTCAGAATTGCGAGGACAAGCTGAACATAATAAACCTTCCATTAACCAGGGTTTGCCCTCAGTGTAATCCGAATTCACTTTTTGGCCGGTCTGTTCCTGCCTGGCTGAAGCTTCCAATACTCACATCTGCTTTCACCAGTGTGTGTGGCAAAGCTTTGGTCGCTGTAAAGTAGTGGGCGCTAGGCCCACATACTTGCAAAATAAAGCACACAGCCACAGTTGTAAGGTACTGGTAACTGGCCCAGGGCACGTGCACCTGTCCCCTTTTATTAGCAGGGTTACCTGACCGGTGACGCCTGTGATTGGTGGGTGTACAGTGTGGGTGCAACACAAGGCTGAACACTAGAACGTGTCCAGAAGGACAGTAAATCTCTCCCAAATTTTATTGGAAACAAAACAAACAAAAGTCCAATCTATGGGAAAAAACACAACAAATATATAGTACCATTGAGTCCCTTCAGGCCATCTGACGAGCAGTGCTGGATCTCAGGAACGCACGGTCAGGAGGCTTTGGTCCACCTCGACAATGGTCGGGTATGCTCTTCTTTGGCAGACATCAGGTTTACGGGGCACTCAGAAGGTTCCTGGGTGGCTAGCCTCCAATGGCGCCAGGAGTGGCTCGTTGAACTCCAGATGTCTTGAGCATTTGGATCCTCTCTGGTGGTACTATGCTCCTTAGATGTTCTTGCTGGTGATACACCTGGATAATGAATACAATAATATTCTTGGGCAACAGGCAGCGATCTCTTGCTTTAGGTGACACTGAGAAGTGAGGAGGACTGGAGGGACTTCGTGGCCACTTACGGTTATCTTCTGGCAGGTGCACTTGCTAGATGTGATGCCATCAAAGCCAAGCAGCCGGTGACAGGGGAGTGGACGGTTGCACTGTGAAGCGTGGGGCCTGGACGCAGATTGCGCTTGCTAGCAGCTTACGGTTGGTCCTCCTGTGGAGCTGTCTCCAGTGACTTCTCTGCACCCTGGTGGCTGGCGTGTGTTGATGAACACCTTCTCCAGTGCTGGCACGGGTCCTCTGTCCTATCACTCTTCTCGTTTTCCCTATTGCGCCCCTGTGCTGGTTGTTCGCCCTGTGGCATCGTGCCACTTTCTTCTCTTCCTCCGCAATGTAGCGCCCTGCCACGCTCTTCTCCTCTGTCGCAATGTGGTCTCCTGCCATGCTCTTCCTTGCTTCCGACCAGGTTCTTCACTCGGATGTGGCATCCTGCCACATGTCTCATGTTTGCGCCACATGGACATCTCGCTGGTTATGTCCGGTTCTTAGGTCTGTGCCCTTTATTTGCTGCGGACCTGTTGCAGGTCTGTCCTGTCAGTAGAACATGTTTCTTCTCCTTGTGAAACCTTTCGCAGGCCCCATACCCTCCTCAGGGATTTTCGCAGTGCTCCTCTGCCAGGATGGCAGGTTACCTCTTTGCTCGAGGGCCTCAAGCCTGTGCTGTCGTGGCACCTGCTCCTGCCGTTCAGGCATGCTTGGTCACTTCGCGTGACATGCTTCTTCTTGCTTGCAGTGCAATATGGCATCCGGCCACGTGTTGCATGTCGTTGGAGCACGTGTTGGTGTGGCAGCTTGCCACGTGGAGTGGTGACTCCGTCTTGAGGCAGTGTGAGGGAGGACACTCTATGCTGTCTTTGGCCCACTGCGGGGCTTTGCTGGTGCAGTGGTGATGTAGAGGCTCTCCGTGCTGCCTTCAGCATTGATTCTTCTCTGCGGAGAGGTCTCTCTCTTGGGTGCCTGCCCATGCTGTCAGGTTCACACTCTTCGTGGGCGCCCTCTTCTGGCATTTTGCCTGTGCTTCTTCTAGCTTGCTGTAGTCTCCGTTCACCACGGGGGACATGCGGTGCAATCTTCTCGCTTGTAGTGGCATCAGACAGCCACTGAGGTGAGGGGCATGCACAGTGCACGTTCTTCTTGCACCTTTTGTGGGGCTTGCTTGGTTGCTTTCGTTTCCATTACCTTCGCTAGACCTTGCTTGCCCACTTGACGCTTCTCTTGGCTGGGGTAGCTTTGTGCTTCTTAGGTCTCTGCTGGGGGTACACAGTCTCTCTCTGCTGGCGGTTTCTTCTCTTTGGCTAATGCCCCTTGAGCATTCTCTGACAGACTGTGGCTCAAGCTGCTCTCCTCCTCTTCTCCTTTGGTGTTGCCTTTCCTTAGACTTCGCTGCTATGACTTTCTGCTGTGTTTAGTGACACTACTTTGGCTGGGGGCAGCTTTGGACTTTGTAGAGCTCTTTCAAGGGTTTTACAGTCTCTCCCACTTGTCTTAAAGCAGGGCAGTTCAAGGAGGGACATTGCAGACTGTGCTTTCCTTTACTTTGTCCAGCGCAGCAGAGGCTCTCATGCTGTGTACGCTTTTCATCTGTGGCTTGCTTTTTGGAGGGCAGGGTCTTTAACACTTGCTGTGCTTGATTTGCCTGTCTTGAAGAATACTGCTAGTAGGGGGGGCGCTTCAGTCACCATTTTACGCAGGCCCACGACAGCTCTTCTGAGGAGGTGGGGGAGAACACCCACTACAACGCATGCGTTATGTCGCATGCGTTTACGTCGCAAGCGTTACAACGCAAGCGACGCTACGACGCGGCCCATTACGCCGCGTACCATTACATCGCATGCGCATTTAAAACGCATACGCTTTTAAATCGTATGTGGTATAATGGACGCGAGGCGGGCGGCACGGACGAGCACCGGGACAGAGGCGGAGGAGCACCGGGACAACGCGAGGAGAAAGAGGTAAGGGGTATTATGCTTAGAGTGTAGTGTTTAGGGTTTAGGGCAGTGTCTGGAGATTGTGCTTACAGTGTAGTGTTTAGGGCAGTGTCTGGTGGTCGTAGTGTAGGGCAGTGTGTTAGGGTTTAGGGCAGTGTCTGGAGATTGTGCTTACAGTGTAGTGTTTAGGGTTTAGGGCAGTGTATGGTGGTCGTAGTATAGGGCAGTGTGTTAGGCGTACTGTATTAGGGTTTAGGGAAGTTTTGGGTACTTTTTTAGGCTTTAGGGTAGTGTGTGTTATGTAGGGCAGTGTGTTAAGCGTAGCGTATTAGGTCTTAGGGCTCAGGGGAGTGTGGGGTACTTTTTTAGGCTTTACGGTACTGTGTTATGTAGGGGGTATTTGGGGAAATTGCGATGTTAAAGCATGCGGAGTGTTTGTGTGCGTTGTAAATGTGTTTTGAATGCATTTCAATACACAAGCGAAGTAATGGTTTGCGTGGTGAATACTTGCGTTGCAAATCTGCATGCGATGTAAAGGCGCCGATGTAAAGGTATGCGATGTTATCGTTTGCGATGTAGCATCATACATCCATTTGCCTGTCATGAAGAATACTGCTAGTAGGGGGGGCGCTTCAGTCACCATTTTACGCAGGCCCACGACAGCTCTTCTGAGGAGGTGGGCCTTTTCATTGTAAGATGCTCCCTTTTCATGGATGCAGTAACCACAGATGGCCACTAGGTGGCACTGCAGTATAATTTTGTCGCAGCTGCAGCATTCTTGGCCAGTGTTGCCAGATTGGGCGTTTTCCTGCACAAATGGGCGACATTTTTCCCATTTGTGCGGGAAAAAACTACCCTGGCGGGTTGCGGGAAGTTGGGCGACATTTGCCCTAGTGTGCGCAAAATTAGTGGTTCCTGAGGCGCCCACAGAGAATCTGTAATAGGCTGTAATAGGGCCGTCAATCATTCATAGCGCGAATGCGCTACGTATGACGGCCCTGCTTCTTGTTGATGGCCTGCCCCCAGAGAGAATGGACCAATGATTTTGCGAGGGGGCAGGCCTGTCATCATTTTTTAAAAACTTTTTCATTTGCTTCTTTTTTTGGCGCCCACCGTACTCGGAGGAGGAGTCAGGAGCGGCAAGGACTGGTTGGTGGCCGATCGTGCAGCCTGCTTCTGTTGCTGTTGCGGTGGGTCTTTCGGTGCCAGTGTATTGAGGTAGGATTAATTTAGTGGTCGAAATGTCCACTTTTCCTGCTCTGCCGCTGTCAGCCGCCCCCTCTCTTTCTGTCTCTCTCTCGCTGAAACCGTGCTTCAATAAACGTCTCTCACCGTCTGTTTCTTCTACTTTCCTTCATTCGTTCCCTTGTGAAATGGATCCAAAAAAGAAAGAAACACTTTTGTTGGAAGTGGTTCTGACATTTTTCTGTTCCAAAGTGCAGCCTCGGGCCTCTTGCTCCTTGATGGCCTTAGTTTGCATGAGGAAAGCGATACCAAAGGGGATGATGGACGGAGCGCTAGAGCAAATCAAACACTCGCCCCCAGTCAACTGATCTGGGTTTAATCTATCATCATTCTTTAGCTCACTCCACCACCCCAGTTCAGACATGGCCATATGCAAATCAGTCTGACCCTGTGCCTCATGGGAACAGTCCAGCCCGAACTGCCAAGCCATGTCTTCCCTGGACCGGAAACAAGCATCCTGGGACCGGTTTCGGGTTCATAACCCTCATCAGCCAGGCTATCTTGAATCCAGTGGCAAAGTGAGCAAGGGACCCACGTCTGGGCATACCCTGCCAACTTAGGGCGAACAAAGCGATACCAAAAGGGATGATGGACGGAGCGCTAGAGCAAATCAAACACTCGCCCCCAGTCAACTGATCTGGGTTTAATCCATCATCATTCTTTAGCTCACTCCACCACCCCAGTTCAGACATGGCCATATGCAAATCAGTCTGACCCTGTGCCTCATGGGAACAGTCCAGCCCGAACTGCCAAGCCATGTCTTCCCTGGACCGGAAACAAGCATCCTGGGACCGGTTTCGGGTTCATAACCCTCATCTGCCAGGCTATCTTGAATCCAGTGGCAAAGTGAGCAAGGGACCCACGTCTGGGCATACCCTGCCAACTTAGGGCGAACAAAGCGATACCAAAGGGGATGATGGATGAAGCGCTAGAGCAAATCAAACACTCACCCCCAGTCAACTGATCTGGGTTTAATCCATCATCATTCTTTAGCTCACTCCACCACCCCAGTTCAGACATGGCCATATGCAAATCAGTCTGACCCTGTGCCTCATGGGAACAGTCCAGCCCGAACTGCCAAGCCATGTCTTCCCTGGACCGGAAACAAGCATCCTGGGATCGGTTTCGGGTTCATAACCCTCATCAGCCAGGCTATCTTGAATCCAGTGGCAAAGTGAGCAAGGGACCCACGTCTGGGCATACCCTGCCAACTTAGGCGAACAAAGCGATACCAAAGGGGATGATGGATGGAGCGCTAGAGCAAATCAAACACTCGCCCCCCAGTCAACTGATCTGGGTTTAATCCATCATCATTCTTTAGCTCACTCCACCACCTCAGTTCAGACATGGCCATATGCAAATCAGTCTGACCCTGTGCCTCATGGGAACAGTCCAGCCCGAACTGCCAAGCCATGTCTTCCTGGACCGGAAACAAGCATCCTGGGACCGGGTTCGGGTTCATAACCCTCATCAGCCAGGCTATCTTGAATCCAGTGGCAAAGTGAGCAAGGGACCCACGTCTGGGCATACCCTGCCAACTTAGGGCGAACAAAGCGATACCAAAGGGGATGATGGACGGAGCGCTAGAGCAAATCAAACACTCGCCCCCAGTCAACTGATCTGGGTTTAATCCATCATCATTCTTTAGCTCACTCCACCACCCCAGTTCAGACATGGCCATATGCAAATCAGTCTGACCCTGTGCCTCATCGGAACAGTCCAGGGTGATGCCCTGAAACCGGTCCCAGGATGCTTGTTTCCGGTCCAGGGAGGACCTGGCTTGGCAGTTCGGGCTGGACTGTTCCCACAAGGAACAGGGTCAAGACTGATTTGCATATGGCTGGGTCCAAACTGGGGTGGTGTGGTGAGCAAAAGAATGATGGATTTAACCCAGATCCTTGTGACTGGGGGTGAATGTTTGCATTGTCCAGCATTCCGTCCATCAATTGTTTCTTTTGCATTTGTCGCCCTAAGTGGGAAGGGTATGCCCAGACGTGGGTCCCGTGCTCACTACACCACTGGATTCAAGCTAGCCTGGCTGAAGAACGGTGATGCCCTGAAACCGGTCCCAGGATGCTTGTTTCCGGTCCAGGGAGGACCTGGCTTGGCAGTTCGGGCTGGACTGTTCCCACAAGGAACAGGGTCAAGACTGATTTGCATACGGCTGGGTCCAAACTGGGGTGGTGTAGTGTGGTGAGCAAAATAATGATGGATTTAACCCAGATCTTTGTGACTGGGGGTGAATGTTTGCATTGTCCAGCATTCCGTCCATCAATTGTTTCTTTTGCATTTGTCGCCCTAAGTGGGAAGGGTATGCCCAGACGTGGGTCCCGTGCTCACTACACCACTGGATTCAAGCTAGCCTGGCTGAAGAAGGGTGATGCCCTGAAACCGGTCCCAGGATGCTTGTTTCCGGTCTAGGGAGGACCTGGCTTGGCAGTTTGGGCTGGACTGTTCCCACAAGGAACAGGGTCAAGATTGATTTGCATATGGCTGGGTCCAAACTGGGGTGGTGTGGTGAGCAAAAGAATGATGGATTTAACCCAGATCCTTGTGACTGGGGGTGAATGTTTGCATTGTCCAGCATTCCATCCATCAATTGTTTCTTTTGCATTTGTCGCCCTAAGTGGGAAGGGTATGCCCAGACGTGGGTCCCGTGCTCACTACACCACTGGATTCAAGCTAGCCTGGCTGAAGAAGGGTGATGCCCTGAAACCGGTCCCAGGATGCTTGTTTCAGGTCCAGGGAGGACCTGGCTTGGCAGTTCGGGCTGGACTGTTCCCACAAGGAACAGGGTCAAGACTGATTTGCATATGGCTGGGTCCAATATGGGGTGGTGAGCAAAAGAATGATGGATTTAACCCAGATCCTTGTGACTGGGGGTGAATGTTTGCATTGTCCAGCATTCCGTCCATCAATTGTTTCTTTTGCATTTGTCGCCCTAAGTGGGAAGGGTATGCCCAGACGTGGGTCCCGTGCTCACTACACCACTGGATTCAAGCTAGCCTGGCTGAAGAAGGGTGATGCCCTGAAACCGGTCCCAGGATGCTTGTTTCCGGTCCAGGGAGGACCTGGCTTGGCAGTTTGGGCTGGACTGTTCCCACAAGGAACAGGGTCAAGACTGATTTGCATATGGCTGGGTCCAAACTGGGGTGGTGTGGTGAGCAAAAGAATGATGGATTTAACCCAGATCCTTGTGACTGGGGGTGAATGTTTGCATTGTCCAGCATTCCGTCCATCAATTGTTTCTTTTGCATTTGTCGCCCTAAGTGGGAAGGGTATGCCCAGACGTGGGTCCCGTGCTCACTACACCACTGGATTCAAGCTAGCCTGGCTGAAGAAGGGTGATGCCCTGAAACCGGTCCCAGGATGCTTGTTTCTGGTCCAGGGAGGACCTGGCTTGGCAGTTCGGGCTGGACTGTTCCCACAAGGAACAGGGTCAAGACTGATTTGCATATGGCTGGGTCCAAACTGGGGTGGTGTGGTGAGCAAAAGAATGATGGATTTAACCCAGATCCTTGTGACTGGGGGTGAATGTTTGCATTGTCCAGCATTCCGTCCATCAATTGTTTCTTTTGCATTTGTCGCCCTAAGTGGGAAGGGTATGCCCAGACGTGGGTCCCGTGCTCACTACACCACTGGATTCAAGCTAGCCTGGCTGAAGAAGGGTGATGCCCTGAAACCGGTCCCAGGATGCTTGTTTCCGGTCCAGGGAGGACCTGGCTTGGCAGTTCGGGCTGGACTGTTCCCACAAGGAACAGGGTCAAGACTGATTTGCATATGGCTGGGTCCAAACTGGGGTGGTGTGGTGTGGTGAGCAAAAGAATGATGGATTTAACCCAGATCCTTGTGACTGGGGGTGAATGTTTGCATTGTCCAGCATTCCGTCCATCAATTGTTTCTTTTGCATTTGTCGCCCTAAGTGGGAAGGGTATGCCCAGACGTGGGTCCCGTGCTCACTACACCACTGGATTCAAGCTAGCCTGGCTGAAGAAGGGTGATGCCCTGAAACCGGTCCCAGGATGCTTGTTTCCGGTCCAGGGAGGACCTGGCTTGGCAGTTCGGGATGGACTGTTCCCACAAGGAACAGGGTCAAGACTGATTTGCATATGGCTGGGTCCAAACTGGGGTGGTGTGGTGAGCAAAAGAATGATGGATTTAACCCAGATCCTTGTGACTGGGGGTGAATGTTTGCATTGTCCAGCATTCCGTCCATCAATTGTTTCTTTTGCATTAGTTTGCGTGAGGCCACATTTCTTGCACAACTTTGCACCACAGGCAGACAAAAAGCAACATCTGCTTGAGACAGGATCAATGTGGTTTAAATCCTGAAATGTTTGCGGGGAGACATCTTTCCAAAAATACTGCAAAATATACATTTTGAAAGTTGAGAGCAGAGCACTTTGGATATCCATTAAAGGGTGTAGAAAGAAACTGGTGCCAGGTGCCTGTGGAGGAGATTCAAAACAAGAGTCATCGGGACTTTATGCATACTAAACTGAGTAAGCTCTTCTACCTCAAACCTCTTACTAGCTTATGTGGAACAGATGAAGTAGCTAAGAAAAAAGACTATAAATGTATTCCACTGCCTGACATCCACCCATCTTTACCCATATGTTTCGAACTCTGTCCTTCTGATCATCTTATTTGCACTCTCTGGGTTCAAAATACGAAAAATAAATAACTAAAGCATTACAGACCATTCACAAAGTGGCCAGATTAGTTTTATTAACACCCAAACACAGTAGTGCCACTTTACAGAGTTTGCCAGCGAAGCACTACTTTTGTTTTCTCCCCTTTCTTTGAACAGCATTGTTTTCCCTGGGTGGTGAAGTGCACCATTCCTGGAGGTACTGCAATACCTGGTTGATGGGTGGAGTGGAAATCGATTAATGTGATCCTTATCCGCTTTTTTCCTTATTTTAGTTTATAAAATGCGTACCACGGCTCTGTGTTCAGGAATGTAGTCTTTTTAAACCATACTGCTCACGGTTCATAAGGATATAAGCAATGGACAGTGATACTGGTCCCTCCAGGGATCTGTAGTGGTGCTTAAAGTTTCAGGCAAAAACACTCTTGATTTCTGAATAATGAGTGTAAAAGTGTTAAGGTAACCATGTTGTTCTACTTACATTTCACATGCTTTACTTAATCTTGCATCCATATGAGGGTTTGCTTTTTCCAGGAAGTTACTTTTTTTTCCAGGCAGCATATTACTCTTGTGCAAAATTTGAATTGAGTCGCATCCAGGTATATAGAGCAGGGCACAATTGGGTTGTAGCTGAAGGCAGTGCGGGTGTCTCTCAGTGGAACAGTATGGTGTTCATTGGGGGAAAGGATGTGGCACTACGCTAGAGCTGCCGAATTTGGTACTGGGGAACCAGGTTCAGCCTTCATGAACAGTCCACCAGACCACTCTCCTGAGGGAGCACATTCCCATGGTAGACCTTAGAAGCCCCAGCTAGACCTTAGAAGCCCTGGTGTCTTAGCACCTTGAAGGCCTGTCCACCACAATCGATACTGAAGTTCACCTCCAGTCTTCTTGCAGGCAGGCCTACAAAGCAGCACACCCTAGAGCAACAGTGACTCAGTCACTAAGGTCACAGGACCCTTGAGGCCAGTCCGCCTCACCCATTGATACCTCCATTGGCCTTGTTTCAGCAGGAGTAGTGCAACTCACCAGGGATCGGCAATGCAGGATTTGCATGCACACCAAACTAAGGGGCATATTAACAAGAGAATGGGGAAGCGTGGCATTAAGCAAACATTGCTAATGCCACGCTCCGCCTTTCGGAAAATGCAGGGATGCGCCGTATTTACAATAGTACGGCACATCCCTGCGTTTTCCCTAGCACTGGCGCTAAACTCAGCTGCCTAGCGCCAATGCAGACATGCTTGCACCATAGTACAAGGGTGCTAGCGTGGAGGGAATGATTGTTTATGTGCAGGAAGGTTTCTCTTCCTGCACATAAACAATCCAGAATGGCGAAATGTAACTTCTATGTGTCCTGCATTGTGCAGCACACATAGAAGTTGCAAATCATCTGTTTTTAAATGATTGTTTATGGAAGGGACACCTTCCTGCACATGAACAATCATTCATGGCAATTTGCTGTTTTTATGTGTGCTGCACAGTGCAGCACACATAGAAACAGCAAAAAAACAAGGAGAAATTAAGCATTTCTCCTTGTTTCGCCATGTAAAGTCCAGGTTTTCCCTGGTCCTAATTTTGGCACTGCCTCCTCCTTACGTCACCCTTGTAAATAGGGGGCAGCGTCAAAATCAATGGGTGTTGGGGCGGAACAAAGGCCAGCCTTACAGACCCTCCTCTTGTTCAGGTCAGACAGGCAGGAGCTGGACATGCGCTAAATGTGCAGACTCCTGGCTGCCTGAGCTTTGCCAGGCTGAGAATTTTCACAGCCCTGTGTTCGTGACCCCAGTCTGACAAAAGTGCCTCGAGGCCCTCCCCCTTGTGATGAAGGGGAGTGCCACTGATTGACTCGGACCTGGGCGCTTCAGTTTTAAGCCCTGAAGTACAAAGGGCAGAGTGTCACAGTGGCACCTAGTCACAGAGTGGGGTGAGGTCAGAAGTCTCACTGACCCCATCCCAATCTGTGATAAGGTTGGGACTACTGCCTTCCAATCAGCCAATGAGGGAAGGCAGCAGTCCCAACCCTTGTGGGACCTCTGAGGTTTCCCTCTCGGAGAGCTGTAGCTAAGGTAAGTTTTGTGAGTTTTTTATGTTTCATGCGTGGATGTATTAATGTATGTGTATCTAGCTATAGGTAATTCATGAATGCCAGGTTCAGGTTTGGTTCGGTGGTGACAGAACTACAAGATGAAAAGTCAAAGAGGTGACTGGTCTTGAAAATGAGTAGTTATTAACACAGGTGCCCAGTTAACCTCCCCCCACTATCTGTATATTGAATAGAATTTAGATTCGTCCTTAAAATGTTTTCTGAAGACTACGCTAGCAAAATTTGAGAGTTTCGACTTTGGGCTGGTTTTTGGGCTGAAACTGGTCTGCGTTGGGCTGAATTTGGGCTTATACTTGAGGGTCTTTGGGCTTGGGACGGGTCTCAAAATCTGGCAACACTGTTCTTGGCTGAAGCTGGGAATCACGCTGGAGTGACTGGGAGTGGAGATGCAGGTGCGGGGCCGTTTGCGACGCTGGCACGGCTCCAGTCCTCACTGGATGCTCTTCATGGTCAGGGCTGCATCACAGATTATTCCCCGGTAAGTGGTGCTGCTACTTTGGAGGCCATGCAGTCTGCCTCATACTACAGGCCGTTTCTCTCTCTACCGGCCATGTTTAATTTACCACCAGGCAGAAAGGGGTTGCTCCGGCCCGTTTCTCGACCTTGGTTAGATTTGGCAGGGCCGCCGGCTGGCTTCTTCTTCCTTGGGGTGACGACAGGCAGCGCAGGGTTGGGAATGCCGGTGCAGTGTATCCAAGTGGCCGCTAGGAGGTGCTGCTTCCACCATTCCTCTCATTCATGGCAGCTGATTTTAATGTCTATGACCGTGCAGCGGCTGAAAATTGAGATGCTGGGGCACCCAGTGCCGGTGCAGTAGGGCTGCTTAGATTTTGCACACTTTGCTTTTACGCCGCTATGAAGTCGTGGGGGCACTATTGTATCTTCCCGATGCTGGGCAGGCCATTGTATCAATTACATTTCAGGGTGTGGTGCAGTGGGCTTGCGCCAGGTGGCGCTAGGGTCATCATCTTCGCTCGGTCACTGAGTCTGGCAGCATGAACGGATGAGGGCCCCCTCATGAGAAGGTAGGGACGTGTAGTGCCGTCGTTTACCAAAGGGGGCCACGGTTCCTTTGCTCAGTCCTAAGTTTTCTGGAGCAACTGCGGGTGACGCCAGGCTGCTACTGCCTCTTTCAGTGCTGGTGCGACGCTTCCTCCAGAGCCAGCACGGTGTTTTCCTCTATGCAGGTACCAGCGAGGTTTGCACCACTTGGTTATTACAGCAGGGTGGCTTCACCCTCAGGTTCGCCCGGTCGGGGCTGTCGCTTTCAAGTACCCCAGTAGGTGGGTGTATTCTCACCCGCGCGGGAGTCGCAGACACAGGCTCTAGGCGTTCAGCACATGGGGGTATGCACTGGCAGTACAGCTCAGCATTAATCCCCTTGTATCACTCCCTTGCACCTGCCCCTTTTATTGGAAGGGTCACCTGACCGGTGACGCCTGTGATGGGTGGGTGTACAGTGTGGGTGCAACACAAGGCTGAACACTAGAACGTGTCCAGCAGGACACTACAGTAGCCACGCAGCACCATGAAAAACAAATGCTGACAACTGAGGCCCAGGGACATCTTAAGGATTTTGGGGCCCCTGGGCCAAACATATTTTGAGGGCCCCTGTTCAGAACAGCTTTGAATTTATGATCCAATTTGAGCCCCTGTTTCCCACGCAGTTTCCGCTTCCTCAGCTGCGTTAGCGATCCAGTTTGCATCATAGGCATTAGCCTATATATTCCCGATGCAAATGGACGCGAGCAGCTGACAGCGGTAGGATTTAGTGTTTCCTGCCCTGCTACTAGGTTTTTAATACTTTTTAAATTGTATATGTGTGGCTGAATTACTCTGTGCTTTTTAACAATTTCTCCTACCTACGCGCACTTGCACTTTACTTGATTCTGCTTGCCTACACCTCCTTAGCTGCTCCGATTCGCATCTTGCTTTTCCTCCAGTCCTGGTCCGCCGCGGCTGATACGCCGATTGTGCAGAGGGCTGGGGCTACTATCGGGCTCCTCACTTCCGCCCACGCAGTTTCCGCTTCCTCAGCTGCGTTAGCGATCCAGTTTGCATCATAGGCATTAGCCTATATATTCCCGATGCAAACGGACGCGTGCAGCGGGCGTGCCGCTGGCGCGCCAAAGGCAAGCCCGTCTGCGCCCGTCAGCGTCCCGGAGGCGTCCGGCGCAGGCCATGCTGCCCAGTTCCCCTCCGGTAAGTTTCTTCCACTATATTACAATAGGGAAAAACTACTTAGCCTTAGGCGGCTACCATTATGTCAGTGTACAGCGGCTGATCCGAGCCTGGAGGTAGACTTTCGATGCAATAAGTGCAACTGGTCTCTCCTCCAGCCCAGGAAACTCGCACCCAAGATCTTCCCACGCAACAATAAGTGTAAAAACAATAAGAAAACAGAGGACTTAAAGGCCACCCTTTTGAATTGTTGCTCTATGCAAAAGCATGAACCACACATTTATGACCTACTTTTAGATGAACAGCCTGATCTTTTATTTCTCACTGACACCTGGCTGTCTGAAGCCTCCAACCCTACTATCACCTCGGCCATCCCTACGGTTATAAAATCCTTAGGAGGGACCGACCAAGTGGGAAGGGGGGTGGTGTCGCCATAATTTACAATCAAAAACTAGACTGCTCTCCCATCCTGATGGAAAACATTGAGGGCGCAGAGTCCTTAGGCTTCCGCTGTACATTATCCCCCCATCATAGCATAGCTGGTTTTCTGATTTACAGACCTCCTGGTGCAATTGGAAATTTTATTACTACGCTTAATACAGCCACCACCTCCCTGGCCTTAAAATACAACAAATGCCTTATTCTAGGAGATTTCAATATACATATGGACAATGGAAAAGATCCTCAAACAATTTCCTTGTTGGAGACGCTGCAGGCCTGCAACATGTATCCATCTATTTCTTTGGCCACCCATGAGAAGGGCCATACCCTAGACCAAATCTTTCACAACTTTGACATATCAGTAAGCCTACCTCTTCCCATTACCTGGTCTGACCACCACCTATTAAAATTCCCAACTCTGCCACAGCCCCTCGGGCTAACGCAGGGCAGAGGATCCCTAATTACAGGACGTTCCATAAAATATCCATCCCGATGTTAGCAGATGTTAGCAGATGCCCTCGGTCGTTCCTCACCGGAGCTGTCTGGCTGCCCCGACTCGGATGCCCTCTCCGAACCAACATTGGTGCAGCGGTACCGGTTGTTTCCCGCTTCTCAAAGAGGTCAGCCCCAACAGCTCTATGGTTTAACGATTCCCTCAGATCTAGCAAAAGAAATTGTAGAAATATAGAACGGAAATGGCGTAAATCCTATCTACCTGAGGACAGAAAGGTGTATAAAAACACCTTAAAAGCTCATTACATTCTCGTGAAGGCAGCCAAGAAAAACTTCTTTCAAACCACCATAGAAAATGCCCAAAATAAGAGTAAGGAAATCTTTAGCATAGTTACATCCTTTACCGCCCCGAAAGCCGGCACAAAGGAAGGGCCATGTACGGGAGAACAGTCTAAGCAAATAGCTCAATTCTTCCACAAAAAGATCTCTGTGATCCAACAAGCCTTCACTGACATCTCAGAGGAAGAACTGACCTTCTACCTTAGTTCTAAGAGCAAATTTCACCTCTTGGATCCTCCATCTTTACTAGCTTTCCCTGAGTTTCAGCTTGAAGAGTCACTGACCCTTCTCCAAAGCATTAAGTCTGGCTCTCCTACCGACCCATGTCCAGTGAATATCCTGAACCTATTAGCTTCCACCATAAACCCCACGGTAAACCAGCTCATTGATGTTTCCCTCTCCTCAGGCAACATGCCGAAATTATGGAAGAATGCTAAGATTCTTCCACTGATACAAAAAGCTAACGCCAAACCGACGGACCCTGCCAACCACAGGCCAATCTCCCTTCTTCCGACCCTCTCCAAAGTATTAGAGAAGCATGTAAACAAGGCCCTCCAAAAACACATTGAAGATGGAAAGCTCCTTCACGAGTCCCAATCCGGTTTTAGGGCTAACTACAGCACGGAGTCCGCTCTGCTGGAAGTGACTAAATTTCTCAAGGGTAAGCTGGACCAGGGAGGCAAGGCTGTTCTGATACTGCTCGATCTGTCGGCGGCCTTCGATACGGTCCAACATGAGAGGCTACTGGAGAGATTTGCTAACATCGGCTTGGGGGGGACCGCCTTAACGTGCTCCTGGAGAGACTTGCTAACATCGGCTTGGGGGGGACTGCCTTAATGTGGATGTCATCTTTCTTGTCAAATAGATCTCAGGACATCTGGCTCCCCCCTTTCTCATCCCCGGTTCCGGCCATGAATGTAGGTGTCCCTCAGGGCTCCATTCTCAGTCCTACCCTTTTTAATATATATCTATCCCCCCTTGCATTTCTGGTAGAGGAAGAGGGCGCCAAAATAGTTTCCTATGCTGATGACACTCTGCTGATTTTTACATGTGAAAAAGGAACCGACTTTGACGGGGCAATGATTAGGTCTTGCCTCACAAAGGTTTTTAACTGGCTTAAGACCAATCAGCTGAAGTGCAATCCTGACAAAACTGAAGTTGTTTTCTTTGGTAATCCAGAAACGCCTGACTGGAGCTCTTGGTGGCCAAAAGATCTGCCGCCCCCGCCCGCGGAAGAGGAGAAAGTAAAAAACTTAGGAATTGTCATAGACAAGACACTCTCCATGCACTTTCAAATCCAAAATCTAGCTGGCGCTTGCTTGGACATACTCCGGATGCTAAAAAAATTCCTGCCACTGTTACCGCTTGAGAGCAGAAAGATCGTGGTGCAGGCTCTGGTGACATCAAAGCTTGACTATGTCAACAGCTTGTACCTCGGTCTTCCCAAATCCCGTATCCAGCACCTACAAGTGGTACAAAACGCGGTGGCCAGAGCCATCCTGAGACCTAAACCCAGATCTAGTATGACCCCTATTCTTAAGTCTCTACACTGGCTCTGCATAAAAGAACGGATCGACTTCAAAGCGATGACCATCTTCTTTAAAGCTTTCAACGGCTTAGGAGCCGGCTACCTAAATAAGTGCGTTAATCGCTACACAACATCTAGACCCCTAAGATCTTCCAATGCCAACCTGGCCATTGTGCCTAAAATATCCTGTGCCGCACTGGAGGCAGATCCCTCGGCTTTCTAGGCGCAACATTGTGGAATAGACTCCCTGAGTCTCTGAGACTAACCACAGACCTACTCTCTTTCAGGAGGAACTTAAAAACCTGGCTTTTTAATAACTGATGGGTCTTTTACGCACGTTTTCCTCCCCCTGTCATGCGCCAGGACACTCTAGTCTGAGTAGCTGCGCGCTTTATTAAATACACTATTTCATTTCATTAGGTCCCTGACAGTGCAAAGGAACACTCGTCCAAATTCTAAGGGCCTTATTTATGAGGCCTTGCTTCACTTTTATGCCGCCGGTGCGTCACTTTTTGTGACGCACTGGCAGTGTAAAAAATGTGCCATGTTGAGCCCTATTTACAAAGTGACGCATCTAGGCAGATGCGCCACTTTGTAAACCCCTGCACCACATTATACCTGCGCCAGGTATAATGTATGCAGGGTGGGTGTTCCCCCGCAAAAAGCCTCGTAGAAGTGGCGCATTGAAATCTATGAGAACTCAGTGCACCACTTCTAGGACGCCATTGCGTCAATATCTTACACCTGCCTCACAGCAAGCGTAAGACTGATGTAGCCCCTTTCACATGGGGCTTGCCCCATATGAAAGGACACATTGCTGGAGTTGCGTCTATTTTAAGACACACCACAGCAATGCATCACTTTTGCGCCTACAGATACGTCAGAAATACTGACGTATCTGTAACTCCTTGCGACATGATGCGTCATACAGTAAATATGACGCATCCATCATCTTGCAAGGAGGGCGCACTAAGAAGTGACGCATCCCTGTTTTCACACAGCAATGCATCACTTCTCATAAATAAGGCCCTAAATGTGTTTACATTTAATATTCAGGGATAGTTATGTGTGTTTTCAATATTGTAACACAGCAGCAGCTCACCAATATTACTGCAGATAATCTCTGTGACGCCCTCCCATTTCTTATATGTTAGGCCTGGTTTTGATCTGAAAGAAACTTTTTTATGTATATTGCATGAAACATAAACACAACATTTTCTCTGCAAAGTGGCTGTACTAGACTCTCACACATCAGGCACATAAAAAATAAATTAAAGGAAAACAGTATTTAAAACAATCTGTTTAAGAAATATTCAAGGTCATTAGGGCAAAACTCTGGAGAACGGAGCTGACTGTCAGGGGGCCCCCTGAAAGGCTGGGGCCCTGGACCAGAGCCCACTTTGCCCATGCATTAAAACGTCTCTGCTGAGGCCTTATTGAGGGTGCTACAGCAACTGAGCGAGACAGCTATTATGAAACCTCCAGCTTTCAGAGGGTTGCATGTTCTTTCCTTCAGTTTTGAGGCACACTGACCCTGCTTACTCCAAAGCAAGGGATTGCAAGGTCATGGCCAGGGATAGTAAAGGGCAAGTCGGTGGCAGCACCTGCTACCCCTGGCTGCCCTAAATGACGTTCATGACATCGTCCATCTTACAATACGTTTCGTTTTAGGAAAACCATTCCACGAATATCGCTATTCGTGCGCACTTTCCATTATTGGGAAAAATGCCAAAGACAATAGGTCTATCCTGGTGTTAAATGCGAGGTATTGTCTTTAATTATACTATTTTCTGTTCCTTAACGTCCTCAGGCTCTCCGAGTAGAGTGACAGACTAGTATAAAAGACGAGCAGCTCCTAAGTAGAAGCAGCTCCTAGTTAGAACCTAAACAGAGTAGGTAGGGCCCGGCAAATCAAAATCTTCTGGTGACTCTGCCCGCCAAATGTCATCATAGTTAGTAATGCAGGTGCTCCACCTGTATAATCGTTCAGGCAGGTTTATCGTTGTCTGTGGTGCCAACTTGTGGTGGTTTCATGAAAACCATGTCCTCCTCCGCTAATATCACGGGAATCGATCAGACATAGACTACAGCGAGAAGAACTAACCATTTTTTGTCCCTAGACCCAGACAGTAGCGTAGCTAGGATGCCATTACACCTTGTACAAGTGAGGAAACTGCCCCCTTTGCCTGCTGTTGGGCTAGTTATACACAAATGCCAGGGTCCAATGGGCTCCTCAAGTGTCTGGGTTCCGGTTTCACTGCACCTACTGCACCAATGGTAGTTACGCCCTTGTGTTGTTTTTTCCTGGAGGAATATTGCTATACCATCAGATTATTTTTTTGTTCAAGAAAAACGTTTATAAAAAGTTTAGTTACAAGGACATTAATTCCATTGTGTGCTTTAGGTTAAAGCACGATAAAGAAGCAGCTCGCGTGAGTATAAACAAAATTTGGCTGGGATTTATCTGGTACGTAACTCCTCAGTGATTTATAATATCCCTGCAAAACTTTGAGTTGTGGGCCCATTAGTCCACGAACGGGTTATTTGCCACGCACAGCATAACGCATGGAACTCCAAGATAACACAACTTTTCTACACAATATCACATTTATTCTTGATACTCTTGTTATAAAGTAAGCAACTGGGGCCCTGAACTTGGGGAACATGTTGTAATGTTTAGAAACAATATTTTTTATTTTTTTTAAAAGTGCAGATTTTGGGGTGTATTAAGCAGAGACCTCCTAACCTCTCAGGACTTACCCGTGCCTGGTCCTACGACAAGGCACCTTCTGTCTCTTCTAGGCGCTCTCGCTCTCTCTTGCTCTTCATTTCCATAAGCTTTGTTCTGGCTTTTTGCTATTTCACTTTTGTTTTGCCGATTCTTGTGCTTGCCTTTTCCCCCACTGTTTTCTGACTGCCTTTAGTATATTTCCAATCCTGCCTTTTGCTGTTATTTGCCTTTTCTGCCTCTTTTGCTCACTGCCCTCAGCATATAGCCACTCGCTCATTTTCTCTCTTCCACTTTCACACTTGTTCAGCTCGATCTATTCTCAGTGCTTTTTCTCTGCGGCTTTGACCTTTCTCTGCTTGGCTCTCTCCCTTCCTGCCTCCCACACCTCTCCCAGCTCCGCCCACTACTCCCTTCCCCCATGCTCTTCTCCTCCTCCCAGGACATACTTAATGGTGTTTGCAGCATGAATGCTCTGCTGGAGTGCCGAAAGTGCACCAAAGGCAAGCCTGTCTGCGTCCTGCCCATGCCCAGCACTGGGAACCCTGGTCGTCCGCCATCCTACTGCTACCCTGCTGCAACCCTCCATGCCCTCAACAGTGGCTGCTGCTAATCTCGCTGCTGCCACGCCACACCATACAACACAGAGGAAGCATTCTGCAGCATCTCCTGGAAATTTGCATGCACTCTCCCACACCTACCGTTCACCTCTCATGCACCGGCAGTACCTGACATCCGACTCTCTTACACTCACACTTACAAGCCACTTACCTAGCAAGCCACATTCTCATGCACAAGTTCCTTATAACCCTGGACCCGATTTCTACCTCCTTCAACAACATTACAGTTAACAAACCTAAACAAATCACTGGGACAGACCACACATTCATCAAGTTCAGCCTCCCAGTTTCGCACCATTGCAGACATACCACCACCAGAACAGCCCCCAAAACTGGAACAACATCCCGGAGAAAGACTTGACTACTGAACTTAACAGAAACTGCCTCGAACACAGCAGCAGCTTTCCAAAAGCTATCAAAAAATTCAACTGGATCACCACCTTACTGACACCCTGGTCCCCTCGAGCACAGCAAATCTACAAGATCCAAACCCCAAGCTAGTACATGAAGGAACTCAGGATGAAGAAGCACCACTGAAAACAACTGGAGCACAGATGGAGAATGAGCCAAGACAAAACTGACAGGAACAACTTCATATCCACCCTGAGACACTACCATGAACGGATCTGGGCTACCAAACACACTGCTGCAACCATGCACTCTATCCAGTCTACCCACTCAGAGGCCCCATTGGACCCTTGCCCCCACCACGCCTTCAACAAAGACTTTAACCCATCACTGCAACTGTCACACCTATCCTGAATGCCTCCATTTCATCAGCCACCGTCCTGGACATATGCAAATATGCCACAGTCCTCTCCCTGCTCAAGAAGCCCTCCATAGACCCATCAACACTCTCTAACTAGAGCTCGATCTTCCTGCTACTGTACCCGGCCAAAGACTTTAAGAAGTTCAGCAACAAACACCTCACCAAGTGACTCAGTGACCACCAACTCCTCGACATAACACATTCTAGATCCAGACCCAACCACAGCACAGAAAAAACCCGGTTCTGGACAGAGGAGGCATGGCAGTCCACATGCTCCCGGACCTCTCTGCAGGCTTCAACATTGTTCCACATCCCATCCTCATCTGGCACCTGCATAAAGTTGGAATATAAGGTCTGCTTGATCTGCTCTTTTCTTATAAGCAGGACTCAGTCAGTCAACCTGGCCCCCTACTCTATGGAAGTCTACAACCTCATCTGTGGTGTACTGCGAGGATCATCACTTAATCCGACTCTGTTCAATGCATACATGATCACACTCGCGAGCACCATCCATTCCAATGACATCGACGTCCCTCCCTATATGGACGACACTCTACTTCTACTCTCCCTCCTGGACAACACTCCCAACACCTTGAACAAGTTTACTGCCAGCATGACAGAAATCACTGACTGGATGAAGAACATCTGTCTGAAACTGAATATCGACAAGACAGAAGTCATGATCTTCCGGAAGAACCCCTCACAGTGAGACTCCAACTGGAGACCAGCTGAACTAGAACCCACACCCACCCCATTCACCCATGCCAAGAACCTCTGGATTTTCATTGACAAATTCAACATGACCGTCCAATTCAACATCTCCCTATGGCTTCCTGCTTCCACACTCTGAAGATGCTTAAAAAAAATCTTCAAATGGCTATTAACCAGCGCCTGAAAAAGTGTCGCAAAAACACTTGGCACAAGCAAAGCAGGACTATGAGAATACTCTCTTCATTGCTATCAAGAAGAAATTCACCTGGAAACCATTCAGAACTCAACAGCCAGAATGACTCTCAACCCCCCATGCCACTCACATATCACACCACACCTCAAGGAGCTCCCCATATACAAACAGGCACAGTCCACTTTCAAAGCAGTACACTACACTGGCCTAGCATTACTCAATAACCCATCTCCTTTCACAAACCATCCAGATTCCACTGCTCAGCCAGACACCTACTCTCACACATCCCACGCATATGCAAAACCAGATCCAGTGGTTGGGCTTTCTCCTGCAGTACTCTAAAAGTATGGAACAACCTGCTCTTATCTATCAGAGCCTCCTCCTTGGTTCTTGAGTCCCAAAGAAGCTGAAGGCCTGGTTGTTGCAATAGTTCCTTGTTGTAATTATCGTCAGCAGAATTTCTCTTTCTTTCCCCTTCTTCGTTTCCCTCGTAGATCTCTTTCCATTCTCCCCCTCCTTTTCCTCTACTATGTATTGCTCCTTGCTTAGAACGTTCCGTTGAGCGTTCTAACTAATGCTCTTGACTGTTATTGTTGTCAGTTTAACTGTCTCTGTGGGTGATGGATGTCGACTAATAAAAGCTCTTCTCACTTACCTTGGGATTTCTTCGTTATTTCACTGGTGACGATTTATTTTGGTTGCCTGAATTGACATTCCCTCCGCCGAGTTGCCCACAGACGTCCTATGTGCGTTCAGCTTTGTATTTGATTATTTTCTTCACCTAAGAATTGGATCTGTTCCTGTCAGTTCTCGACTTCTATGTGGAACATCAACATTTCACAGGATATCCCGCATGTGTTACATGTTGAGGTACCGCTGTGGAGTAAAAATTTTTTTTTTAGCTCTTTAGTCCGGCATTTGTTTCCAAGGAGCTTGAGGCATCACACTCACAATGTCACCTGCCAGATGCAGTACACTTCCTCCGTGGGGCACGACCTTCCTGTGTTACCGGAGCGCTTTTGGTGGTCCTGTTTCAGGAGTGCTTTGCCGAATATACACATTGAGGCAACAAAGTTGTGAATGCATCGAAGGCTTCCAAGGAAGTTAGTCACGTAAGGAAAGTTTTCCTTGTGCAGCGCCTGGGGAGGCATTCGTATCGAAATACTTAATTTACAAGGACAATTTGTCTGTGAAAGGGATTCTAACATCTTATAAGGTGAGAAATTCTATGTTGATTCAATGTTGATTTTGAGCATCTTCTCCGGCAGCGGTGATTTTTAAGCGAACCTTGACTCTTTTGTTCTTCAGAGTTATATTTTCTATTTGCTGTTTCAAGAACACTGCATTCAAACACTTCTGGATGGACTGCTCTCCACCTTAAAATTTGATTCGCATGTTCACTCTAACATTCAAAGCAGATTTGGAAATATATATTCATTACCCACTTTCCTTCCACAGGTTATTTTAATTGTTTTTCTTTTATTTTGTTGTTAGAAATGAGCAGTTAACGTTTAAGATTGTCATAGGGTTGAATTGAAATTTATATTTTTTCCTTTTTTTGGAATCGCACTATGGCAGCTGCAAGCATGAATCAACCTCCACCTTTTCTTTCTGATGCAGGTGAAGCGATTGTGGCATGGAAGAATTGGATACAATTATTTGAAACGTATTTAATTGCCATTGGTGCCAGTGGGTTTTCTGCTATAAGGAAGCAACATATTTTATTACACAACCTAGGTGCGGAAGGAAGAAAGGTTTTTGACAGACTACCTGATTTAGGGGAGGATGAGGAGGAAATTGAAGAGACGGATGTTTACTCTTGTACTATTAAAAAGTTGGAGCTACAATTTGCTGATAAAATAAATGTTGTTTTAGAGAGACATAAGTTCTTTGGTAGAAGTCAAGGGAAAAACGAAAAAGTAGGAAATTACGTTGCTGTCCTAAGGGGTTTGGCAAATACATGTGAATTTAATGAGCTAACTGATTCTCTCATCCGGGATCAATTAGTATGTTGTACTAATAATAAGAAAATACAAGAAAAGTTATTAGTTGGTAATCTTGACTTAAAAAATGCAATTGATATTGCGAAGAGTGTTGAACACACAGCTGAATGCATTAGGGAGATGAGTGTAACTAATGAACAAGAGGTTAAGGAAATTAGTAGTGATTTCAAAAATGTGTGTGCAGTAAGGAGGCCCCGCCCCCTCCCTTCACCACTATGCAAACGGGCCCCGTTGCGTTTTAAGTTGTGGGATTAAGTCCCCTTGAATCCTGAGGGTCCCTGGGGTCCAACTAGCCCACCAGGTACCTCCAGTAAGCACCACAGAGCTGCGTTGCAGAGAGGTGTAAAAAGGGGCGTGGCCTCAGACCACCTCTCTGCAAGGCAGCCCTGTGGCGCTTACTGGAGGTACCTGGTGGGCTAGTTGGCCCCCAGGGACCCTCAGGATTGAAGGGGAATTAATTCCCCAACTTAAAACGCGCCACGGAGCGCGTTTGCACAGTGGTGCAGGGAGGGGGCGGGGCCTCCGGCGAGTTGCCGGTTCCTTTTTTGGGGTTTTTATTTTTTTATTTTTTCGCCCCGGGGACCCCATCTCCCGGGGCCTGGCAGCCTTTTTTTTTTTTAAATTATGCGGAGGGGGACCACGTAGCCCCCCTCCAAAGGCCGATTATGGCCCCGGGGACCCCATCCTCCGGGGCCGGCCTGTCCGTTTCTTTTAAAATTATTATTTTTTTATAATGGGGAGGAGGGCTGCGTGGCCCCCTCCCAGGCCACTTCTGGCCCCGGGGACCCCATCCCCCGGGGCCTGGCCGCTCCATTGGGGGCCGTGGGGGGAGCCCCAATGCCCCCACGGTCCCGCCATCTCCCTGCCTCCTGCAGGAGCCGGCATTGCTTTTGCACAAGGGGAGCTGCTGACATGCTGCTCCCCTTGCTCAAAAGCAATTCTGCTTTGCTTCATTGAAGCGAGAGCAGGTTTCCCTGCTCTCGCTTCAATGAAGCAAAGCAGAGTTTGCTATGATAGGGCGGGAGCCGCACGGCTCCCGCCCTGCCATAGCATACAGCAGTGTCCCGGGGGTGGGCACCCCGGGACACTGCAGGAGCCGTCCCTGGGGGGTGGTCGTCCCCAGGGCCATCAAGGGCTTCAGGAGGGGGGCCGTGCAGCCCCCCTCCCAACGTTTTAAGCCCCGGGGACGTGGTGATCTTCGGGGCCTGGGGGTCCGTAACGGACCCCCGCATTTCATTACAAAGTGCCCCCACACTAATTATTGATTTCAGCCCTGGGGCAGTGGCGGTCCCCGGGGCTTGGGGGGGCCCACGAGGTCCCCCGCCCTTATTTAATTTAGCCCCGGGGAGGTGGCGGTCCCCGGGGTTGCATGGGGGCTGCGTGCCCCCCGCATTTAATTACTATAGCCCCGGGGAGGTGGCAGTCCCCGGGGCTGCAGGGGCCCCCGCGGGCCCCCGCAAATTTAAACCACCTTGCCCCTGGGACATGGCCCACCCGGGGGCCTCATTAAAATGAAGTGGAGGAGCCCGCGCTTCATTTTTTAAAAAATTTTCGGCGGGATTCGCGACCCCAACGCGAATTTTGCCAAAATTATTTTAAAAAAATGCTTTTTTTGGCCCTGGGGGTCCTTGTGGGACCACCTGAGCAGGCCTAGGGGGTCAGGGTGTTTCTACCCTGCCCCCTTTTCTTGTTTTTTATCTTTTTAACTTCCTGGTTTGGAGTGTTGGCAGCCACTCAGAGTGAAGCTCGTGCCCGGGAGGGTTCGCGAACCCACCGCGCCCACAGATATCGAAACTTTTTCCTTTTCTAATTTCTCAGGAACTACTGAACAGATTTACACCATTTAAAAAAAAGGTCTCTTTCTGAACCAAGGGCTACCTTTTGCCAAATGTGGTGTAATTCCGTTCAGCAGTTCGGGCCATAACTTTGTCTAAAGTTTCCTATGGAAATTAATATGGGAAAACGTGTTTTGGGACCCCTTTTACTCGGCCCCGCTTGACTGAATCACCCCGAAACTTTCAAGACAGGAGCTGACCGGAGCGCCCCACTAGTTTTGAAAATTTCGCGAAGATTCGTCAACTGGCGCCAAAGTTATTGGCAAAAGAAAAAACGCTTTTTGAATAGAAACGAGGTCCTAACTATAACTACCTACTGTATATATGTATATATATATATATATATATATATGTATGTACTAATATGTTAATAAACATGATAGAAAGCTGCCTAACTAGTAACATTTTTATGTTCCAAAATGCTTATTTTCAGCAGGCAAGAGGGGTCGCCATGGGAGCCAGCTTCTCCCCCAGCTATGCATGTTTGCATATGGGCTGGTGGGAGGAGCTGGTCCTCATGAAAGAGCACACAGAGACCATGACCAACAATGTGAAAGCATGGTGGAGGTTCATTGATGACCTCTTCCTAGTCTGGCATGGCACACGAACTGAAGTAGAAAGATTTATTGCACAAATTAATAAAAACCAACTTAATCTAAACTTCAGTGCCTGCATAAGTGACAAATCTGTCAACTTTTTGGACATAGAAGTTTACATTGAAAATAAGAAAATTGAAACACAACTTCACAGAAAACCAACAGCGGGGAATGCCATTTTACATGCCAGTAGTGCCCATCCTGGGCATCTTGTACAAAGTATACCATATGGCGAGCTATTGCGGCTGAAGCGAATTTGCAGCAATGAGCAGGACCTACTTATGGCTCAGGGAGAGTGCATAAGGAGATTCCGGGAGAGAGGGTATAGCAAGAAATGTTTGGAAACTGCACTCACTAAAAGCAATCAGGAATCAAGAGCAGCCCTCTTAAAAACCAAACCTAAGGGGAGAGAGAGAATTGACACATCAGACAAATTTAGATTCATCCTGAAATATAACCAACAGAAGGGTGCTGTACGAAAAATAATCAAGAAAAACTGGCATTTGATTAGACAGGACCCAGTCATTGGCCCCACAGTCCCTAAACAACCCGCAATAACATACTGCAGGGGTAAATCAATGAAAGACGTCCTGGTAAAAAATGACCCATGCGGCCCTCCAACTAAAAGTACTTGGCTATCCCAACGGTTGGGCTTCCATAGGTGCAAAACTTGTAAAGCTTGCCAACATGGCATATCTATGACCAAATACAAGACCCCATTCGGTGAAAAAGAAATACCTATAGACAAGGTGTTAAATTGTAAAACCGATTTTGTAGTCTATGTGCTGGAGTGCCCTTGCAAATTGAAATATGTAGGCAGTACCATCCTGCAAGGCCACAAAAGGGTGCTCCAGCGCATACGAGCAATCAGGAATAACGATCCGGCATATCCAGTGGCTCGCCACTTTAATGAGAAACATGATGGCAACCCCAAGGAACTACAATACTATCTAGTAGATTCCATTCCAATGAACAAAAGGGGTGGTGATCGGGAGAAGGCACTCCGCAAGTTGGAGATGTACTACATTTTAAACCTTGATACTAAACACCCCAAAGGGTTAAATGCCACTGAAGAACTGCATGCCAGTCTTTATATGTAAAACACTTGGGGTCCTGCATTAACAAATGATTGTGTATAAATGATTTTTTGATTTTAATTTTGCACCTTGAATGACATTATGAAATTATAAAGTTACATTACATTTTCATGGATGATCCAACCGGACTTGTATCTATATATTTATATATTTATAAAATTTTATATATTTATATATATTTATATACTTACATGGTTTTACTCATGTATTCAACTGGCTTCTTTTCTTCTCTTCTAAAAATAAATCTTTAACAATCACACTAACATGTAGCCAAGCCGCTCAAACAGACTCTGTATATAGATGTTTTCTCATTTTAGTATTCGGTTTTTAAGCACAGTTAGCACTAATCACTTGTAACATGATTTTTATTGTAGGAACAATAGGGAACAGGTAACAATAGTGAAAATAGGAAAAACATTGCAGCCAGATTAAATTAATCAGGTGCACATATAACTACTTTCTGATTTAGCATACAGACAGGGATTTTAGGAAGTTGTCAGGTATTAAAACCAAGATCAAAAATCAACAATATAAAGACCAATCTGTTTACGTTTTGCAAGGCAGCGGATATATATATGCACATATTTTTATATGTATCTTTTATGTATTTATATTCATATATTAATTTATTTATATATTTATATATTTATTTACATAACCTACGGCCTTTACAAAACTTGCATTTATGCAGAAATCCATGTTGATAATGTTTTACATTACGTCTACAATCACAAGTGATGGTAATCAAATGTTGACAACTGTGTTCCATGTAATCTTTAGCAAATCAAGTATTAATCATCTTACCTGCTATTTGTTCAAACTGCAGTGTCACTTTAAGGTGTTAATCACATGGTTGGAAAAAAAAGGGAAAAAAAAGTAAAAAAGTGAGAGAGTGAAATGTATTTAAATAGACTGTCATGGCCGATAGCGCGTCATGTGATCAAGTCCCCTGTGAGGGACGAAACGCGTCATGGCTGCTGCACTTCTTTGTGAGTTTGAATAAACTGCAGTTGACGAACCACGGCGGTCCGCGCTCTTTCTTGTCACCCTAGGAGACTGGCCAAGTAAGAAGGAGTCTATTTGGATATATATATATATATATACATATCAGGACCAGGAGCACTCTCTCGGGTTCCACATATGATTTTATTATGACCAGAAGACGCGTTTTGGCACATTCGCCTTTTTCAATTCTGGAAAATAAAAAACAGGTTTGCGTTTGTATCTCAATAAATAGTGGTTACTAAACCGGCACTTTCAGGTATGTGCCGACAAAACGCGTCTTCTGGTCATAATAAAATCATATGTGGAACCCAAGAGTGCTCCTGGTCCTTTGTGGACGTTTTTTGGAAAATTATTAGACGCGAGGCCACGCTCACGTAAGGAAGCACCCGTCCCCTCAGGAGTTCGATGGTAATCCGTGGCATTTGTTTGGATATATATATATATAAAGAAAATGGGTATGTGCCTGCACACCATGTAGTGCCGTTTGTGCTGATTTTTCAGTGCAGAACGAGCTACTGGTGCTAAATCGCAGTGCTAGCAACATGATGTGCATGTTCTGCCCATTCGCAGAACTCCACGCAATCTCACAGAGTTTTTTGTAACTCTGCCGAATTCCGCTGAGTGAAATTCTGCGAGTTCTGTCCACCCCTACACAGGAATTGACTGTGCTTGCAGTTGCGGGTATATCAGTGAGTGCCCCACTTGAAAATGCAATGACAATTTTGCTAAGTACTAGCAGAGATACTACTGTTGTCTCTCCAGTTTCAAATGAAATGATTACTGCTGTTTCTGCTGAGCCTTCTAAAGAGAGGGATATTAATATTGGGCTGTTAAAGATTGAATTTGGGGACATTTTTTTTCTCCACATTTTTTAATTGAGTTTTTCAAATTGAATGAACAAAAGAAAGAAAACATAATGTTCATAGCATTACAGTGTAGCAATACAGTGAGAAGCATGTGATAACATCCTACACAGCAGTGTACCATATACAGACATGGCAAAAAGACCCGTACAGTACCAGATATTAAGTCACACGCAGATCTTCCTTACAGAAGGACCAGTTATTAAATGCATTAATCCTGAGACAAGGGGGCAAAACATAAAGCACTTATACCTTTACAAATTTGCAGGCCCGGGGGGGGTTAGTCGGTTCCTGAGTGGGAGGGCCACTACTATCCTGCGCTGCCAAGAAATACGTTTGGAGCGGTTGCCAGATGTCCACGGGCCGAGGAGCCGGCGGTTGCAGCTGCGCATATGTGTCGCTGGTGGTGTTGCAAAATTTCATGCTATGAAGCCATGCAGCGAGTGTAGGGGCCCGTAAGCAGGCCCACTTGATAGCTATTTCATGCTTCGCGAGAAGAAGCGCTATGGCAACAAAGCGGCGTTTGGATTTGGGGAGATCATGAACATATCCTAATAGTGCTAATAGAGGCGATGGCGCAATCTCAACCTCCGCCATCCGGGACAGCTCCCTAAAAATCGACCTCCAATAACCCTCAAGTCTAGGGCAGGTCCACTCACGTGCGCAAAGTCGGCCTCCGGAGAGCGACACCGCGGGCACGCGTGTGGACGAGAGGGATCCATATGATGCAATTTACTAGGGGTCATGTATGCCCTCCATAGAAATTTTAGATGTAGCAGTTTATGCCTGTGGTTGGGAGACTCGCGGCGTATTTGAGCACAACACTGCCTCCACTGCACATCAGTCAAGGGGTACCCAAGATCACGCTCCCACGCTGCCCGCACACTCGCATCATGGCATGGGAGCAATGCCACCGCCGCCTTGTACATCCGGGTCTCTAAGTGGCTCCCATCACCACCCTTAATAACCCCAGTTAAAATAGTGAAGTCAGGGGGCTCCAAAGGATAACTATCCACACACGCGCGCAACGCCCTCTGCACTCTCATTAGCACAAAGTGGTCCATCATAGAGGCTGAGCGGGGACGGGGGTCTTCAGTGCGGGAGAAAATGTGCCCTCCTGGAAACAGGTCGCCAAATGTGGTCATCTGGAACTTGGCCAACGTACGCTTTATCAGGGTCTCCTGTAGGATGGGAATCCAACTATTTCCTGCCAGTGGTAGCGCGGGGGAATATAATATACGAGCTCCAGTCACACACTGCAGCTTATGCCAAGCCCAGCTGGTTGTGGACACCGTCTGGATATCTTGTGGATCCCTAGGGTACCCCCGCGGCAACAGGGAGTTAAGCGCAGATGGAAGGACCAAATCAGCCTCAGGCCTGTAGTACGGAATCCGAAGATCCGTACAGTACCAGTGTCGTGCAAAACTCGCCTGCGCCACCAGGTAGTAAATCTGTAGGTTTGGCACGCCAAACCCACCTCTCTCGTATGGGAGTGTTAAAGTGTCCCAAACAATACGGGCCCGTTTACCACCCCATACCAGTCGTAGTAACAGCATACGTAAGTTAGAGAAAAAGCTATTATATAGCGGGAAGGAGATGTTTAAAAAGAGATACAGAAATTGTGGCAGTACCCCATCTTAATTATAGCTATCCTTCCAGCCATTGACAGAGGCAATTGCAACCAACGCTCAATGTTGCGCTCCAGTTTCTCAACAGCTGGGCCATAGTTTAGCTGCAGGATACGGTCCTTGTCCCTATGGATGTGAACTCCAAGGTATTTCACAGAGTCATCACACCAGGTCAGGGGGTATTCTACCGTTCTAGCGCAGGTTGCATTTTTCTGCCCACCTTATTGTGGTGAGACTGTTGGACTAATTTATGCTGGTGTTATCATACCTCTGGCTTTCTCTGCTTCTAAGAGAAGCATATATCGCCGTCTCAAAGACTCCTGTTGCTCTAAGCCCTTACCTACCACGGACACTCTGATGTTGATATTTTCCAGGAGTGCCCTTACTTGTTTCTATGCCCTGAAGAAGTCCATCTGTCTGGACAAAACACGTCGGCTGTTCTTCTCAATCATGAATGGTTTTTAATATATTTTGAATAAAATAAGATACTTGAAGAAAAATACTATGGACACGGACCTGATAATTTGTTATGTGCCTGTTTTGTCTTTTTGCTAAGTGGTGCACCTTTGCGACTTTTTGAAATTATTTTCCCGATTGATATGTAGGCCCGACTTGGTGCCATATCTCGTCACTTCTCGGAGTAACGGTGTTAGATTGTCATCCGGGTGCCGTACATAGAGGATAATATCGTCCGCGTAGAGTGTAAGGAGCAAGGGCCCGGTGTTAAACTGCAATACCCTATGACTGTGCCTTTCTAACAACTGGCGCACCAGTGGATCTAGCGCTAAGACAAACAGAAGGGGGGATAGGGGGCATCCCTGTCATGTTCCCCGTGTAAGTGGAAACGCCTTGGTCAATGTACCATTCAATCGGATACGTGCCGTAGGCAGTGTATACAATAGCTGAACTACCGCCAAGAACCGCTCCGGCATCCCCAACCTTTGCATGGTAGCAAACAAAAAGGCAAACACAAGGAGATGATGGACGGAGCGCTGAAACTTTTCAGACACACACCCCCAGTCACAGATCTGGGTTGAATCCATCATCGTTCTTTAGCTCACTTCACCACCCCAGTTCAGACACAGCTATATGCAAATCAGTCTTGACCCTGTGCCTCATGGGAACAGTCCAGTCCGAACTGCCAAGCCATGTCTTCCCTGGACCGGAAACAAGCATCCTGGGACCGGGCCATTCAAGTGGATCGAACGCTTTCTCAGCATCAAGGAGGACAGCGGCAGCAGGAACCGACGGCGAAATCCTATTTAGGGGCCGATTCCGATCTCGGCCGGTAGGGCTCCGAATCGGATTCGGCTTAACCGGATCCGATTCGGAGCCCTATTTCCCGACCGAGTCGTACGCGCATCCGGGCGAGAGAGTACGATGCGAATTCGCCAACCGACTCGTCCGGGCGTCCCGACCGCTCCGACCGACTCGTTCCCGGGTCTAACCGCACCGACCGACTCGCTCGGACTCGACTCGCACCGCGCAATGGAGACGTTCCCCGGCCGGGTAAGTACGATGCGCGCCGCGAGCAGTCCGACCGACCCGCGCCGTCCGGCTCGAAAGAGCAGTCGGAGCCGTACTTTGGGGGTCCGTGTCGGACCCCCCTGTACGCGTAGCCGCGCGAGTCGCACACAGGGGGGACCCATGGGTCCCCCCTTCCTGTGCGTGTACGGCGCGAGTCGCCTCACCGCGTACACGCTGTAGGGGGGGCCCTTGTCCGCCTCGCACCCATTGAGTCAATGGGAGCCCGCGTACGCGTTGTGCGACAGGCTCCCATTGACTTCAATGGGAGTCCGACCGAATCGAGTCCGATGGCATACGTGCGCATCGTACTCGTTCGGTCGGGCTGCACGGGTCCGATTCGGTCGGAAATCTCTCCGGGTCCGGCTCGGTCGGTGAGATTTCCGGCCCGAATCGGAATCGGCCCCTAGGTGTAGTAAACAGGGTACGAGTATTAAGGGCAGTGGACTTTTGAGGAATAAATCCCGACTGCGCTGGGGAAATCAATTTCTCTACAATCAAAGCAAGCCTTGTCGCCAACACTTTGGCCAAGATTTTATTATCAAAGTTCAGGAGGGAGAGAGGCGGTATGAGCTACATCTCAATACATCCTTACCAGGCTTAGGCAGCAGGATTATGACAGCTTCTCTCAAAGTGGGTGGAAGCACTCCAAGTTCAATGGCCTCCTGATACATATCAATAAGATGGGGCACAATCAGGCTCCTATATTTTTTATAAAAACAACGCGTAAAGCCGTCTAGCCCAGGTGCTTTAGATCCATCCAACGCATTGATAGCATCGGTGATCTCATCCTCTGAAAATGGTTCAGCCAGAAATTCTTGGTGGGCTTTATCCATCCAAACAAGGGAAACCTCATCAAGGTAATCACTATAGGCCGAGGGGTGGTCAGCGGTTCCGGAGGTGTACAAGGTAATATAGTACTTAAGCACCTCTCTTAGTACCCCCTCATTGCCCGTGATCCACTCGCCACCGTCCCCGCGAAGTTCCGCTATGTAGGTGGGCCTGCGGGTTTGTTGCATTAATCTGGCCAGCGTCCTACCAGGCCTTTCACCCTCCCCATACCTCCGAGCGACTGCATATTTACCAAGAAAATGCGCCTCACGTTCCCCGGCCTTGCGGAATTCTGCCAAGAGTGGCGCACATCTGTGCAGGTTGGGGGGATCTGCATTAACTGCCCCACGATCTAGCTCCATAAGCTGTGTCTCTATGTCCGCAAGCGTGCGACACAGAGCCCTGAGAACCCCAGCATTCTTGGAAATACACACCCCCCTTGCATAGGCCTTAAAGGCCTCCCACAGGGTAGCCTTAGAGTCCACTGACCCAGCATTAATTTTAAAATATTCTACTATCGCTTCCACAAGTTTGGTCGCAAAAACAGTATCCCTCAAGGCCATATCTGGGAATCGCCATGGACGCTGCACCCCCTCCCCCCCGCCCGAGGGATGAGCAAGCTCACCATCACCGGAGAATTATCCGACAAAGTACGCCAGAGATGCGTAACCTCATCGACCCTCACTGCCACCCCGGCTGACAAGCACCAGTAGTCCAACTGCGTCCAGGTATTATGAGGCGCAGAATAATGAGTATATCCCTCACGGTCCGCGCAGTGATATCTCCATATATCCACCAACCCAAGCTGTTCAATAGTGTCCAGCACTACGCGTCGCGTCTTCGGCTTTGTGGCTATCGCATGTGCCGTGCTATCACGTCCCGGGTCGAGCAACAGGTTGAGACCCCCCCCATATAAACACAGTCTGTCCCCATGCGTACTATGTGACCGTGGACTGCCTCGAAAAACTCGGGGTCGTCAACATTTGGTGCATAAATATTAACAAAAAGCACTGAGTGATCAAGCATGGTGCCCTTAACCAATAAATACCGACCCCCCACATCCCGATAGACCTCCTCCTCTCGAAACGGCACCCGTTTGTGTATCAACACTGCTACCCCTCTAGCATAAGAGCTATATCCAGCAAAGTATTTATGCGGCCCCCAACCCGATGCCAATGGCGTCGTAACATGTGCCGCAAGGTGAGTCTCTTGTAAAAACGCAATGTCCACGTGATATCTTTGCATATAGTTAGTCACCTGCTTAAACTTACGGGCATTGTTTAAACCCCTAATGTTCCAGGACATTAGCACTACACTGGATTCCGCAACAACCCTGTTAGCCATAGTCTAAAACCTGCATTCCTGACTCACTGGTATCAGGACTACGTACTCGGCACTGCAACTGATGTGTATAATAAGAACATGCTACAAACATTGACCAATAATCCCAGTGCCCCACCACCCACCCCCCACACCCAACTTTGGGGGAAAGTCACCATCCCTTATAACCATAATGATGGAATCATACAAACGGAAACAAATTATACTCTAAACCTGCACAGTTCGAGCCATGCGCAAATGCACTGGGGGGATGGCAACACCCCGCCACTACCCCTATCATTGGCATAGAGTGCCTTCCCAACAACATGTACTACGTCTACGGCGGCACACCAACGCACACTCAGGCACAGGTCGACAGTGGTGCAGCACAAGCAGTGGGAACATAACATCGTACTACTGCGACACTGAGAGGCAGGCGCAGCGTGACTAGCTAGCTGAAAACAGGTCCACACTGGCACCGGAATCCGGTATGTCCTGGGTGTGCTGCGGAGATGTCGTGTCCTTCCTCCTCGCGGCGTTGGAGTATCTCTGGCAGAACTCTTGAGCATCGTGGGGGGAGTCAAACACCCGGGACCGACCATCAATGTCCACTTTCAGCCGTGCTGGGTACAGCATCCCATATCGTAGTCCCATCTTCCGTAGGGCTGCCTTCACACCAGCTTATTTTCTACGTGCGTCCTGGACCATGGCAGTAAAGTACGGGTATAGGGATATGTTCGAGCCCTGCCACTCCAGCTGGCCCTTTTCACGTGCCAATCGTAGGGCTGTATCCCTATCCCTGAAATTCAGAAGCCGGGCTATGATCGGTCTTGGTGGCCACCCTGGATTAGGTTGTGGCCCCAGAATACGGTGAGCTCGCTCAACCACAAAGGTGGTGGTAAAGGATTCGCCTCCAAGCATATCCGTTAAGAGCGTTTCTACGAAGCAGTCCAGGCACCCCGTGTTGGTGGATTCCGGCACCCCCATAATGCGAATGTTGTTCCTCCGCCCATGAGCTTCTAAATCCTCGTTCTTGATAGCCACTGACTTGAGGAACTTCTCCATCCTTTCAAGCTTCTTAGTTGTCTGGGCCGCGCCGTCCTCCAGGTCCGAGATTCGACCCTCCGCTACAGTCAGACGACCCTCCTGCGCATCCAGACTGGCCCCCATGGATTCCAACCTCCTGTCAGGGGCATCAAATCTGGTGTCCAGGGCTCTTAACCCAGCCCTTAGTTCCGCCAGTAAGCTGTTGGGCCCCGTTGGGTCAACCGTGGGCGTCTCACCACCTTCCGCCATGGTGGGTTGCTGCGCAGAAGTGTCAGGAACAGGTGGCTCGAAAGGCAGGGTGCTTTGCTTGGGGTTTTTGTGCCCCATTCCCCTCGCCGTTGACGTGCCGCAAACTCAGGCGTGGCAGAGGCCCCCACGTCAGATACCCAGTACACAGAGTGGATTGGTTCCCCAAGAGGTAGGTAAGTCGCGCAGCAGCCCAGTGCTACGCAAGGCCGCAGGACATATATTCGGCTGGGGTCACCAAGAAGAAAGATGCTGCGGTTGTGCACCAATAGCTGGCATGTCGTCAGCCACAACCATGCCCAACAGCTGTCTCACACTTAGTTAGGGGCCGAGGCTAAACGTCATTAAAGAGTGGTGATCGGCAGAGGCCGGAGGAGTTCGGTCGCCCACATCTGGTTGGTCGCCGCGGGCGGGCACCACCGCAGCGGGGTCAGGATTGAGGGCATCAACCCAAGTGCAGCCGGTATGTGGAATGACCCCCACACTGCGTGTGCCGCCTCACCCGGGACAATCCACAGCTCCAACCGGCCCCGCTCCCCAGCAGGTCCCAGTCCGGCACACAGGGAGAGAGAGAACAGCTGTGTGAAGTAAGGCCCCTGACACCGCAATGTCAACGCGGGCCGGGAACCAGGCTGAGACGGGTGCGGCCGCAGGGGGGGGCTACTGCAGGCGGCACTGTTCGCGGCCGGATGTCCGATCCCCAAACCGCCCGCGGCCCCTGTCGCCACTGGGCTTCCGGGGAGTGCCAGCGCCCCTGTCACCGATGGAGTCAGCCTCCAACCCCCCCCCACCTCAACCGCTCACCGCAACATTTTTCATGGGACAATAGATATAAATAAATTCATGTCATACAATGTGGATGACATGAGATGCTGATCAGAGAAGCAGCAAGGTGTGCAAATGAAGCACACGTTAAACTTGAAGAACTAACTGTCGAATGTGAGGTTGATATCAGGAGAATGAGGAATGTACAGAGAAATTATAAAATGGATTTGACAAATGAGGATATAAAAGAGTTGGGCTTGGTGAATATACAGGCTTACATTAAAGACCTATTTGACAAAATAAAGAATTGAAGGCATTTGAAGAAGTACAGAGAAATTATAAGAAGAAAATTACTATTAAGAAGAAATTTACAGAGAGAGGAAAGAAAACAAAGAGGTCTGTTAGTAATTCCGAGTTCGAGGCAGTTTCAGAATTTCCCTTGAGAGAAGTACATGGAGGGAAATATATACATGTGCCTTGGACGAGACGAGAACTTTATGCAGAATAAGAAAATCAGATGCAGAAACAATCAGTAACTCCAGCCCAACCAGCTTCTGTGCAGAATGTGCAAAATCAAGAGGAGTTACATATGAATATGCCCATAGCTCCAGTAATGCAGCACAAATTTAAAAACCAAATGCGCTACAGTCAAGGGTACCAGCAGAATCTATTGATTCTGAATAATGATTTTCCTCAGTATTCCCCAGAGACTAATTCACAATAATGGTGCCTGAGGGGGAGGAGGATTGCGTGCTTGGTGTAGTCCTGGAGGTAGACCAGACTGGCACAATATGTAGATGGTGAAGTGAATGGCCACAGCTTGTGTTTTTGATAGAAACAGGAGCTACCTGCTCTATGTTCATTCTGTGGAGGTTCCGAACCTACCCCTCTCTGGAAGAGAAGTCCAAGTTTTAGGCATTACCAATAAATATTAACCACATTATGGCAGATAGTCCCTGTTAAAAGAGGATCAATGGAGAATAATCGTCAGTTCATATTGTGTGACTCAAGTCCTATTTATCTGTTTGGCACAGAGCTTTGCAAGATGAACTGTGTGATTAATTGCACACTGGATGTTGTTGCAGTTGAAATACAAGATAAATTAAATCACAAGATTCAAGAGTTTGGTTGTTCCCAGTTCTTACTAAAGATGGTTTTGCCTTTGGATTTAAAACCTACTGTCAAAGAAGAGGTAGGGGAAACAGGAAAAGAGATAGGATTAATAAAAAATACAAAACCTGTCAAGATTATCGTAAAACCAAATGCAGTTTTCCCTAGAATTAGGCAATACAGACTTTCAAAAGAGGCAGAAGTAGAGATGAAGCCCATCACTGAAAAAATTATTTAACTAGGAATTTTGTGGGACGTACATGGTAGTCCTTGCAATTTTTATCAAGATCACAGGGGTATGCAGTTCCTAGTAAGTACGGATTTGTCTGCTTAGGTAAGTTAAGTTCCACAGAGTCTGGAGGGAGCATTACTCTGTAGGAACAAATGCCCTCACACACCTACATAGGTGTCATGGTTCATCATTGGGCTTTTGCTCCATGTCGGGCCGGCGCTACAATGCCCGACGGGCACCCTCAATGCGGGCTCTTTACCAGAGATCTTTTTATAAACCGTATGGTGAAGTGTGGCTGTGTGCAATTTTTATGTCATGGATTCTAAGCGGTGAACAGACATAATATCGAATTTTTAATATCAAATTGCCAAAATATCGAGTTTTTTATATAGAATGGACAGAATATCGAATTGCCAAAATATAGTGGTGCAGAATATCGAAATTCAGGTAAGAAATATCGATTGTCATAATATCGACAGTCATAATATAGTTGTTAAAAATATCTAATTTTTTTTATTGTGTTTTAAGTGTTAGTATATGTGTTAAAAGTATGTATTATTTTTGTAATGTATGTTTTAATTTTTTTAAAGTAATGAATTTTATGTTATTTAATTTTTGCGTAATTTAATTCCGTAGCGGGTTGTGGGTTTATAGGGGAATAGGGTGGGAAGTAATTTAATTATAGTAAATTAAATATTAATTTTTAGGAATTATTAATTATTTTTAATTTAATTTTGCGTTTTAGTTCTGTAGCGGGTTGTGGGTTTATAGGGGAATAGGGTGGGAAGTAATTTAATTGTAATTAAGTAATTATTTAATTTTATTTATTGGTATTGATAAATAATTCATTGTTAATTAATTAATAATTGGTAATTAATTTTTATTAATTGGTAATTAATTTTTATAAATTTTTTAATTGATAATTATATTAATTGTATTAATTTATTATTCAGAGCGGGTTGTGGGTTTATAGGGGAATAGGGTGGGAAGTAATTTAATTGTAATTCAGTAATTATTTAATTTTATTAATTGGTATTGATTATTAATTTATTGTTAATTAATTTTTATTTGGTAATTAATTTTTATTAATTGGTAATTAATTTGTATTAATTGGTAATTAATTTTTATTAATTGATTAATTGATAATTATATTAATTGTATTAATTTATTATCTGGAGCAGGTTGTGGGTTTATAGGGGAATAGGGTGGGAAGTAATTTAATTGTAATTAAATAATTATTGAAAATATTTTTGTGTATTGATAATTAATTTACTGTTAATTAATTATTAATTGGTAAACATTTTGTATTACTTATTAATTTTGGTATTGAAAATTAATTGGTTGTTAATTAATTATTAATAGGTAATTATTTTTTATTAATTGGTAATTAATTTTTATTAATTGGTAATTAATTTTTATTAATTTTGTAATTGATAATTATATTAATTGTATTAATTTATTATTCAGAGCGGGTTGTGGGGTTATAGGGGAATAGGGTGGGAAGTAATTTAATTGTAATTCAGTAATTATTTATATTTATTTATTGGTATTAATTATTAATTTATTGTTAATTAATGTTTGTTTGGTAATACATTTTTATTAATTGGTAATTAATTTGTATTAATTGGTAATTAATTTTTATTAATTGGTTAATTGATAATTATATTAATTGTATTAATTTATTATTCGGAGCGTGTTGTGGGTTTATAGGGGAATAGGGTGGGAAATAATTTAATTGTAATTAAATAATTATTGAAAATATTTTTGTGTATTGATAATTAATTTACTGTTAATTAATTATTAATTGGTAAACATTTTGTATTACTTATTAATTTTTGGTATTGAAAATTAATTGGCTGTTAATTAATTATTAATAAGTAATTATTTTTTAATAAATAATATTTATTGGTATTTATAATTAATTAATTATTAAATATGTTGCAATTTTTTTTTATTTAAATATTAAATCATTACTTTCCTTACTGTTGCACTCACTGGAGTGGGAATAGTAATTTTTACCCAATGCTATCCAACGCTTTCCCTACTGTTGCACTGTCTGGAGTGGGAATAGTAATTTTTACCCCTACGCTATCCAACGCTTTCCCTACTGTTGCACTCTCTGGAGTGGGAATAGTAATTTTTACCCTCCCGCTATCCAACGCTTTCCCTACTGTTGCACTCTCTGGAGTGGGAATAGTAATTTTTACCCCTACACTATCCAACGCTTTCCCTACTGTTGCACTCTCTGGAGTGGGAATAGTAATTTTTACCCTCCCGCTATCCAACGCTTTCCCTACTGTTGCACTCACTGGAGTGGGAATAGTAATTTTTACCCCTACGCTATCCAACACTTTCCCTACTGTTGCACTCTCTGGAGTGGGAATAGTAATTTTTATCCCTACGCTATCCAACGCTTTCCCTACTGTTGCACTCTCTGGAGTGGGAATAGTAATTTTTACCCCTACGCTATCCAACGCTTTCCCTACTGTTGCAGTCACTGGAGTGGGAATAGTAATTTTTACCCTCTTGCTATCCAACGCTTTCCCTAATGTTGCACTCACTGGAGTGGGAATAGTAAATTTTACCCTCCCGCTATCCTACGCTAAAAATATTGAATATTTGTTATTAATATTACGTTAATATATATATGTATTAAAAAATAAAAATGCATGTTTATTTTTTTTAACTTACATTAAGGGGCCGATTCCGATTCGGGCCGGAAATCTCTCCGACCGAGCCGGACCCGGAGAGATTCCCGACCGAATCGGACCCGTGCAGCCCGACCGAACGAGTACGATGCGCACGTATGCCATCGGACTCGAGTCGGTCGGACTCCCATTGAAGTCAATGGGAGCCTGTCGTACAACGCGTACGCGGGCTCCCATTGACTCAATGGGTGCGAGGCGGACAAGGGCGCCCCCTACAGCGTGTACACGGCGAAGCGACTCGCGCCGTACAGGCACAGGTAGGGGGGACCCATGGGTCCCCCCTGTGTGCGACTCACGCGGCTACGCGTACAGGGGGGTCCGACACGGACCCCCAAAGTACGGCTCCGACTGCTCTTTCGAGCCGGAGTGCGCGGCTCGGTCGGACTGCTCGCGGCGCCCATCGTACTTACCCGGCCGGGGAACGTCTCCAATGCGTGGTGCGAGTCGAGTCCGAGCGAGTCGGTCGGTGCGGTTAGACCCGGGTACGAGTCGGTCGGAGCGGTCGGGACGCCCGGACGAGTCGGTCGGCGATTTCGCATCGTACTCGCTCGCCCGGACGCGCGTACTAATCGGTCGGGCAATTGGGCTCCGAATTGGATCCGGTTAAGCCGAATCCGATTCGGAGCCCTACCGGCCGAGATCGGAATCGGCCCCTAAATATTTATTAATATTAAGGTTATTTAAGTATTTTTAAGTATGTTTTAGTTAATTATATGTATTATTTTATTAATTTTACATTACTTTTAAGACATTTAAAAAATTCGATATTTTGACTAACTATATTTTTTACAACGATATTTTGGATTCGATATTTTTGTACTTACCTGTTTGTAGATAGGAATTCGATATTCTGGCATTCTATATTTTTTCCTCGATATTTTGCCAGGTCGATATTTTGCTCCTCGATATTCTGTCAGTGATCCGCTCTAAATAACTGAGGGCCTTATTTACTACAAAATGACGTAGCATGGCACCGAATGCCATTTTGCTGGCCAAGCTGCTTTATTTTAAAAGCATAGGGATGCACCGTATTAACAACAATACAACATATCCGTGTGCTTTCCCCTGTGGTGACTCCCAATTGGCTGCCACACACCAACGCAGGCACCTTGTGTCAATTTGCAAGGGTGCCTGCGTTGCGGGGATGACTCTTTTTGTGCAGGTGTCCTGCACAAAAACAATAATTGATGGCATTTACCTCTTTCTATGCTTGCTGCAGAATGCGGCATAGAGTTATCGACTTTTGCCAAGCGTTCTCCATTCCTCTGCATGAGGATAGTCAATTTATTTTCACATTTGAGTTCCAAAATAAAGTTCTCATTTTGTGCTGAATTCCACAGGGGTATACTGAAAGCCCTTAAATATTTGTAGTCAGATTCTAAAGGAAGGTTAGAACATTTTCCACTTGCCCTATAACTCAGTCCTGGTGCAATACATAGATGACATACTGGTGACATTTAAGGCAAAATCATCCTGATACCTTTGCACAACTAAATCACTTAATCTAGTGGTGCTCACAAGGTTTCCCCTACAAAGAAGTAGAAATTTAAAAAAGAAGTTATTTATCTTGGTTATCACATTAGAAAAGAGGCATGGAAAGACTTAAAAGAATGTGTTTCTTCAATTCTGAAGATGAATCCTCCAAACACCTAGAGGGAGGTGATTATGTTTCTGTGAATGATGGCTACTGTCATCAGTGGGTTCCAAACTTTTCCTTGATTGTAAAGCCTTTAATAAGGCGCTTTCACTCCCACGGGTGACACGAGTGTCCTCAGTTCAATGCACCAATGCTTAAATGTGAGAGGCAGGTTTTTGAAGCCCCGCAGAAGTCCACCCAATACATAGCTGAAGTGGCGTCAATGCTTTTGGGTTACTAACAGTCCCTAAACAGGGATCCAGGGAAACCGTGGTGATCAGAAACAAACCTTTTTCATTCTCATCAATAACCCACACACACTCTATTACACAACACTTCTAAAATGACCACACTGATTACGAATAAAACATCACAAATGCACATTGCAAACAAGAAGAATAGAATTAACATTTTTACCATGATTAAAATGTTATCTACAAAACCTAACACCCTAAACCTACTTCTATGTGCTGCAACAAGAGAGCATGGAGTAGAAAAACAACTTGTGTCTAGATTTCCATAGAGAGAATGAGCACACTGCATACCTGTTTATAGCAGAATGCTATAAGTTTCAGGAGTCAGGGAGGCAGTGTTCCCTGCGAAAGGCAAGCACGTGTCACATCAGCGTCAGCTCCTCCTGGACTCAGGCTCAGTATCAGCTGTGAGTAGAAAGTGTAATATGGCTGCATCCCTGACATGCAGGATCATTTTCTGGTAGTATCTTGCTCACAATAACCTGGGGCAAAGGACCTCTCTTGACAAGACAGAATTTCCAACATAACCCTAGGAATGTTTGATAGAACCAATGAGCGTCAAGATGCTAGTCTAAGACGCATTCCATTAAACATATAAAGTAAAATATGGCAATTCTGACTACACTGTTTTAGCTATTGTTGTTTGTTTGACCTTGAAATTGAGATAACAAGGCACTTGTTCCAAACTGATGTTGCATCAGGTGTTTTGCTGCCGTCTGTTTCTAAATGATTTGACATTTTCATAGTTCTTGGAAGGAAAAGGACGTCCTCTGCATCAAAGGCAGACATGTTGAGGATTCTTCAGAAATACAAAATATGGAGTCTCGGCTTACTTAAACTGGAATTGGGCCTGATGCCTTTACTTCCTTCTGCCTTGTACGTCTGAATTGTGATGTCATATGGGTGGAGAGAAATATGGGGATTTGTCTAATTTATAGTAAAATTCATGCTTTCAGAACATTGAGACATAAAATTCTAAACTTAACTAATCTCATACGATATGCAATAAACATATGAAGCATAAAATGTAACATAAATAATGTAACATCATAGAAGCATAATTACATAATTACATAAAACAGCAAGAATAAATGCAGTAAGCTATGCATTAATTTGTCCTTGGTACAGTATCTGGCAAATTAAAGTTCTGCTTTTAATCCTCATCTGAGGTCATATCAACATCCTCAGGTGCACACGCAGCATACTTGTGGTCATGATGAAATCCAGTTAATGCGTACTTATCGTTGTTAGCTCTCACATGAGATGGACCAGCAATTGGTTGCAATTCCAAAGTGCTAGGTGTTGATGAGAGTACTGGATTAGGAGTCGAGCCAGCAATCAAGCAACTCATCACAGAGAGCCACTGGTGTAGTTGATCTATCATAGTTTGAATTTTGTAGTAGGGACAAACCTGTTGCTCAACATTGTCTTTCCTGTGATTGCAATGGTTGCAGCAACATATCCACGTCTAGGAAAGTCACTGGAGGTTGATCTAGATTTAATTCCAAGATGATTTCAGCTGGGCAGTTTACACAACAAAACACAGGTTTCACTTGTAAATTGTCAATTTTGTGAAAGGTAACCATCCAAATCTTGCTAAGTTCGAAAAGCCAGGCATGTCCCAGATAACATGCTAGAACCACTCTGCATCTTTGTTCAGTTGGATAGGTGTACTCCTTGACAGATCAGGAGAAAGATGGCAATACCACAGCAGATGATCAGTAGAATGGTCAGAAATCCTCCAAAAAGAGTGGAGAACAAAGTATTAAAAAATTATGGAATGAGTTCAAATACTTTTTTTAATCCAGTCACCAAACCAGGTCCAGTGTTCTTTAAAAGATGCACAATACCAGTTGTTAAAGATGAATTTAAAAAGTATGCATGATATTGGGTATTGCTTCTGTAACAGCCTCTGAATGTCTGAAGCTGTCTGGCTATTTGCAATTGCATGTTTCTGCCGCCAAAGCCAAAGGGGCTTCTTTTTGTAGTAATACTGTGACTAATTTGCTCATGTCGTCAAAATGCATGCCTCTCATATCAATACTAGGCCAAGGGACATTTTTGACTGCGCGCTGATGTTCTTCCACAGTACTGTATTGTTTTAGAAACTGATTTCAAATATAATTGGCCTGTTTTCAAGCCACAGCAAGTAACATTATTTAGCATTAGATAGAAGCCATTTTATAGTAATTTATGGTGTGTGGGGATGCATATAGTAGAAGTGACTGTTAAAACACAACTTAACCCTGGCATCAAATAGCTATACATTCCATGCAATTAAATTGTGTCACATAGAAGGGAGTGACCTAATAGGTTTCTACAGCTGTATGAATTAATAAACAAAAGGTCTTCTTCATTCAGGCACATGTAGGAGAAAGGAAACTTCCAAAAATGGAAGAGATGTGCATTGTTTATTGTTTCATACCTGCCTAATGATATCTATTTCTGACAGTCATGAAAGTGAAAGGTTGTAATGGGTAGGAAAATAATGCCATGTATTAGCCAGGTGTTAGACCTGTAAGTCTCAGGGTGGCCTTCCTTCAAACCTTTTGCCTTACTCCTCCATTTTTGCTAATGTTGTTTTTGTTAACCTTTTGACTCTGTGCCCTTTACCACTGGTGAAATTGGGTTACCCCCAGTTGGCACATGTAATTTGCTTGTAAATTAAATGCTACTAGTGGGCCTGCAGCACTAATTGTGCTACCCAATTAAGTAGCCTTTTAAACATATCTCAGGCCTGCCATTATAGCCTTTGTGTGCAGTTTAAACTGCCATTTTGATCTGGCAAATTAAACCTTTTGCCACACCTACAGCTTCCTTTTTAATACATATAAGTGATCCCTAGGGCTTGGCCATTACAGCTCATAGGGCAGGCTGCAGTGTACTTAAAAAGTTGGACATGTACTTTTAACTTTTACATGTCATGGTTGTGAAAAAAATACTCTTAAAACTCTCAAACGTAGGGCCAAGGTGGAATTAAGTAGCTGTCATGGACCCATTGATCGGTGCGAAGCAATCTATGGTGTAAAGTAGCTTTGGAGAGTTGTGAAAGTCCTCTGTGCAAAACTCATAGTCATTTTCATACTCAGTTGTTTCTCGAGAAGACAACAATTCAATTGATGTAGGCCCAGGTGGTACTTCATAATAGATCATGGAGTTGTGTGAAACATTTGCAACTGTAGTGATGACATCATCAGATTTGTGGGTAGAATTCATTGCTCTGTGTTGAGTTGGAGAGGCTGTATTCTCAAATATCCCCGGCTGGGAAACTCAAGCTAGTGATTCCACTGCTCTCATTAAGGGGCACTTCATTCAGAGTAGGGAGAGGCGGAGAGGATCTACTCTGAATCATTCTTGATGTCTGTGATGGTATGCTGTAGAGAATAGGCCACATAGTGCTTTTAAAAATGATTGATGGACACCTTTCTGTTCTTCTTTGAGCCAGACCAAGGAAGCAGAATGCTTGCTTGTCGTGGATCTTTTCACAAACTAGGTCCCCTATTTTAGGGATCCACCCGTCAGCAGTGGCTAAAAACTTCTCTTCGCTTGTGGCTGTTTCAGAATGGTTCACATTAGACAGCTTGTCTCCGATCTCTTGGATACTCTTTAAGACATTCAAATGTTTGTACAGGTCAAACCTTTCTTCATCTGCCACCTTTCCAAGATTATCCAGGCCAAGCACATACATAGGAACTCCGAAGAGAGTTATTTAATGTTCTTCGACCTCCATGCAGATTATGGTACCAACTAAGACCTAAACCAAGTATCCTAGCGGTCAAAGCTTGTTTAATCATGCTGTTAGCACACTCAAATAACCCATTGGATTCTGCTCTAAATGGGTTGCTGAATTGCAGACAAACTCTAGTACAGACATGGTATTCCTGCAAGCCATGGAGGCGAACCATTATCCCAGTGAAATGAATTAACTGCCCCCATCGCTACCAGATACTGCAAATCCTCTATGACTGCCATAGCACTCGCATTTCTCTGTGGCTGCATCCATAGGAATCAGGAACATGAATCAATGGCTATCAATATGTATTTATATCAGTTAAAATAATGTATTGGTCTGATATGGTCCAAATAAATTACCTGAATGGGTTATTGGAGACTGTGAGGTGAGTTAGCATGAGTCTCTTGACAGTAGATTGTTTGATCTGCTGACAAATGTCACATTTCCTGACATAGTCTCTGGTCTGTTTATATAACCAAGGCAACCAGCAGCATTGCTGTAGCATTGCCACAAGTTGCAGTAACCCTAGCATGGGCAGATGTGAATCCCTCATGAGCTTCCCTTATTAAATCTAATCTGGGTGGCTTGTTAAGAATTTTCCTGTCTCCCACTCCTGGCAGAGTGACTACAGGGGTGCTGTCTAAATTAAGAGTGTAGGAATATTTAGGAGGAAAGCCTGCGGAAGGCTTTCTGCCTTGTTTGGTGGCATGTATGGCTGTTAAAATATCTGTGTGGATCTTCATGTGAGATCTGGCTGAGGCTGCTACTCTAACAGTCTGAATTGCAGCTTTGGCAGCTGAGTCAGCTGCACAGTTTTCTTTAACATGAAATTCATCACGTTGATTTCTCAAAGTCTGCCTCACATACACTAGCGGAAGCTTATCTTATAAGATAGCTACTTGTCATGTCCATGTCGTCATTTGTGCATTGGGTCATGGAATCATATTGTCCTGTGTGACCCGTTATCTCTTCTCTCCTGAAGTGCTCTTATGGTTCCTGTATATTCCATCCCCTGGGGCCACTGATATAAGTTTTACATGTTTTATGACTTCCATAATTAATCCCCAAGGCTGGGTTTACTTTCATTAGTAAAATCCCCCAGGGTCGGCTCTGCATGTGCACAAGTATCCCCTGGGGCCTTTATTGCACCTGCACCAGCCACGTGCTTCCATGCGCAGCCCCTGGGGCCTGGTAACGGTTTTCAGCATTGTGCCGGGAGATACACGTGCCATTCCCATGCCAGTTCCTACAACAATATAAAAACCTCACACTACCACCAAGCGCGCTTGGCTTTCCTCCTGCTTGAAGAGAACTGTTCTCTCGGAGTCCACTCGCCTTGTTGACCTCCACTCATCTTGACATCTTACTTGACATCTCTGGAGGCCCTCGAGGTTCTTCAGTGCTTCACCTTCACCTCCTTCTCTACAGTGATTCTTCACTGCGACATTGAGTGTCCTGAAAGGAAAAAGAAAAGGCTAAGTAGAATTCAAGTTGCAAAGGTTAGTACACAACCTATTGAGACTGAGAATGGGCATTCTCACTGGGCATTTAGAAACCGTTCATCTGACATTTTTTAAAACCGTATCAGACAACGTTCTTTCTTTAAGGCGTATTCCAAGACTGCATTGAGAAGCGCTTGAACTGAAAGTACTTATGTAAAGTACTGTAATGACTTGCATATATCCTGTGTAAAAGAGGGCTTTGGTAAACATATGATCATTCCAATTGTTTTTTTTTTTTGTTCAATAATTTTTATTAAGTTTACAGAAAAAGAGAACATATAATAATCCAATAAACACATTATAGATAAATTACAATGAAAAATTGTAAGAGAAAGGTATGAGTGATAGAGGAAACAAGAAAGAAGAAAAGTGAAGAAAGAAAGAGAAAAAGAGAAGAGAAAAAGAAAAGAAAAGAAAAAGAAGGGGAATAAAGAATTTTAGAGATTAGAAAAGAATTAGAGATTAAGGTATAGGTGCATGTGCAGAGAGATAAGAAGTAAAGGGTAGCCAAAATAGATCAGATTTAATTTTCTGAGACAAGGTAAGAGAGGAAACAGTAGTAATTCTATGCTCATCGCAAATAAAGTTCCACCAAGTTAATAAAGATATTTTAGAATTGTCTTTCCAACAGGACAAAATCACTTTAAATGCTAAAGCGATAAATAAATCAAACAACAAAGTAATATTATTATATACATCAAAAGCAGGTGAGGAGGAACCTAGGAAAACATTTTGCATTGTTAACGGAATATTACATTGGAATATTCTCATACATTTAGACCAAATAGATTGCCAAAATCTAAAAACATTTGAACATTCATAGAGTTGGTGAAGTAAAGTCCCCGTATTTACAGAACAAGACCAACACATTGAAGAGGAAGTAGGGGAAAACTTAGCTATGTGAACAGGGGTAATAACAACTCTACTATAAATGAAGTACAGGGATTGGGTTATACGAGCTGCAACAGAGGTTTTAAAGAGCTTGAGCCATAGTTTGTCCCAGAGGGGAATAGGTAATGATAAAGATAGGTCTGATTCCCAAAGTAATTCAACCGGGGATTTAGGTCTCTCAGAAATATGAGATAACAACAACTTATAAATAAAAGCAGCCTTAGGCGTATGGTCATGAGGAATGCTATGTAAAGGCGAGGGGATGTAAGCAATGTAGGGGTTAAAGGGTAATTGTTGGAGGATAAAAAAGACTGCAGGGCAGTTGCTATTAAATGATAATTATCAAGAAAAGAGTCAGGTAAGTTATATTGGGCTTGTAGTTCCTGGAAGGGGAGAATAGAATCATGTTGAATAAATTGATGGATAAAGATAATTCCCTTCTCCTTCCAATGTTTGTAGTAAAATGATTTACATTTATATTTAATAAATTTGTTATACCAAATGGTAGAGGACAGAAAACACCGATATGGGTCTAAACCATCAGAGAGGGTATTATATAATAATTGTCGGGAATATTTTAAAATAGGGTTGTCTGTTATGAAGGAGCAATTAGACATATAAATTATATCCCAAAAGAAAACTCTTTTAGAAGGGAACGTTCAAAAATAATCCAACGAGGGATAGGGATATCAACAAAATCATAACTTAAAGCAAAACTTTGACGAATTAAAAATGCAGAATGATATGATTTAAAGTCTGGGAAACGAACACCCCCTCCATCTTAGGTCGCTTAAGTTTCCGAAGAGCAATGCGGGGATGTTTATTGTTCCACAAAAATTTTGTACAAATAGAGTCAATCTGTGAAAAGTATGAAGCAGGAATTCGAAAAGGTAACATGGACAATGTAAATAGGATATGAGGTACAATCATCATTTTAATAGTGTCCAATCTACCCCACCAGGACAAAAAAAGGGGGACCATGAAAGAAGAAGCAATTGTATTTTGGTAATCAAGGCACTAAACGTATAATTAATTGTTTTAGGTAGTGTAGATGAAAACCATATACCTAGATACTTAATCTTTGCGGGACACCAAGTGAATTTAGTATTGTTAAACATATATTGATAGCAGGTAGAGTTTAAGGGTAGAACTTCCGTTTTAGAAAAGTTCAACTTATAACCAGAAATACTGGAATATAATCGAACTTCATCCAAAAATGGGGGAGGGAGGAGTTAGGATCAGACATGTATACTAGGATATCATCAGCATATGCTGAAAGTTTAGTTTCTATGGAATTGTGTGAAAATCCAGAAATATCTGGATTAATTCGAATCCGTTCCAGGAAAGGTTCAAGACACAGTACAAATAACAATGGGGATAAAGGACATCCTTGGCGTGTGCCTCTAGATAACACAAAAGACTTAGAAAAATGATTGTTAACAAAAATACTAGCTCGGGGACAGAATATAACAATTTGACATAGGAAATAAAATTTGACCCAAAACCAAACCATTTTAGTGTGTTGTACATATATTGCCAATTTATGCGGTCAAAGGCCTTCTCAGCATCTAAAGATAAAGCCGCTAATGGAGTTTTATATTTTTTACCAAAGGAGATAACATTAGCAAACATGCGAGCGTTATCTGAAGCCAATCTGCCCTTGACAAAGCCAACCTGATCTGTTTTAACCAATAATGGGACAATGTTCTCAAGTCGAGTGGCGAGAATTTTGGCAAATATCTTGCAGTCATAGTTAATTAGGGAGATGGGACGATAATTTTTGCAAAGGGAATGATCCTTATCGGGCTTGGGAATGAGGACGATTAAGGCCTCCATAAATGAGCCAGAGGCTTTGGTGTCAACAATAAATGAGTTAAAGAGGTCCAAAAGTTTGGGCACAAAAATAGATGAGAAGGTGGAAAAAAATTCAACAGAGAGGCCATCCGGTCCCGGTGCTTTAGCTTTCTTTAAAGATTTAATAGCCTCCACTATCTCCTGTGAAGTAACCGGATTTTCTAATACTTCAAATTTATCAGGAAGCGAAGAGGGCCAGGAAGACCAGAAAAAAAGGTGTGAAGGTTCTGGTCAGAGGGGTTTGTATCATCCGAGTATAATGATTGGTAATAATCATGAAATACAGAAGCCATGTCTTCATCCGACGACACTAGATTATTAGTAGCTTCATTAAGGATAGGGCCTATATTTTTACGTTCAGATTTAATTTTTAAATAATTGGCCAGCATCTTGCCAGCTTTATTTTGACCACCATGGTATTTAGATTTAATTTTAAGAAGAACATTGCATGCATCATTCGTGGCAATTTTAACAAGAGCAGATTTGGCCCTAATCAATTCATGGAGAGCAGATGGGGATTCAGGCGAAGTAAAGTAATTATGCTCTAATAATTTAAGTTGCTGTAATAATACGTCATATTTGGCTTTAGCCGCTTTCTTCTTTCTTGCCGAGTAGGAGATAACAAAGGCACGGAAAGAAGCTTTAAAAGCATCCCAGTTATTAGTAATAGAAGTGTGTAAGGGATTATTGAAAGTAAAAATTCATTAATGAAAGTGGTGGCTTCAGTTACAAAAGTGTTGTCAGATAGCAAAAATTATTAAGTTTCCAACGCCCAAATTTCGGGGATCCCAGGGAGAGATCTAGGGAAGAGGAGACAGGGGCGTGATCGGAGATAAAAATAGAACCAATCTTAGAAGATTGAATGGATGGGAGTAGGGGTTTACTGACTAAAATATAATCAATTCTAGATCGAGTATGGTGAACATTCGAAAAAAAGTAAATTCAAGGGAATCAGGGTTACATATCTTCCACACATCATATAATGAACGAGAGGCAATGGCAGATTGAAAAGATTTATGGGTTTTATCAGGGTTAAATTTGCATTTGGATTGCCTGTCCGAATATGGATCGAGCCATTGATTTAAGTCTCCCCCAACAATAATATTTGGACTATCAATGGAAGATAGTAATATTTTAATATTTTCCCAAAAATCTGGGTCAGGTGTGACAGGACCATAAATATTCAATAGGACAAGAACCCTATTCTGTATAGCAACCTTAGCCATTACCCAGCGTCCATCACTGTCACATTGTGTAGATAAAATTTGTGCATGAGTAGACTTGTGAAATAAGATAGCCACACCTCCCTTCCGACTAGAAGCTGGAGAATAAACAATTTGACCCACCCATTGTCTTTTTAATTTAAGTGATTCGACATCATTGCAATGCGTTTCCTGAATGAATGCAATATGAGAACTTAATTTAGACAAATGAGAAAGTACCTTTTGTCTTTTGACGGGATTACCAAGACCACGAACATTCCACGTGACAACATTACACATATTGGAAAGAGGGAGGAGTAAGACATAAATAAATATGATACACTTCAAGAGGACAACTGAAAGTAAATAAACACCATTCACTAGATAAAGACAGAGACCAAAATGTACAATAAACGATCATATAGACAAAATTTAAATATAGAAACAGCACCATTGAAAACAATAAGGAAGGAGTAGGGAAAAACAAATTGAATAAAGAAGAGAAGGAAGAGAAGAGCAGAGGAGAAAAGAAAGTAAACAGATCAAGGGAAAGTACCCAGATCTGCAGAGAAGCAAGGAACCAAAATGCGGGGAGCATATTGGCGACAACAGCAAGAACAGCGGAACAAGTTAACAAAGAAAGAGGAGAAGAATAAAAAATGGTAAACCTCAATACTGATTAGTGGGTAACATTAGTGAAAGATAAGGAGTAAAAAGGAATGATATTATAAAGAAAAATAAACAAGGAGAAATACAGAGCCACACATATGGATCTATAAAACAGGTTAACTAGTGATTGAAGAAAAAAGTGACACATTAGTTTTCCATATTTCTAGTAGAGACGCTATTAAGAAAGAGACTCAGTTTAGCAGGCTCATCAAATGACCGCGATCTCCCTTCATACGTAACTTTGCACAAGCAGGGATGCAAAATGCCATATTGAATGTTCAATTGTCTCATCTGGGGGCGAAGAGCCAGGAATTCTTTACGGCGCGCGTTTGTTGCAGTGGAGACATCTTGAGAAATGAAGATATTATGGCCTGACCATGTGAGGCGTCGTTTAATTTTAACAGCTTTCAGGACATCCATCAATTCAGTGAATTCTAAAAAGAGCATGATGATGCCCCGTGGTTTGTTAGAGTTCTGTTGAAGACGACCCAAGCGATGTGCCCTTTGTATGTTTAGAGGAGTTGAAGATTGAAGGTCTAAGAGTTCCGGAAGAAATTTTTTGAGAAAGGATAACATGTCTGAGCCTTCAATATTTTCTGGTAGGCCATACAGGCGGAGATTGTTCCTACGATTGCGATTTTCCAAGTCTTCGGTGTGAAGTTTGAGTTTTTGTATTTCTTGTTCTAATAAAGGAATTCTAGTAGAAATATCTTGAAGATCACCAACACGTTGTTCAAGTTCTAGTACTTTGCCTTCCATAATTATCCCGCGGTCCTCAATTTGCTTTAACTTTTCGTTAGTAGCTACCATGAAAGGCTGTAGACCACGAACCTCCTCTAAGATGGAGTCCAGAACAGGATTTTGTGAGGTATGAATAGGAGAGGGTGGGTCATTTTTATGCCTCTTTGGTTTGGCACCTGAAGAAGATGATCGAGACAAGGAGTGTTGATCAGTCGCCATTATAGTTCTTGGAATGGAACGAGTTGTAGTAATTAACAGTGGACGAATGCGCCCCATAGACCCCAGTCCAAAAAGACAAAGAAGGTGGCCGTGCAAGATAATTTATATAGAGAATTCTTCCTCTGTCATCATATACATAGTCAGAATCCAGTTTGTAAGTATTTAACCCAGTCACGGCACAGGAGTATGCAGGCACACAACTTCCCTTTATCAAGACCACTACTTGTGCTCAAGATTGGTATTATTTGAGGCACGAACAGGTCTTAGGACTTCTGCGTTCGGTCAAAGCTCACTCAAAGACCTCCATCCTGCTCCAACATTTAGAATATTTCCCACACATTATTTAAAGACACGCAGACATTCGTTGACAAATAGAGGCACCACTGACTTTATCAGCAAGATGCGTTTCAGTCGGGACTACCCAACACAGCGACGGCAGTGTGCGCGGGAAATAATGTGACATTCATTTAGGATGGATGGTAGCAGAAGCGCTCTGTTTACATAAGAAGAATATCCAGTATAAACATCACTATGTTATGTAAGAGGACGTTCTTTTTTACTGAGACCCTGTGATGATGGCATCCATGTCGACACCCTCCACTTCAATAGCTCCGCAAATCATGGTGAAGGATGACCAGACAAGAAAGTCCAAATATATTTATGCCTGCTTGTAGTCACATAAATATAATGACCTCAATAGCCTTCCTCACTTCAACTGAGCACTGCACCTCTCCTTACCGCATTTACCCAGCATTGCAGACATTCTGTGGGCACTAACTGAGCACTATAAACTTTTCCTTTAGCAGTAACCCCTAGCAGCCGGCATTTCACTCCTCCCGGTCTGTGGTGGTATTGGCAGTTCACAGCTCAAAACGCGAGCGCCTCCTCTCAAAATGGCGCCCGCGATTTCATGAGGAGAAGTTCACCGCCGCCGCCTCCAGGCTCAGCGTGCATGTAAGAATTGGTAAAAAGCGGTCGCTGGACTCACCGCCGCATTCCTACTTGGAACCCACCGTCTGCGTGTAAAATTTGTAGATTTTGAGGCACCAACGGCACCCGGAGCTTCCGCGTCCGATCGGAGCTCACACGAAGTCCGCCATCTTGCTTCGGCGCTCAAGCCACGCCCCTATCATTCCAATTGTTGTTTGAATACTATGATGCTCTGGTATTCGTGATAGGTGTGGCTATAGTAATAACTCTGAATCGGAGAGGAACAAGAGGGCCCTGAAGTCTGTTTTACTTTTAAAGTGAAGGCTAAGCTGTAATAATATTTCATTTTTGTAAGTGAGCAGTTTCACTAATGTTGTGTTGTACATTCCTTGTTTAAATCACATGTGATAGTGATACATTCTTGTTTGCTGTTTTAGATCAGTCACAACACATCACCTCTGAAGTTGTTGATCAGGAGCCGAGGAGAGCTTGTTAACCAGACACAGAGATTTCCTAGAGCTAGCCCAAAGACGCAAGTCTCTTTCTTTTTTCTTGTTTATCCAAACCCCCTTCCCTTCCGAGGCATCGTTCGATTCAGGGTTATCAGTCCCTCGATCGGACACTGCACCAGGAGTGAGTGGAGGCCCAGCATCATCTCAGCGGACAAGGACTCCAGGTGAGTGGCGTGACACTAATCTTCTCCAGAGTTGTTTATCTTACATCAATTTTTTCTTTGAATACTAGAGTGCATTCAATTGCCAATGTTTCCAATCAACATTGTACCCTTGCACACAAAAAGATGAATCCGACAGTATAAGTGTGGGAATTGATGGATTATCCTTTTGTAATGCAAGTAACAGGGCATGAAGTTTTGCATGTTGCGCGGTGCTGTCACCGAAGATCTTAGTATAGGTGCTCTGAACATGGATTTCACCATCTTTTACTGCACCTTGCACTGCCACGCAGGCTGTGGAGTACTTCATTTCTACTGCAGGTGGCAGCAGAGCCATTTGTATAGAATATGCTTTGGTACGACTCAAGGGGAAATGCTTTTGGAGTAGGAGGAACAAGTTGAAGAGTGGGATCATACTGAAACTTTACAGAACTTTAGAGGCCCACTGCACCCACCTTGGGTATAGGGCATGAGCATTAGGAAGGCTTGCCTTGATGGCTGCTCTAGTGGCAATACGGAAGAAACCAACATCTTGGAGCATTCCCTGCACCAAACGGTGCTCCTTCAAGTTTGCCATATGCACAGCTGCAAGTACTTTTTCAATGAAAGCAAAACATGCTTCAGCTGGAGAATACAAGTGAGACTTCTATGCAATAAGAACAGTCTGTCACTCATTATAGATCATGTAGGTACAACCGGAGTGACTTTCTATGACTCGAAGACTTAGGTTGGTCTTACAGTCCCTAGTTTGTAAATATTTTGTCTCAATAATGTCTGTTTGCAAAGCACACAAGATATCAGTGTGCCTGCTCGTTCACTGTTTTGCTGAAAATGTGTGAGAGATCAAGTCATACAAGGGCTTCACTTGCTCAGCATATTGTGGCAAGTAAGTTCACCCAAAGTTAAGGATACACAGCAGGGATTGCAATTTCTTTAGTGTGTTCGGAAGCCCCAACATAACACACTTCTGAAGGAAATCAAAAGCCAAACAATAGCTCTCATTCGATAGCTCATATCCAAAGAAGGCAATCTTTATTTTTTTAGACTTAATTCTGTAACCATGTGATGCTAGTAGTTAGGTGTACATCTAAGTTGTCATCAGTATGATACATATTATCAAATAATGACAATACCTCTGGATCTGATTGTAAGTGCCCCATGATGCAAACTGAAAATAAGCCAGAGCTGTTCTTATAGCCCATAGGAAAGCTTCAAAATGAGAACTGCACCCCAACAGAACTAAAGGCAGTTAGATACTCACTTTAAGGTGCTATATTGTGACTGCAAAACCCATTAGAGGTATCTAGGGTTGTTTTGTATTTTTTTCACACCAAGTTCATCATTAAACCTGTGCTATACGCATTTTGTACTGCATTAGGTCTTGTATTTGCATTTGAATTCCTATAGTCTAAAACTATCCTATTGGAACTGTCAGGTTTGGAGACAGGGAAAAAGGGCATGTTCATTGGTGAAAGGCAAGGTGCTATTATACCCCGGTAGTGCAACTGATCTAATATTGCTTTAATACCATGCTTTGCTTCTGGCTTAAAGGGTATTTAAGCTTGCGCTTGAGATTCACTGCATAAGGGAATGACATATGGAATAGAATGTTTAACCCACCCTGCCTGATTTCTGTATAATGCCCAAGTCTGTCTTGCATCCCTATCATTGGTGTAAATGTCTCTGATGTCTTCAGGTACTATGCGCGAAAAAGCTACTCTTATTTCTTCCTCCCGCCCCGGGGAACTTCCCTAAGAAAGACTGGAGGACAGTCTTCCTCAATTAGTATGATGTAATAATCATCAGATAAATGTGCCTAGAAGACAGCTTTAATAGTACACGGTATATCCCCTTCAATCTGTAATTCTAAATCATGAAACCTACCAGGAGGGTTTGAATATTTATCTGGCGTCTCAACCCGTATGAACTCATCAGTTGGACTCACCACCAGAATCCTCTAAAACATCTGATGTACTGTTGTGACTTCTGATGCGATGTTTAAGAACGCTCTCACTGAAGTCTTGTTTTGCAGAAGAATCAGAGAGCAGCAAAAAATGTGTATTTTGAGGAGAGGATAGAGGAGGTAGGTAATAAATCCAGTAAAATCTTCAGAGTGGTCAAAAACTTCATGTCCCCTGAAGCTTGCACTAGATCGCACCAACCCACAGTAAAATGGTGCAATCAGCTGGCAGCCTACTTACGTGACAGGATCACAACTATTCAAGCCAGCTTAGTGCTAGGGACCCAGGTGGAGGAGAGACAGCTGGAAACAGTGTGCTCCAGCTCAGTCTCTCTCACTTTGGCCTCATTGGTAAATTTTTAGCCCATTACTTTTGGAAGAATCCTTGACAGCTTTACTTGCCCTTAAATCTGGATTGCCTGCTGACCCTTGCCCACCTAACCTATTAGTGATGGGTGCAGATGTCATCAGTCCAATGGCCAATAGGGTGCTGAATGCATCATTATCTTTGGGAATTGTCCCTATTGCGTGGAAGCAGGCTAAAATCTTACCCCTCTTGAAAATAGCACACAGAAGACCCCCATGGAGCAGGCATTTTCCAAGGTTTTCGAAAAGGCTGTAAACCAACAACTGTCTCAGTATCTAAATACTAATGAGCTTCTTCATCCCAACCAGTCTGGCTTCAGGCCAAACTTCAGTGCAGAGACTGCTTTGGTTGAAGCCACTGAAAATATTAGATGTCCCCTGGACACGGGGGGGGGTGCATTTTGATTATGCGAGATCTCTCAGCGGCCCACAATACGGTCGATCTATACTCCTCACTCACCTCCAATCCACCGGTATAGGTGGATTGGCTCTGGATTGGATAGCTTCTTTTTTGAAGGACAGAGGGCAGGAAGTATGGGTTTCCCCATATTCTTCAGAAGCATTTGTGCTGACAGTAGGAGTCCCGCAGGGGTCGGCCTTAAGCCCTGCTCTGTTTAATGGATACCTGACCCCTCTAGCACAGGCCCTGGAGGCTAAGGTGATCACATACCCTGACGATACGCATCAGTTTACATGTGAGAAAGGAGAGAAGAATGTGGGAAAATCTATTAAAACCTGACTTTCTTCTCTCTTTCACTGGATGTCCTTACATCAATTAAAATGTAATGCAGAAAAAACAGAGATCTTATTTTTTGGCCCTAGGCCTCTGGACTGGCAGATGCTGTGGCTCAAGGATTCCCCCACCCCCCTGGATCTCAGGGGAGATTAGTCAAAAACGTGGGCAACAAATTTAATTATGCTTTATCATTCCAGCCGCAGTTCATGTCGTTGGCCAGAACATGCTTTGGGCTTTTGCTGATGCTGATTTTTTTTTTACACTATCTCTCCTTGTCCACAATAAAGGTGTTCACCCAGTCACTTATAACATCTACACTGGACTATGGAAATGCCCTATACGTAGGACTCCCAGACTATCTGGTAAACAAGCTTCAAGTGGTCCAAAACACGACAGTCCACATTCTACATAGCCTGCTCCCAAGAACACACATGTCCCCTCACTTGGGTGCTCTCCAGTGGCTATCGATAAAGTAGAGAATTCTCTTCAAAACATTAGTCCTAGACCATAGAGCACTGTACCATTCCAGGGGAGGCTATCTTAGGGCCAGAATCAGTTTCCAGAAACATACGGTCAGCCCACGGCTTCTTGGCAAGGATCCCTAAAGTCCCTTGCTCGTGAATGGGCTAAAGGACTTTTTCTTATCTTGGACTGGTGGCTTGGAACAAACTCCCCTTATAGCTATGCTCTGTAGCACCCACCGCCTTGCTCAAGAAAAGGCGGAAGACATGGCTCTTCCAACAAGAATAGATGATTTGGTTGCATTTTGCAGGCAACTGTAAGTGCCGTGCTTGGACACTCCAGGGAGGTGCCATGCGCTTTAGAAGTCCCATCTCATTCATTCAACCAGTAGTTGGATGGGCATTTTTCTTAGGAAATCCTGCTACTTTCTCCTTCTCAACGGGAGTCAGAGTCGAATCCTTTCTCTTCCCTCTTCATGCTAATTTCAGCCTCCTATCCTGTTTCACCTTTTCTGCTATTCTCCTCCTTTCTTCGGTACTCGGATCAACTCCCTCTCTCTGGTTGTTTGCCGTCAATGTCCTGAACAGACCAGGTAAAGTGGATATCAGAATACTGACACCATTCCAGTTTTTAAGTTTCTCCCCTTAATTTATAACCACCCCTACCAGATTCCTGAGATTTGGGAGATTCAGTCTGTCTTTGCTCTCTACATCTCCATTTCTTTCTGCTTTTCATTGCAGATTTCTCTTTAGTGGAACCCTCAATTCCACTTTTGGTTTAGTGGCTCTGGTACCTAAGGTATCATGAAGCACAGATGTGTAACATTCCACAATTATTTTTGGTAGTTCCCATTCACCAACTGGAGCTGGAAGTGGATTTGGAACTGGAACTGCTTCCAGTCTCTAGTGTATGGCTAGAACTGAAGCTTTTCCCTTAACGTTGCTCAGGATGATCAAGGAAACTGTGCAAAAGTTCCCCATTCATTTAATTCCTAAGTCCAGAACTAGTGCTTGTTCTGTACTTGTTTTACTACCTCAGGCAGCGTGCCATGTGTGCTGGTGTAAACGTATGCAAATATGCTTTCCCAGGTGTTACATTCTTCTTCTGGTGGCACCATCCCGAGAAGAAGCCACATAGGGCCATATGTAGGTGGGCTAATACCGGTCGGTAACGGCCGAAAATCGGTAAATTTCCCGTTACCGACCGGTATTTAGCCCTTTGCGATGTAGGAGGCCGGATTTAAGGAGTCGGTAATTTACCAATTCGTTATTTTAAGGAATCAGTAAATTACCGATTCCTTAAATCCTATGTAGGAGCACTCAAGTGAGTGCATTTTTGGTTTAAGGATTCGTTATTTACCACCAACTACAAGTTGGTGGTAAATACCGAATACCTTTTAAAAAGCAATTTTGTGCTTTTTAAAAGTGCCATGTGGCAGACATACATGCCCTTAGGGCATGTATGTGAGCCACATGTGCACACATGCACGATTCAGGGTGCAACAGGGTGTCAATTTGACACCCTGTCACCCTTGAATATGCTCCCCTATTACCGATTCGGTATTTACCAAATCGGTAATAGTGAATGGCTTCCCATTCATTCCTATGGGCCTCCAGGCCCATAGGAATGAATGGGAAGGTATTCCTTATTACCGATTCGGTAAATACCGAATCGGTAATAACGAATATTACCGAATCGGTAAAATTTACCGAATGTTTATCTACATTCTATTTACCGATTCTTAAATACCGAATCGGTAAAATTTGGTATTTAGGAATCGGTAAATAGAAATTACCTACATATGGCCCTTAGTCACTATTCTGTGTTTGTCTTGGGGTGTCGTGAACGTATAAACTGTTCCTAACTGGTTGGTCTTGCAAACAACCCAGAAGGGAATCTCTTAATGCTTCATGGGCACTTTTTGCATGATAGGGTTAATAGTCTGTGAACTAATGTATTGTATCCGTATCAGTGCTGCTGGTCCCGCTATGAAAGCAGGTCTAGAGTTCAAAATGCAAACTGTACAAGTCTCCTATATAAGGCGACTGTGCAATTTCAAACCCCAGTATTAAATCAAAAGGGAGAGAGAGAGAGAAGCTGAGATCCAATCGGCTTCCAAACGAGAATCAATAATCAAAAGAGAATGGATCACTTGTACCTTTGTAACCAGGGTCAGGTATGGTGGCCGTCTTTAAAAACCCTCATTCACGTACATAGGTGGTTAGGCGGTATATCTTGGTTGTCCGCCTAATTTTTAAAGTGACAGCATCATCATCGGGTTCTTTTTGATATGCTAACCTCCACCCGGAGGTAGACCAACTGGTAATACAGTAGTGATTAGTGATAGGTAGTGCTAAAGTGAGGTGAGTTAAAATTGCCTACATCTCCGAACTCGAAAAAACTTTAATCAGTTGGAGACGTGGAAAAGTAAAATCAAGGTGGTGCGTATGAAGATAAAGTTACTGATCTAACGCACTTGTTTGTCCATGTGAGTGGTCGACATGTTTCCGCCCCATATGTGCCCATCCGGGTCAGGGGCTTTCTTCAGGACCTGTGGTGAATAAAGGTTGCTAAATTGGCAGCCTAATTAGGTAGGTCATTGGCTTACCACTCTTCTATAGTCGTTATCGGTCATTAGTACCTATAACTTGAATTCCCTATTGCGGGCTTCCTCGGGGGACCGGCGGGCTTAATAACCTGAAGGTGTTGGTTTCCGCGACTTGTGCTCGCTCTGAAAATGGTTGCACAAGTCCATTCTCTTTTGATTATTCAATTTCAAACCCCTACAACATCAACAAGAGCTAATGGGGTCGATTCTCAAAGGTAAACTTAGATCTGAAGTCTACATTTAAAACTAAAGTCTAACTTTAGAATTGAAGTCTAACTTTAGAGCTGAAGTCTAACTTTAGACCTGAAGCCTAAGGTCCTGTTCACAAAGGTAAACTTATAATTTTGTGCAAGTTTACGATGTCCCTTCCTGCACAACAACAATCATCCCTGCTTTGGATGTTATGTGCCCGGGCTAGGTCCCTGTATCAATGCTGCACATTTTCTTACATTGTCCTCTTTCTGAACAATAACATTTTTACTGTAACATTTTGCACATATTTGCTTGTATGACAATGTTGAATAAGTTTCTCTGACACTACTTTGCTTGCACATCTGGCTTCGCGCAACATTATCATGATGCCTCTAACACTAAGTACAAGGCCTTAGCACACGTTGTGCAAATGTCATTCTATCTTCATCCACGGGGTGACAGCGCAATCTGCATACCCATAACAACACTAATCTGCATATACATCGCAAGGATGATTTTTATTATAAATAAAGAGGGGACAGTTCAGCTGACGTTGAGGGGTCCCTGCATGCTGAGGCTTCACCAAGGAGCTGCCTAACATCTCTGTGAGGGCTGTCCAGTTCATGACCAAGACGGGTCCTACATTCTTTCCCACCAGGTAATGGGGTTGGATTATCCCATGGGGGATTCTTGGCTCTAGACACTTACACAAACTCTAGACTCACATAGAGTAGGGATTGCATAGTAGGAGCCACCTTGCTTATATGCCTGCATATAATCAATCAATCAATCATAGCATTTGTAGAGCGCACTACATACCCGTGAGGGTCTCAAGGTGCTGGGGGGGGGGGAGGAGTGCTGCTACTGTTTTAGCACCATTGTGGTACTATACCTGCTATTCACTATTTTGATGCTTGTAATCACTTTCATATGCTTCTGTCTACTGATTATCGCAGCACATGAATTCTATACAAGAATAACGTTGGTTCAATAAATATATTGAAAACGTCTCATTGTATATTCTCTATATATTTCTCTGAGAACGAGAGCGCCGAGTGACTGAGCAAAAGGGTTCTAGATCTGTTAGCATGATTCCTGAGGGGACAGGGTTGTCATGTTCAGTGGTTGCCAGAAACCGTTTGCTCCCTGTTTGGGTTAGAGGGGCTCATGGTGGCACTGTGAGCTAGCTGGTCTTTAGGCCAACATATACTGCGGAGTGCCTGGAATCAGTCTAGGCACCTCACCCAAAGTTTGTTGTCCACAAACACGCAGATCCTACGGATTATAGGAAGGTACATGACATGCCTCCGCCAATGTTGGTTGAGTTCTTATCTCAGAGATCACCTAAGTAGTTCAGTCATGCCATATTAGATTCTCACATGCACCGTCAAACCAGAGACATCCATGGTGGTAAGGAAATCCACCTCAGCTGAGTAGGTAAAACCCTATGCGTTGGATGTAAGTTGTTCAAGCGTGTAGGATACACTTCCCAAAAATTGTGTTACCCTCTCTCCCTCATTCATTTACTAATTTCCATTTTCTTCCAAACATTTTAAAACAATGGCTGATGAGGAAGTAGAAAGGGCATTAAACGTAGCAGAGAACTGCAGACATGCGCTTATGCTAAAGCTATTAAAGTTTTTCCTCCCATCTACAGGTGGAGACGTTACCTCCTCGGTTGAGGCACATGAAGCATTCAGGACAGAGGTATTTTATTCCTGGGTTAAATTTCCGAATGCTCTTACACAATTGTTTCATACCTACATTGAGGATGAAACACCAGAGGAATACACTCCATACGAAGACATAGAGATTCCTCTATCTTACCAAGAACTTATTAATTGGTTTAAAGGCACCCTTCCACACACAACAGAAAGCGTAAAATTCAGTCCGCTCAGTAAAGAAGGAGCTACATGGCCGGTCTTAGCTGCATGCACACCGCATCCAGACAGTGCTAATCTGACTGCAGCAAAAATGCATACACTATACAGAGATTTAGTAAAAATATATAGAAATCTCACACAGTTCATAATGCAAACACTTACCTTAAATACTGTGTGGACTGCTCAAGCCACACAACCACAATTGGCTACTTCTGGTATTAGCCCACAAACAGTGAATGCCGTTATTGGAAAGATTCTCACCAGTCATGAGTAAATTCTGTTCTGGATACAATAAAAAAACAAGCCACCTTGAAGCAATATTTCCCATACGGGCCCACATGGTAAAACACAGAATACTGACTATCTGCTTGCCAATTTGGATGACTCCCCCAGTGGAAGACTGCACTACTTCACTACCGTTTATAACAGAACACATGGTACCCCTTCACTGGCTGTTTTACCTGATGTATTGAAGCAGCTTATGAATCAGTATGTGGCAGCAGCTGCCCTGGACTTAGGGATGAAACTGATAGGCAATTTTGCCGCAGTATCCACCATTATGTTAAGCAACATAAAAGGGGAGGTGGCTGCATTGGCTATACTCCAACGCTTCAGGGATTTCACTACTGCAAAGCAGGAGCGAGAACTACCCAAAATTATCGAAGAAACCTATGCTAACATTTTTTTTATTTTTTTAACTTTATTTATGAATTTTTACATATGAACATAATCGTTCACTGTCACAGTTCACACATTGAATAACACGTAGTCAAGGATGTACAAACATGTCGTGCATATTGATATCAAAGAGTCCCAGCTGATAGCGAAGATCAAAGTCCCATAATCACGGTCAACCCCACAATGCAGGAGATCTCACCACCCGCCTGCCTGGTGTCAATTCCTCCTGATGCATCGTAGATATAAAAGCAGAAACTGTGCTGATAAATTATCATCAATAAAAAAATGTTTGTATCATTGAGTAAATTATGTTGGAAAGCAATGGTCAGATCACCCCACCCCTGTCGGGACTATGCCTTGCTCCACTTGTGGGGTAGAGGGCTGCCGATGTGACTGAATATATGCCCTGAATGGACCCCAAATGTCTCTGGGGCGAGAAGAGGAGGGTAAAGTGGTGGAATATATCTCGCTATTCGTGTTGCATGATGCCAAACTACCCATCCAGCACTGCAATGTGGGGGCTGTCCTGCGGCCCCAATGGATTGCAATCTCTCTTTTGGCTAATAACAGACTTAGGGTTGCAAATTTTCGCACCTTTTTGGGAAAGTTGACCGCATAGCCCAGCAGCGCCACTTCCGGGGTGGGAACCAGGGACAGATTGATCATTTCGCCCAGGGTCTTGTGCGCTGCCTCCCAATACAGCTGTAGGAGTGGGCAGGTCCATGTAAGGTGTGCAAAATCGGCTTGAGGGGTCGCGCTTTTGCGGCAGGTGTGGGGCCTGGACTGATCTAGTCTATGGGATTTGGCCGGGGTGATGTACATTCTGTGCAAGAATTTGAAATGTAGTAGTTTGTGTATACTGTTTAGGGAGATATCCTTCGTAACCGCGCAGCATTTAGCCCATTGATCATCCGTGATTGGGCGGCCGAGGTCGCCTTCCCAGTCCCTACGGAGCTTGTCATCATTCACCGGGATGATCCCTGAGCAAGCTTTGTATAGTTTAGAGATGAGGTGAACTCCTTGTTCGCTTTCTATGACCAGGGACAGAGGAGCAAATGATTCAGGTTCGATTGGAAAACCAGGCAGCGCAGCGCGCAGAGCCGAATGCATCCGACTCAGCACAAAGCTATCCATAAACGTGGCGTCGGGGAAGCGGCCATCGACTCACACAGAGAAGGTCTGGCCATCGGGGTATAGGTCTCCCATTTTTGTAATATCAAATTTAGTTAACGTGCGCTGTACAACTCTCTCCCCTGTAATTGGTAACCAACGGGCATTAGCGAGCGGAAGGGAAGTGGATTACAGCGTGGTGGTGCCGGTGATCCGTCTCAGCTTCTCCCAAGCCCAGCTGGTTGTGGACACTGTCTGTATGTCATTTGGGTCTCTGGGAATGCCCCTGGGCAGCACCGTGGGTAATGTCTCAGGCCGTACGAAGTCAGATTCCGGACGAAGGAACGGGATCCTGGCATCAGGGTGGTACCATGCGTAGGCGTAGCTGCATTGGGCTACAAGATAGTATAAGTGTAGGTCCGGCACCCCGTATCCCCCTCTCTCGTAGGGCAGAGTAAGTACCTGCCACCGAACGCAAGCTTGTTTGCCCCCCCCATACCAATCTAATAAGAAGGGACCTTAACGTCAGGAAAAAGCTGTTAGGGAGGGGTATCGGGATGTTATTAAAAAGATATAAAAACTTGGGTAGGACCACCAGCTTAAGGATCGCCACTCTGCCAGCGATGGATAATGGCAGCCTCAGCCATCGTTCTATTTGTGCTTCGAGGGCGCTGATTGCTTGCCCATAGTTGAGGCATATGATCAAAGCTGTGTCCAGATGGATGTGGATGCCTAAATATTTAACGGAGTCTGTGCACCATTCCAGAGGGAATAGACACTCCCATGGCTTAGTACTGGAAGTCAGGGGGAAAATTACTGATTTGTGCCAGTTAATGCCGAGACCTGAATGTCGACCAAATCTAACTATTTCTCTTATGAGAGGTTCTAAATTGGCCTGTGGCTCCCTCACGTAAAGGACGGTGTCGTCCGCATAAAGCGAGACTAGGAGAGGGCCTGTGTTGAATTGTAGGCCTCGCTGTAAATGCTTTTCTTGAAAATGGCGAATTAAGGGATCCATAGCAAGGATAAATAGCAGAGGCAACAGAGGGCAGCTCTGCCGTGTACCTCGGGATAGTGAGAAGGGTCGAGAGAGTGTGCCGTTCAATCGGAGTCGTACTGTAGGGCGGCAGTAGAGTAATGAAGTAGTGGCAATAAAACCCATCGGCATTCCCATACGGTGCACAACGGACACAAAAAAGGGCCACTCTAAGGAGTCGAATGCCTTCTCTGTGTCGAGTAAAATAGCCGCAGCTGGGGTGTCTGGATTAATTCTGTGGAGAACGGAGAAGAGAGTCCGAAGATTGAGCGATGTAGATCTATGGGGGACAAAGCCGGCTTGAGCTGGAGAAATAATGAATTCCATCAATTGAGATAGGCGCATGGCGATAACTTTGGCCAGGATTTTATAATCCAGATTTAATAATGACAGAGTTCTGTATGACCCGCATAGTTGGGGGTTTTTGCCCGGTTTGGGGAGGAGAATAATGATGGCCTCGCGCAGGGTAGGAGGGAGGATTTGTTTCTCTAGGGCCTCCACGTATACCTCAATGAGTTGCGGTGCCAAAAGATCTCTGTATGCCTTGTAGAAATCTCCCGTGAAGCCATCTAACCCAGGGGCAGAGGAGGATCTGAGGGCGTCGATGACCCCAAGTATATCAGCTTCGGAAATTGGTTCCGCTAGGAAATCTTGCATGTTCTTCTCAAAGTATACTAATGCAATTTCAGATAAATAGGCTTCTTGGGCTGTGGGATCACGCCCTACTTTGGAAGTGTAAAGAGCTTTGAAATAGTCAAGAAATTCGTCCCGAATGTCCGATGTGGTGGTAAGTACTTGGTTAGCGGAAGAGCATAGTTCCGTGACAAAGGCCTTACTGTACGGGGGTCAAAGCATCTGGGCCAGCACATGACCTGGCCTTTCACCCTCACCGTCCCGCCTAGCGGTTTGGTACTTGCCCAGAAAGAGAATTTCGCGATCCGCCGCTTCCCTATAGTCAACGAGGAGGGCGAGATGTCGCCCCTCTGACTCCGGATCAAGGGAGCGCCCGATGACTGTGTCAAGCTCCGCCAGGCCACGTTCTATGCGAGATAACGGGTTGCGCAGGTCCTTGAGCACTCCGGCATGTTTGGCAATGCAAACGACCCTTATGTATGCCTTGAATCCCTCCCACAGGACCACCCAGGTGTCTACCGAACCAGTGTTGATGGTGAAGTATTCTTCGATGGCCTCCCGTACTTCATTGTTAAAAAGGTCATCATGAAGGGCGCGACTCGGGAAGCGCCATTGACGCTCAAACCCTTCCGGGCGGGGGACATTAAGGTGAAGCAAAATGGGAGAGTGGTCTTAGCATGTTCTCGGAAGCGTCGTGAGAGAGTGAAACCAACTGGAGACGCCCGGGGAAATCAGCCAGTAGTCGATCCTAGTCCAGGTGTTGTATTGGCCAGCATAATGTGTGTATTCAGTGTGGGTGGGGTTGCGCGAGCGCCAGATGTCTAGTAAGGAAAGTTGTTCGCAAAGGTCTAATAGCGCCCGGTGTGTGCGAGGTTTGGAATCGGGGAGGCGGAGGTGCTATCTTGTTCTGGGTCAGGGAGTAGATTGAAATCCCCCCCCCCCACTAGGAAGAATATGGGACCCAATTTCGCGAGCTGAGCATATAAAGAATGAAAAAAATCTGGGGAATCAGTGTTCGGGGCGTAGACGAATACTAGAGCCATCTTGTGTCCCATCAACGACCCCGCTGCAATGGTGTATCTTCCCTCGCTGTCTGTTACTACCGAACTGGGGCTGAAGGGAAGTCTTTTGTGTATAAGAATAGCTGTGCCCCTGGCATAGTTGCTATAATTGGCAAAATACCTATGCGCACCCCAGCTGGAAGCAAAGCACGTGGAGTCGGATCTGGGCAGATGTGTCTCCTGTAGGAAGGCAATATCAATTTTATGTCGGAGTAAATAGTGTAGGACGTGTCTTTTCTTACGGTTATCATTAAGGCCCCGAATGTTCCAGGATATTATGGATAGGTCGGAGGGACCCTCTACATTACCTAGCTGGGCCATCTGGAGGTTGTGGCATGTATGACAGATGAGATTCGTCTCAAGTAAATACTATCCGTGACAGTGAACAGTCTCATGAAAATCCAACAACATCTATGCGTTAGCAATTGTCCCCCCCCCAACCTCACTACCAATAAAGCAAGGCCTACCCAAAACTGGTAGCGGTATACAAAATACCAATCGACTTGACAGTGAAATGAAGAAAACCCAGAAGTGGTACATCCACAAAACGTAAAACCAAACCAAGGTGTACACCAAAGGGGGGGTGGCAATGCCACGCCAGTTACCCAGCTACTTAAAACATTTCGCAAGAATGAAAATCATTATCCCAGAACAGGTATATAGCGATGGAAAGAGAAATACTTGATGTAATCAGCCAGAACCAGTTCCTGAGAAAAGTTCCATGCTGGCATCGGATCCACTGTGTGGCGGGGAGGGACGGGCACCATCCGCAACTGTCTGATTGTTCCGTCTGTATGCGTGGCAAAATTCCTGGACTTCCGTTGGACTATCGAATATGCGGGCCTTACCATTTACATCCATTCTCATTCTAGCGGTGTATAACATGCCGTATTTTAAACCAAGGTTCTTGAGGGTGGATTTAACTCCAGTGTACTTGCGGTGGGCCTCCTGCACCATGATAGTGAAATCAGGATAAAGAGATAGCTTGGAGCCCTGCCAAATGGTGTCACCACGCTCCCTCGCAAGGCGCAGACCGGTGTCACGGTCCCGAAAGTTCATGACTCGCGCAATGATGGGCCTTGGGGGGCATCCGAGATTTGGCCGGGGCCTAAGCGAGCGGTGGGCATGCTCTACCACAAATCCTGGAGTGAAGGAGTCTCTTCCGAACATGTCAGCCAACAGTGATTCTACAAAGGTGTCCAGATGGCCAGTGGCGGTGGATTCCGGAACTCCCAAAATGCAAATGTTATTAAGCCTACTGCACGCTTCGAGATGTTCGTTTTTAATGGCCACGTCTTTGAGAATTCGTTCCACACGCTCCAGCATTTTGAGGGATTGTGCAGTGCCATCTTCGATGTCCGATATGCGGGCTTCCGCGACATCCAGGCGGCGATCATGAACCTGAATTTTAGCCCCCATGTCCGCGAGACTCTTGTCAAGGGCGTCAAATCGACCATCTAGAGCTCAAAAGCCCACTCTCATCTCCTGCAGCAGCGTTTTGGATTGGGCAGAGGGGTCGTCCGGCCGTTCTGCATCTTGCCCGCCTTCCGCCATGCCGGAGCCACTCTCAGGAGCCGTGTCAACGAGTTTTTCAAAGTGAAGGGTCTTCTGTTTGGGATCCTTGTGGCCCATGCCGCACCGTGATGCCACAAGAGGAGCAGCAGTGGGGGGCCCCCAGCGTGCACCGCCCGATGAAGGCCGAACTTGGCGTGCCGCAGTCTGTGGGTAACGCCCAGGCCCTGAAGGGTGGAAAGCAGGGGACACCGTCCCAGGAGCGAACAGATTAGGTACACGTAGCCCCCAAGCAGTTGGATGAAGATGGCGACGGGGCCCTTATGGGGTGTACGCTCAGTTCTATTGCCCAATTTGGAAGGAGAATGGTGGGCGTCAGTGGTGATTCGTGGCATCTACAGAGCTCCCTGCGGGGCCGTGCTGCTGATCAGGAATACCAAGTGCTGGGCGTGATGGTTTGTGGGGGCTCCAGCGTTGTGGCGCTGGTCGTTCTGTCCCAGAGGCGAGCCAGAGGCAGTCGCTGCAGTGGGGAGGTTAGCGGTGTAACCGGCAGCAATGTGGGAGGCCCAATGGCGAAACAGAAGTGCTGGTCTCGTGGCGCGGCCTTGCCCGCGGTCGGAGCGGCAATCGGGCACGGGTGGCGGTGCGCTGTCTCTCGTCTCACCCCTGCTGAATGCCCATTAGCGTCCGGGCGGTTGCCTCCTGGGCTCACCTGCGGGCCCTGTCCCCGTGGGGCCTGAGGGAGAGTGAGGGTGGTGGCTGCCTGCTTGGAGGGGGGAGTATGGGGCCGCGACTCGGCCGAGCTAAAGTTCTGTCACCGATAGGGCAGCGCTTACAAAAAGCCCCCGCGCCCGGTGCACTCACCGCCGGGGTGTCCTCACTGGACCGCCGGGCAGAGTCCGCTGGGCCCACTCGTCTCGGAGCTGTAGCAGGTGAAGGAGGCCGCGGTCGCCGTCACGATCTGCTCCGCCCGCAACATGTATCGCCTCAAGGATCTTGGCTGTAGCGGCCCCGCTGTGCGGTCGAATGACAGCGCTGAGCACAGTATTCCTTCAGGGGTCTGGCGGCATCGAGGACGTGGTGGTTACTGCTGTGTAAGTGGGGGATAATGGCTTCTGGGCTGGGATGGCTAGCGGAGCTTCAATGCCGCGCGGCCATCTTGGTCTGCGGCTTGGCCACGCCCCAACCTATGCTAACTTAGGTAGAGATAATTTGGGAGCCAGACCTGGGAAACCGCAACTTAAGAGTAATTCTGAAAAGGATAATGCTAAGCAAGCACCCAATTCTTCGACGAAGAAGAAGTGGGATAATTAACAAAGAAATAAAGACAAGACATGATCACTGGTGGATCTCCTGTGCAAGAAGCCACTGAAAAAAGATACAATCTCAGAAACCTTGATCACATTAGGAAAGCCTGACAGGTTTCAGGATACTGAAACACATTCCTTTCAGGAGTCATCCGATACACGTTCGGCGAGAGATGGACGGTCAGAGCGCAGATCGGAAGAGCATGGGAAGCTGAAGAAGGAATCATAAAGCTCGTCTGACTACATTATTAATAAAGAAGAAAAGTAAAAGACACATACACCTCAATTCAAAAAGAAATCAGGCATGCCCAGAATACTGAGGACTCTGCTTCTGAATGGGGAATGGACAGGGACGATTCTGGACAGCACAGCAGATGTCACAATAGCTCGCCGGAACCTGATGGATTATCTGGCAGCAGTAGCGCTGAGTGAGCATATCATGGTGGAAACACCTGATACTAGGGTAAGTGTTTCCCATCGTTTATACTAAATTACACTCCATTTGGAGGGGGACATACCCAGGAATATCAAGGCTCTCTTTTGGGAGAACCTGACGTATGGTTACGATCTTCTTTCGGCTGAAAAGGACTGGCCACCTGAGTTCGTAATGGAATGGCCAAACGGGGAAACAGTAATTTTGCCGGCTTTCTCCGACCTCGTTCCAGAAATCAGTGAAACATTCTTACTCCAAGGAGTGGGCGTTAGCTGTTCCTCCTGCACTTTACTACAATCATGTGGGGTGGGATGATGAGTCAACTCATCATGAAATCCTGTTGAAAACAACTCCTCAACCCCAAAGACAATACCCAATAAAACATTGAGCTAAAAAACAAGTTAGGGAAATCAGAGAAGAGCAACTTGAACACCAAGGTGTTATAGAAAATTGCACCTCATCAATTAATAATCCCTTGTTTCCTGTAATGAAACCGGACAATTCATACCGTCTAGTATTAGGCTGTAGACATTTAAACACATCTACTCGCACATTTGTAGTACAAAATGCACACAGTGCCACACTAATGAATAACATTGTGCAGAAGAAATACAAATCAACATTAGATATCTCAAATGGATTTTTCTGCCAAAATATAGCTCCTGGAAGCAGATATTTGACAGCATTCTCAGCGCTAGGATCACAGAGGCAATTTTGTCAATTGCCCAAGGGGTATAAGAATAGCCCTGGGCTGTTTTCAGCCAGAGTAATGGAGTTACTTGAAAATTTTGATGAGGAGGCATTGCCCTACGTTGGCGATATATAATTAATGGCACACTTGGGCAGAGCAGACTGCATAGTTCTGGGGTTTGCTCACTTGGGCTACAAATGTAATTTCAAAAAAATAAAAATTGTCCATCTCAATGTCCTATTTTTGGGGTATGAGTTGTGGAGTGAAGGCAAAAGCCTAGCGACCCATTTTTTTAAGAAAAATGTGCACTGCTCCAACCTCCAATGACTCTGAAAAGATTATGCAGAACATACATTTTGGATCACGCAGAACGTGTAAAACTATTCTGCAATTTAATAAGGCCAGACTTTTCATGTACACATTGGACACAGGAACACACAAACATTTTGCTTTCCATACAAACTGATATGATAGCTTCCAAACATTTAAACACACATGTAAACAGCACGAATCTGATGATCCGCGTAGTAGCTGGTTCAACGGGATACACTTATATCACATTCACCAAAGGTGATATAGTACCTATAGCATACAAATCAAATTTGTACACGAACACTGAAATGCGTTTTTCATCAACTAAGAAGATTCTCACAGTGGTACAGACTGCTGTAGTGAGAGAGAGAGCATTATCTCAGGGTAAAAGCATTATTGTTGTAACCCCGATACTGACCTTAGAGGCCGTCACCAAAGCAAGCATTCCATATGCTAAAGCTTTACATCCACAATGGATACAATGGGCTAACTCTCTCACTGCCACAGATGTAGACTACAGATTTGATTCTACATTACAAACACAAGTGTTTTTCTGCAGTATGAACAAGAATATCCTCTGCTGAAGGAAATAATGCCTCTAGATCAATATGATTATATCATCTATACTGATGGATCTGCCCAGCCTGCCATAGGGACGAAACACCAATATTCCGCCACATGCGCACTAGTAAAAGGGAGTATGCATGATGGAAAATTCCTTCATGAAAAAACACACACACAGTCAAAAGGTGATTGCACAGAGCACTGATTCTGGCACTGTAAAATACGGATCATGAATTCCCCACACTCATAGTGTGTGATTCGTATTACTGTGTCCTGTTGTACAATGAATACCTACATGACTGGGGAAAAAATGGATTTCGAGACTCTAAGGGTTGCAGAATGAAGCCAAAATGCTTTGGAAACAGGTGGTAAAGATGATAGATTGCTTGCTACAGGCTAATGTAATACATACATTGAGTCATCAACATGTTGGCGTTCACGTTGCAGGGAATTCCATGGCTGAGGAAGCCGCTAAGGCAACAGTTTTGTACTGCTGCTGTTGCTGCAATCCCTTGTTCTAGTATGAGAATAGACAGAGACATTATGGTGGCTGTCAATGCATGCACAACAACACACACCTGCCAAAAGACTTTTTACTCAAGTACTCCTACAAGTTATATGGACAAAACATACCATAATGCTCAGATTCCAGGAGTGGAGGATAGAGTCATACCAAACACTGATCAAAGATTAAGAATGATGCTGCTACACTTGAGGGTCTGGGTTTAGCACACGCAAGGATCACTGCTACAGTTTTATTACTACAGCAGTGCTATTGGTGGCCTGGTCTTACTAAACAGATCAAGGACTTTGTGCTTAAATGTGACATCTGCCAGCAGATGAAGGGCTCAACCATAGCACGTCCACCACAGACACCTCTATTGATTTCAAACAAGTCTCTTGCTTGTGTCTATTTGGACCACTGCAGCCCCTTACAATCTGACGGGCTTACAAGTACATCTTGGTGGTAGTGGATTCATGCTCTAGAATCCTGTGGGTATGGCCACAGTGGTTGGCTGATGCCTGAACTGTTATCAAAGACTTGCGAGTCTGGCATTTAGCTCTAGGGCTTACAAAGAAGCCATGGGAAGTTTGGGTGTGACCTTGCGGGACTCCTCCCCCTATCATCCTGAGGGAAATCTGGTAGTTGCGAGGAGAAACCATGACGTAAAGCAATCTTTAACAGCAAGGGTAGAAGGCTCAGGTTGAAGCTGGGTCCATCACTTATATGGGGTCCAGAGGGCACTTAACAACATGCCAGAAACATCTGTGGTGGCCGGACTCCATATGAAATCCTGTTTCGGGTGAGAATGCGGGTCTTAAACCTCGATAATGTCAGCCACGTGGAGGCAGACACGCCATTTCACATCAATGAACATTTGGCTGATTTATAGGAACTAAATGAATTCCGGGATAAAAAAACAACATCCAAGTAAAACGCACCACCACTGGTGACGTGAAGGTTGTACCTGCAAGACCTGGCTGGATACCGAAGATTAGTGATCTGGCCTGGGAGAAAATTGTGGACAAAAAAGAGTTTGGGCCATCCTACAGAGCGCCTGTACCTGTCCTGTACCTGTCAAAGGTACCAGGACTGTACTTCTTAATTGATTGATTTTGGTTTTGTGTGGCGCTCGAATGCTGCAGGGAGAATATTTACTACTTGAATTAATAGTGTATAAAGAGTCACGTTTTTATTTGCTTTCGAAAAATCAGGAAGTCAGAACATTTCCTTATCATCAGGGGTAGGCCATTCCAGAGTGTAGCTGCCTTCAGTAGAAAGCTCCTACCCCCCAGGCAGCACATTTTGCTCTGGGGGGAGATAGTAGCCTTGCGTCTGAGGATCTGAGCTTTCTGCCTGGGGAGTACCAGGTCAACTTTTCGAGAAAATAGCATGGTCCTGAATTATGCAGTGCTTTAAAGGTTATGCATAATGTCTTAAATTCCAGACGTTTTGTTATGGGTAGCCAGTGCAGATAGACCAATGTTTGGTTTGCTGATTTATGTCTGGGAATGCCGGCAAGGAGTCGGGCTGCCTCGTTTTGTAGAGTTTGGAGTTTTTGTAAAGACTTTTTTTGGATACCAATCAAGAGAGCATTTCCATAGTCCAGCTTGGACAGGATTAGGGAGGTAGCAACTGTTTTTTGAAGTTCATTTGGAATGAATGGACTGATTTTCTTTATTAGTTTTAGTGTATAAAATACAGAGGAAGAGTGTGCTTTTACTTGGTGGTCAAAATGGAGCTTATCATCAAAGATAACTCCAAGGTTTCTTCCTTTCTGAACTGGCGTAGGTAGGGGTCCCATATTCTGGGGCCACCAGGTTGGTGACCAAAAAGATCTGTTGTTTCCGAAAAGTAGCACCTCTGTTTTGCCGGTATTCAACTTTAGGCAGTTTGTTTTCATCCAATGATACATTTGAACTATGCAGGAGCTGAATCTGTGACACACTCCTTCTTCCTGCTCTTCAGAGATTGACACCACAATTTGTGTGTCATCGGTTTAGGACACAACTGAGAACCCTAGGGACTTTATCAGGTTGACCAGGGGGGCGACATACAAATTGAAGAGGGTGGGGCTTAATATAGAGCCCTGCGGCACCCCACATGGCAAGCTGAATTATGGTGGGCCCCTTGCTGGCCGACGAGACAAAAGGTTTGTCTCCATTGATCTGATCAAACCACATTATGTGGCCGAATCTCAACAGTAAGCCACGTGGACTCCTGGGTAGCCACCGTTATACTCTCGCTACCACTCAGGTAGTTCAGATGGAAGCTTTGATAATGAAAGATGATTACTCTCTCCAACAAGAAACAGTAAACAACAATGAAGTATTTCTTCTCCCTGTTTCAACTAGTATAACTGTACGATCAACTAGTACAGACACATACATTTCAATAAGAAAACTGGATGACAGTAAAATCTATGTCAATATGCCACAGATTGAGTCATCTCCTGGTTCTACAAAACTTGCTGAGCTGCCAAAAATTGACTGAATGGCATCTGGTTACTTCGTGGACTATGGTAACTTCTCATCGGATTCAACTGAACCTGAGATTCCACAGCCACCACCCCTCCCTTTTAAGCTACAAGTGTATGTTATTTATCTTTGGTTGAAAAAGACATACCTTGTTACACCTTGGTTGCAATTGGGTTACTATTCTTGGTCCTCTGGATTGGTTTGATGACAGTCTTTTTCCTGCTTCTGAACGGACATTATCTCCCAGAACGCTCTGCAGTCCAGCTGCTTAACTTGGTATTCTAAACCACATGCATCATCACACCATGAACAAAGAGATCTGTTCCTGGGGAACATTTTAGCAGTTCCAGCTCCCAAAGGAATAGTGTGGGACAGGGTATCGTATGATGTGTATGGTCCTATTGAAGTTTTTACAAATTCCATATTTGTTTAAAATTTCCCTAAATTATATCATCCCCTTTAGTACTGTTTCTGATGATTGGGACATTGATACAGTGCATAATTTGCTAGAAGACCTAGAGCAATCGTCTGCATTTTCTTCTGATGAATTGTATGATGGTACTTCTAATTACAGTGATATGCACTGTTATCAACATTATGGTCACCATTTTTTGCATAAAACGAGTATCCCATGTTCCATTTATAATTACACCCAATGGGAACACTGCCCAACACCACCAAAAGGTAGTTCAAAAACATTTGCACAGAGGCTTGCTTATTTGTCTGGTTTTGACACATCAGACCCAGCCTCATACTTCTAATGGCTTGCACCTACACCTGTAAAGAAAAATATGCTAACAAACACTAAGCTGATATACTCTGTTTCTTTTCTTTCCCAGCTGTCTGTACAGGGTTTTGACTTTTGGAAAGACACAATAGATACAAAGTCTATTTGGGGAACAAAAGATTGGCAGGTTCAGGGAACTGCAGCCTTGTTTAGAGCATGCCTAATACACAGCAAATGATTTTCCTGAACAAAACTGTGCAACAAACTTCCTGTCTTGGAATAGCCAAGATAAAGGATTTGAATACACCACAAACTCCCACATTTGCATGTTTTGACAACTGACAGCACCACACACGCTATATTCAGGATACACTAGATGCCATGCTATTTAATGGCCCTTACAATTCATCAGCCCCCAATTGGAAGGGATGGTTGGTTTGGCCTTTAAACACTAATGGGTGCCAGTCCAGATTCCTGGGTAACACTAAAGTGTTTAAGATCAATAGACCTGACAAACGGTACGTACAATCTGAACACTCTGGGGTGATGACATCATACAGTGTTGGGAAGTTATGCCTTGAGTGGCTAAAGACCTTGACAATGTCTCAGGTGAAACAACACTTGTCCCTACTCTCAGATGGCCTGGATCTCAGGGATTTCTTCTTAGGTCCCTGGAACCCACGTCAAAACAGCTTCTTGTATGCCATATATAATGAACTGTGGAAAGTCTCTCAACAGGAAGCTGCTGAACGGCTGCACGAGATTGATAGGGTTAATCTAGAAAAGGCTTTTGCAGTGGTTGACAATGGCATGACCACATTATCCTCTAGGATATATATTTATTGGGCAACATAGTATCATTTGCAATCAACATAATGCAGCAGGACATGTTTACAACTTGAACAGTCACAATTTAGGTCCATTGTGCTATTAAGCTGGACACTTCAAACCTTACTTTCTGGCCATATGCTGTGGCGTTATATTAACACCACTGATCTGTTTTCTTCATACGATCTAAATGAACAACAGATATTATTGGCAAGGAGAGATGCAAAGTATACCATGTTGCACTTTGAAATATTAGATCAATTACCTTTCACCATTGCGAATACATCTTCCGTGGATTAGATAATCCATTGATACATTACCCTACCAATCACGACATTCCAGTTCCAATATTGTCTACAACATCACCAGGTAGGCAGGTATGAAGCGTTAGGGGAAGGATTTGTGCATGAATACTGGGAATTACCTTTCAAGTTCAGATGCAGGAATGGGGACACTGAGTTTTTTCTCAGTGGTTGTGACTGTGAAAGTGCTTTAACCCCTTCAGCGCGGCGCGGATTTCCGCGCTGTGCTGAAGGTTCTGAGCGCGGGCGGGGCTATGACGGAGTGGTTCCGTCATGCGCACAGATCAACCAATGCGCATGACGGAACAGCTCCGTCATTCGCACCGAAGGGGTTAAGCGGGTCCCTAGTATGCAAGAACATTTCACTGCATGGGGCTTGTAATGCATGGGTTGCAAATTTATCCTGTTATCTGAAGGGTTCTCCAGCTGCCGAGATTCATCCTGTTTTCAAGCTGCTGTCTAATGGGAGTTATTTGATGCTGGAAGCTCAAGGCTGCTGTGGAATGGAACCTGGAATCACTTATGTTGTGACGGTTAATTCCCTAGTTACTTGTTACACACAAGTTTTGTTTCCACCAGCCTGCAAAGTTAGGGAGGCAGCGCTGTGGCCGTCGATAAATGTTTCCAACATACGATTTGTTTCTCTGAGTAAACTGAAAGCCATGCTTTTTCAAAAGGATGTGGCCTTAACAACCGCCAAAGAGACGTTTGATCTCCAGGTTGCGTGGTCTTTGTCTGAGATAGAGATGCTACTTCATACTTACTTCCCATTGCATTTTGAGGAGCTGGTCCACCGTATCTTTAACATGTCTGATACAAAGGGAATGACACACTTTTAAAATGTATTGGCTCTAGATTGGTTAGCACCTATCGGACAGTTTTTGGAGTTATACCATCATTAATACACTGCATACTAGGAAGCATTTTTGTAGGTCTTCCGCTATCCTACTACTTGCAGCGGGGATTATTGTTTTAATTTTTCTGCTCTGCAATGGATGTCCCAGTTCAGACCGGAATGGAGACAGCACTGCTTGTGCTGCAATGCCGTGAGCGCATGATACACTGCTTCAGCACACCTCTGCTTTGAGAAATGAATGAGCATTGGTTTTTATCGTTCTTATCGTTCAAGCCTGTGTGGCCTCAGTGCATACAACCTGTATTCCGCTGCCTGCTTTGCAGCCATGAATGTGAACTGAATTTCTGCCTCGGATCACAATTGGTTGCACCATTGGACATTGATGTACTGATGGAGCCTTTGAAGGCTCATGGTACAACTGTCCCTACCATATTCCTTTGCTACTGAATGCATTCTTCAAGCCACCCTGGGATGCTTTGGCTCCTGGAGAACTGGATACAGGCTCTGCAGTACTCTTACAGGATTTGGTCCTTCCCTCTGCGACTGCCATGGGAACTGTATGGAACCACCTTTGCTCTATAAACCTGCTTTGAGGTGCGCCCCTGGGAACATCGTCTGCGGTTTGCTGGCAACAGCGATGTTGCGCCTGGTGTTGAGACATAATATCGAGTTGGAAATGTCGACTTACACAAATATCGAGTTGGAAATATAGTGATTCAGAAATAACTCCTGCAAGAATATTGTGGTCAAGAATATCAAATTTAAGTTAAGAAATATTGTTTTTAAAAATATAGAAGCCATTAATATTGTTTGCAAAAATATAGTTGTTTAAAATATCGATTTTTTATTTAGCGTTATGTATTTTAGTTTACATTTTAAATGAATTTGATGTATTTTTTTGTATTAGTATTGTTTATGTTTTTTAATATATGTGTTAAATTTTTGGTAGTGATCAATTTTATTTTAATTCAATTTTGCGTTTTTTGCGGGTTGTGGGTTTAAGGGGAAAGGGTGGGAAGTATTTTAATTATAATAAATTAATGATTATTTTTTATTTATTTAATTTAGATTTTATAGTGTTAATTGTGGGAAGTAATTTATGCATCGCGACTGTGCTGATTATGAGAGCGGCAGAATTCTCACCTATTCACACAAATACGACCACCTGTACGACAAATGGTCTTTAGGTGAACCACTGGAAAGTGAAACAGAAAATGCAAGTGGCACAGATTCAATCTTGAGTAGTGATGTCGAAGTGGAACAATGCCCGACAAGAGACACAACAGAAAAAGGCTCTAAAAAACAAGCAACTTTTTTAGACGAATTTCGTGTCCTACGGACAAGGAGGGAAATACCACAAACAGTGCAACCAATGAGAGCACGTGGGAGAGGTCGAGGACGGGGCAGAGGACGAGGAAGAAACCGGGAAGGAATTGGAGAAGAAGGAAGCGACAGCGACAGAGAGAACACAAGAGGCAAAGGACGAGGAAATTGGCTCATGGGAAACAGACAGACGGGCCAGAGGAAATACAAATAATGGATGACAACATGGTAAACAAAACCATTATTAATCTTTCATACAGACCTTTATCTATGTGGGAGAAACGTACACTCTGCTTAGGCCTTTCATTCTGTCCAACCAACTCCTTTAATTACCCAGAGACCAGAATTGATATTTTCAAATTTGTAAGAAAAGTAAAATTAAAAAAATGGCACATTCTGAAAGGAACATCAGAACAAATTGATCCCGATCCAACCAAGACAACAGACCAGGACAGTTTCCTGAGCATCAAGGATAGGGATGCACTTTTGACCATGCAAGAATTGTATCAAGAGGCAGGCCTAGATCACAATGACCAACAAATATTTCCTAGAACTGACCTTCCTGCCAAAAGTAGCTTTAAACCCAAATCGATCTTTCTTCCAGTCATGCCCCATGATAACATCGATGCCTTTCATGAAACAGTCACCAAAGATCTCATTAAATTCCGCAGGCAAAAACAAAACAAAAAGAATAATTTTACTAATTTTACCAAAAAACAATGGCAAACCATCAAAAATGTATCTGAAGACGAAAATATCATCATCCGTCCAGCAGACAAAGGGGCAACATTGTCCTTTGGGATAGATCTGCTTATATCAGCGAAGCCTTAAGACAATTGGAAGACACTAATTTCTATGTAGTCACCAGTGTACAAGAATACAATGGAAGTATAATTAACATTTGGAATATGCTCACCGAGTATAAAGATATGGGTATTCTGTCATGGGAAGAGTACTGTTATCTTAAATGCGATTACCCCAGAACCCCCATTTTCTACCTTCTTCCCAAAGTACATAAAGATCCCAAGATTCCACCGGGAAGACTTATAGTATCCTCAATAGGATGTGTCTCCGAACACATTTCTAAATATATAGACCATTTCCTTCGAGAATACGTTGAAAGCCTTCCCTCGTACATAAGAGACACGAAAGACTTCCTGGGCAAAATCAGGGCCATCGACTGGGAAAAAGATTTCCTGATGATTACTATGGATGTTAATTCATTGTACTCTATTATTGATCACTCGCTGGGCATGCAATGCAGCCAATACTTTCTGAGTAATCGCAATATTTGCTATCTAGAACATACAAAAATGCTGCTAAATCTCATGAAATTTTGTCTACTTAATAACATGTTTCTATTCGACGGTACCATGTATAGGCAAGTGCTCGGAACAGCCATGGGCTCTTGCTTTGCCCCCAGTTTCGCTAATCTGTTCCTGGGGGTATGGGAAGAGGAAGTCCTGAAAAAATAGAATCTAACCCAGAGGGCAATAGGGTGGTCAGATAGTACAGATACATCGACGACCTGTTTGTGGTATGGAAGGGTAGTGAGGAAAGTGCTATAAATACCATCACTGAACTTAATGCAAACACCTTTAACCTCAATCTCACATACAACATGAGCAGGAAACAGATCGAGTTCCTTGACGTCATAGTAGAGATAGAAAATAACTGCATCAATACCAAACTACATAGGAAAGTCACTGCAGGGAACAGCCTTCTCCATGCCTACAGTAGCCACCCTGAAACACTCAAATGGAGTATACCCTTTGGTGAACTACTGAGGGCAAGGAGAAACTGCAGTACAGAAGAAAACTTTCTAGCTGAGCAAGCAATCATGATGATAAGATTCAAAGAGAGAGGATACCCTAACTGGGTGTTGTCTAAAGCAAAAGAAAAAGTCAAGAAAATCACTAGAGAAGATACATTGACTGACAAACCTATTACTGAACCAGACAACAGTACCAGAGTCATACTGACGTACAATAAAGAATCGAAAAAAATATCCAAGATACTCAACCAGAATTGGAATATCCTTGCAAGTGACTCCATTATAGGTCATACACTACAGGAGAGACCACTCATAACATACAGAAAGGGTAGAAACCTTAAAGACTTTCTAGTGAAAGGGGATATCACGTACATGCATCCCTGCTCTAGCATTGGACTACAGGGATTTTATCCCTGTGGTCACTGCAAAGCATGCAGAAATAGTACAATGAAGAAAACCTATACCACACCTACAGGAGAAGAAAAAATGATTAAACAATTTCTGACATGCGGTACCTGTTTCACCATCTACATCCTTGAGTGCCCCTGCAAAAAGAGATATGTAGGTAGCACTACATTAGCTACGAAAAAAAGAGTATTGGAACATATGAGGGCAATTAGCAACAAAGATCCTCACTATCCAGTAGCCAGACACTTTGCTGAATTTCACCTCTCTAACAACTCACTACTCACTTTCTTTGCCATAGAACAAATAGCTCAATCCCACAGAGGAGGGAATAGAACTCTACAACTACGCAAAAAAGAATCCTGGCACATAATTAATTTACAAACTAAGAGCCCGGATGGGCTTAACCAGGATGAGGAAATGAGTTTTCACCTTCAAGAATAAAGTACAAATCTATCTTGATTTGGGGTTGCCTTTGGAAATAGCTTCAACCTTAATTCTAGTCTTATACTATGTTATGTATGTGCCTCAGTATAGGAAGATTTGAGTATGTATGATCTTAACTTTTATAATAAGTTCATTATTTTCTTTATTATTTCACAGGAGAAAAGGAAGGGGCCGACTGTGAGGATCAGCTCCAACATACCCCCTACCCTTTTCTTCAGTCACCACTGAGGAGTGCCCATCTATGCAGATAAGAGATTTGTTTTCTTTGTGGAACTGTGTCTCTATATACTTAAGTCATAGTATTAATGTCACTGTTTGATTGATAGATACTATATTTGTTTTTGCACTGGGGAGTTTTTTGGTAGTTGGTTTTATGTGATAAAGGTATTGACAGCATTTCTATATAGAGGTTTTAGTGGGTCTTTAATGTAAGAATAAGACACCAAGTTGGTTATAACTTAGGAACTAGAGACCGATGTCCTGGTACATGGGCACTCTGCAGATACAGGTACATCAGTCACCAGGCACTAGACCGATAGAAGATGACTTTTGCCTTACATATACAGTAAGGAATGGGAGGGATTTTCTACCCGATGATTACTGATCCTAGTACTTTATTTTGCTATATTGTGGAGGTATGTACCATAATCTTTGTATGTGGCATCACTTGAATCAGGATTTATACCGAATATGGCCACTGACTCGTCTCAAATTGTATGGATCTAATACAATTGTAACTAGTTTTATATGCAACCTACATTTTGCATTGAGGCATTTGCGGAGTGGGAAGCATCGTTAATAGAGCATGTCCGTGAAGGGACACATGACACATGTCCTAGGTGTTTGAATACATAAACACAATTAACACCATGAAATATTACCACAAGGTTAATATAAAGATGTAATTATATGATATGAATATAATTTCTATGTTTGAATAGGTGAAATGCACCTTGTACAACAAAGTATTTGAACTTTTTAAGTTATTTTTGCATGTTCCAAAATGGATGCCGTTTTGGTTGGGATTAACTCAACTCATATGTCCCCTCGTTTGTTTCTATTACGTCTATGTAATGCATGTTTCTACCTCAGACTAACTGTGTGATCAAGCTTGCTGGCCAAGCGAAACGCGTTACCTGGAATAAATACTATCTTCTGATAGAACTGCAATACCTCTGAGTGATCGCTTTATTATGAACGTTGGAGAATATGATGTCCGGCATGCTCCGCCGGCGGTGAGCGATCCACTGTGAAGGGCGAGGGAAGACGGAAGGAGCAGAAACTGTAGGAATATTGTGATTGAGTCTTCCGGGGCCCGACGTTTTGTTGTCTTTAAATACGGAGAAACCAGTGAAGTAAAACGGAGTTTAGCGAGTTTGGCAAAGAATCGGATCCTGCCATACACACGTCAGCTACGTGCAGCCGGAAATTTCGTCTATGCGATCCAGATGCGACCGAAGGAGAGAAGGGAAAGATTGTGATATGACCGAAGAAGTGAAGGAGTAGTGCTGAAAGCCCGTACGACGCTGCACCCCAAAGGGAGGCACTCTAATCTGGGCTGCACGGGATTAGTGGGAGGGGGAGGGAGACGGGTCGAAGGACGCGTGTCCTTCTCACCCCCTTGCCTGTTTGCAGTCCCGGGGAGGAGGCTACGTAGGGGGAAATCAGACAGGGGCAGGAACACACAAGAAACTTCCAAGATTGAAGTACGGGATATACGTACAATGTGCAAACACTTCCAAAATTCCCTCTGATACAAAAAAGCATACGAAGACCAGACGTGAACTCCCGTTTTGCTGGGTCTTGCATAGCAGTGTATTTAAGTCTCAGTATTTCGACTCGCTCATTGACATTGTAATTTTAGACATTTCCATGCCTTACGCTTCTCCAGTATCCAATTTTTAAGCTACTTGCTAACAACAAGGAAGTAAGGAAGTCACTGGGAATCCCTTAGTAATTCACTAAATATTACAAAAGAGATCGTGCGCAGAAGACGAGCACGCTTCTATATATTTTAGACATTACAGCAACAGGAACCTACACATCAGTGGAGGGAGGTGCAGTTCTCAGACCTAATCCAGATGCTCCACGCAATCCACATCTATATCCTAGAGAGTGGCACATACAGACTGAATCATAGCTCTTAATAACTAAAAAGCATGGAGGAAGAATCGGAAAGGAGGGCGGCAGCCCTAAGCCTTTTGCAAGAGCTCCTAACAAAAACATGCAGAGAATGGAAGCTAAAGCCAAGGATTCAACCCTACAAGATAAATTGAGAAGGCTAGAAAAGTTAAAAAAATCAGAAACGTCTAAATGGTGGGAGGCCACCTCACTACAAGACTATATTGACAAGGAAATGGTGCCCAGAGGACTACGGATTTACACCACTCCCTCCTACGAATCTCCAAATCCCAGAATGTTGGAGGAATGGGCTGATAATTCGGCCAGGAGCTCAAAACAGATGTTAACAATCCTCGTCAAATATGCCTGGGAAGATAGAGATGCCTTACTACAAGAACTCAAAATACTAGAAGAGGAACTAAAAATCATAAAGAACAAGATATTATTAAGAAATTCGTGAATGATCTGAAGCTAAGACTTAAAACATACGAGGAAGATATAAAGGCCCGTAAACAACGCAAACTGCATCGCGACTGTGCTGATTATGAGAGCGGCAGAATTCTTACCTATTCACACAAATACGACCACCTGTACGACAAATGGTCTTTAGGTGAACCACTGGAAATTGAAACAGAAAATGCAAGTGGCACAGATTCAATCTTGAGTAGTGATGTCGAAGTGGAACAATCCCCGACAAGAGACACAACAGAAAAAGGCTCTAAAAAACAAGCAACTTTTTTAGACGAATTTCGTGTCCTACGGACAAGGAGGGACATACCACAAACGGTGCAACCAATGAGAGCACGTGGGAGAGGTCGAGGACGGGGCAGAGGACGAGGAAGAAACCGGGAAGGAATTGGAGAAGAAGGAAGCGACAGCGACAGAGAGAACACAAGAGGCAAAGGACGAGGAAATTGGCTCATGGGAAACAGACAGACGGGCCAGAGGAAATACAAATAATGGATGACAACATGGTAAACAAAACCATTATTAATCTTTCATACAGACCTTTATCTATGTGGGAGAAACGTACACTCTGCTTAGGCCTTTCATTCTGTCCAACCAACTCCTTTAATTACCCAGAGACCAGAATTGATATTTTCAAATTTGTAAGAAAAGTAAAATTAAAAAAATGGCACATTCTGAAAGGAACATCAGAACAAATTGATCCCGATCCAACCAAGACAACAGACCAGGACAGTTTCCTGAGCATCAAGGATAGGGACGCACTTTTGACCATGCAAGAATTGTATCAAGAGGCAGGCCTAGATCACAATGACCAACAAATATTTCCTAGAACTGACCTTCCTGCCAAAAGTAGCTTTAAACCCAAATCGATCTTTCTTCCAGTCATGCCCCATGATAACATCGATGCCTTTCATGAAACAGTCACCAAAGATCTCATTAAATTCCGCAGGCAAAAACAAAACAAAAAGAATAATTTTACTAATTTTACCAAAAAACAATGGCAAACCATCAAAAATGTATCTGAAGACGAAAATATCATCATCCGTCCAGCAGACAAAGGGGGCAACATTGTCCTTTGGGATAGATCTGCTTATATCAGCGAAGCCTTAAGACAATTGGAAGACACTAATTTCTATGTAGTCACCAGTGTACAAGAATACAATGGAAGTATAATTAACATTTGGAATATGCTCACCGAGTATAAAGATATGGGTATTCTGTCATGGGAAGAGTACTGTTATCTTAAATGCGATTACCCCAGAACCCCCATTTTCTACCTTCTTCCCAAAGTACATAAAGATCCCAAGATTCCACCGGGAAGACTTATAGTATCCTCAAGAGGATGTGTCTCCGAACACATTTCTAAATATATAGACCATTTCCTTCGAGAATACGTTGAAAGCCTTCCCTCGTACATAAGAGACACGAAAGACTTCCTGGGCAAAATCAGGGCCATCGACTGGGAAAAAGATTTCCTGATGATTACTATGGATGTTAATTCATTGTACTCTATTATTGATCACTCGCTGGGCATGCAATGCAGCCAATACTTTCTGAGTAATCGCAATATTTGCTATCTAGAACATACAAAAATGCTGCTAAATCTCATGAAATTTTGTCTACTTAATAACATGTTTCTATTCGACGGTACCATGTATAGGCAAGTGCTCGGAACAGCCATGGGCTCTTGCTTTGCCCCCAGTTTCGCTAATCTGTTCCTGGGGGTATGGGAAGAGGAAGTCCTGAAAAAAATAGAATCTAACCCAGAGGGCAATAGGGTGGTCAGATAGTACAGATACATCGACGACCTGTTTGTGGTATGGAAGGGTAGTGAGGAAAGTGCTATAAATACCATCACTGAACTTAATGCAAACACCTTTAACCTCAATCTCACATACAACATGAGCAGGAAACAGATCGAGTTCCTTGACGTCATAGTAGAGATAGAAAATAACTGCATCAATACCAAACTACATAGGAAAGTCACTGCAGGGAACAGCCTTCTCCATGCCTACAGTAGCCACCCTGAAACACTCAAATGGAGTATACCCTTTGGTGAACTACTGAGGGCAAGGAGAAACTGCAGTACAGAAGAAAACTTTCTAGCTGAGCAAGCAATCATGATGATAAGATTCAAAGAGAGAGGATACCCTAACTGGGTGTTGTCTAAAGCAAAAGAAAAAGTCAAGAACATCACTAGAGAAGATACATTGACTGACAAACCTATTACTGAACCAGACAACAGTACCAGAGTCATACTGACGTACAATAAAGAATCGAAAAAAATATCCAAGATACTCAACCAGAATTGGAATATCCTTGCAAGTGACTCCATTATAGGTCATACACTACAGGAGAGACCACTCATAACATACAGAAAGGGTAGAAACCTTAAAGACTTTCTAGTGAAAGGGGATATCACGTACATGCATCCCTGCTCTAGCATTGGACTACAGGGATTTTATCCCTGTGGTCACTGCAAAGCATGCAGAAATAGTACAATGAAGAAAACCTATACCACACCTACAGGAGAAGAAAAAATGATTAAACAATTTCTGACATGCGGTACCTGTTTCACCATCTACATCCTTGAGTGCCCCTGCAAAAAGAGATATGTAGGTAGCACTACATTAGCTACGAAAAAAGAGTATTGGAACATATGAGGGCAATTAGCAACAAAGATCCTCACTATCCAGTAGCCAGACACTTTGCTGAATTTCACCTCTCTAACAACTCACTACTCACTTTCTTTGCCATAGAACAAATAGCTCAATCCCACAGAGGAGGGAATAGAACTCTACAACTACGCAAAAGAATCCTGGCACATAATTAATTTACAAACTAAGAGCCCGGATGGGCTTAACCAGGATGAGGAAATGAGTTTTCACCTTCAAGAATAAAGTACAAATCTATCTTGATTTGGGGTTGCCTTTGGAAATAGCTTCAACCTTAATTCTAGTCTTCTACTATGTTATGTATGTGCCTCAGTATAGGAAGATTTGAGTATGTATGATCTTAACTTTTATAATAAGTTCATTATTTTCTTTATTATTTCACAGGAGAAAAGGAAGGGGCCGACTGTGAGGATCAGCTCCAACATACCCCCTACCCTTTTCTTCAGTCACCACTGAGGAGTGCCCATCTATGCAGATAAGAGATTTGTTTTCTTTGTGGAACTGTGTCTCTATATACTTAAGTCATAGTATTAATGTCACTGTTTGATTGATAGATACTATATTTGTTTTTGCACTGGGGAGTTTTTTGGTAGTTGGTTTTATGTGATAAAGGTATTGACAGCATTTCTATATAGAGGTTTTAGTGGGTCTTTAATGTAAGAATAAGACACCAAGTTGGTTATAACTTAGGAACTAGAGACCGATGTCCTGGTACATGGGCACTCTGCAGATACAGGTACATCAGTCACCAGGCACTAGACCGATAGAAGATGACTTTTTGCCTTACATATACAGTAAGGAATGGGAGGGATTTTCTACCCGATGATTACTGATCCTAGTACTTTATGTTGCTATATTGTGGAGGTATGTACCATAATCTTTGTATGTGGCATCACTTGAATCAGGATTTATACCGAATATGGCCACTGACTCGTCTCAAATTGTATGGATCTAATACAATTGTAACTAGTTTTATATGCAACCTACATTTTGCATTGAGGCATTTGCGGAGTGGGAAGCATCGTTAATAGAGCATGTCCGTGAATGGACACATGACACATGTCCTAGGTGTTTGAATACATAAACACAATTAACACCATGAAATATTACCACAAGGTTAATATAAAGATGTAATTATATGATATGAATATAATTTCTATGTTTGAATAGGTGAAATGCACCTTGTACAACAAAGTATTTGAACTTTTTAAGTTATTTTTGCATGTTCCAAAATGGATGCCGTTTTGGTTGGGATTAACTCAACTCATATGTCCCCTCGTTTGTTTCTATTACGTCTATGTAATGCATGTTTCTACCTCAGACTAACTGTGTGATCAAGCTTGCTGGCCAAGCGAAACGCGTTACCTGGAATAAATACTATCTTCTGATAGAACTGCAATACCTCTGAGTGATCGCTTTATTATGAACGTTGGAGAATATGATGTCCGGCATGCTCCGCCGGCGGTGAGCGATCCACTGTGAAGGGCGAGGAAGACGGAAGGAGCAGAAACTGTAGGAATATTGTGATTGAGTCTTCCGGGGCCCGGCGTTTTGTTGTCTTTAAATACGGAGAAACCAGTGAAGTAAAACGGAGTTTAGCGAGTTTGGCAAAGAATCGGATCCTGCCATACACACGTCAGCTACGTGCAGCCGGAAATTTCGTCTATGCGATCCAGATGCGACCGAAGGAGAGAAGGGAAAGATTGTGATATGACCGAAGAAGTGAAGGAGTAGTGCTGAAAGCCCGTACGACGCTGCACCCCAAAGGGAGGCACTCTAATCTGGGCTGCACGGGATTAGTGGGAGGGGAGGGAGACGGGTCGAAGGACGCGTGTCCTTCTCACCCCCTTGCCTGTTTGCAGTCCCGGGGAGGAGGCTACGTAGGGGAAATCAGACAGGGGCAGGAACACACAAGAAACTTCCAAGATTGAAGTACGGGATATACGTACAATGTGCAAACACTTCCAAAATTCCCTCTGATACAAAAAAGCATACGAAGACCAGACGTGAACTCCCGTTTTGCTGGGTCTTGCATAGCAGTGTATTTAAGTCTCAGTATTTCGACTCGCTCATTGACATTGTAATTTTAGACATTTCCATGCCTTACGCTTCTCCAGTATCCAATTTTTAAGCTACTTGCTAACAACAAGGAAGTAAGGAAGTCACTGGGAATCCCGTAGTAATTCACTAAATATTACAAAAGAGATCGTGCGCAGAAGACGAGCACGCTTCTATATATTTTAGACATTACAGCAACAGGAACCTACACATCAGTGGAGGGGAGGTGCAGTTCTCAGACCTAATCCAGATGCTCCACGCAATCCACATCTATATCCTAGAGAGTGGCACATACAGACTGAATCATAGCTCTTAATAACTAAAAAGCATGGAGGAAGAATCGGAAAGGAGGGCGGCAGCCCTAAGCCTTTTTGCAAGAGCTCCTAACAAAAACATGCAGAGAATGGAAGCTAAAGCCAAGGATTCAACCCTACAAGATAAATTGAGAAGGCTAGAAAAGTTAAAAAAATCAGAAACGTCTAAATGGTGGGAGGCCACCTCACTACAAGACTATATTGACAAGGAAATGGTGCCCAGAGGACTACGGATTTACACCACTCCCTCCTACGAATCTCCAAATCCCAGAATGTTGGAGGAATGGGCTGATAATTCGGCCAGGAGCTCAAAACAGATGTTAACAATCCTCGTCAAATATGCCTGGGAAGATAGAGATGCCTTACTACAAGAACTCAAAATACTAGAAGAGGAACTAAAAAATCATAAAGAACAAGATATTATTAAGAAATTCGTGAATGATCTGAAGCTAAGACTTAAAACATACGAGGAAGATATAAAGGCCCGTAAACAACGCAAACTGCATCGCGACTGTGCTGATTATGAGAGCGGCAGAATTCTCACCTATTCACACAAATACGACCACCTGTACGACAAATGGTCTTTAGGTGAACCACTGGAAATTGAAACAGAAAATGCAAGTGGCACAGATTCAATCTTGAGTAGTGATGTCGAAGTGGAACAATCCCCGACAAGAGACACAACAGAAAAAGGCTCTAAAAAACAAGCAACTTTTTTAGACGAATTTCGTGTCCTACGGACAAGGAGGGACATACCACAAACGGTGCAACCAATGAGAGCACGTGGGAGAGGTCGAGGACGGGGCAGAGGACGAGGAAGAAACCGGGAAGGAATTGGAGAAGAAGGAAGCGACAGCGACAGAGAGAACACAAGAGGCAAAGGACGAGGAAATTGGCTCATGGGAAACAGACAGACGGGCCAGAGGAAACACAAATAATGGATGACAACATGGTAAACAAAACCATTATTAATCTTTCATACAGACCTTTATCTATGTGGGAGAAACGTACACTCTGCTTAGGCCTTTCATTCTGTCCAACCAACTCCTTTAATTACCCAGAGACCAGAATTGATATTTTCAAATTTGTAAGAAAAGTAAAATTAAAAAATGGCACATTCTGAAAGGAACATCAGAACAAATTGATCCCGATCCAACCAAGACAACAGACCAGGACAGTTTCCTGAGCATCAAGGATAGGGACGCACTTTTGACCATGCAAGAATTGTATCAAGAGGCAGGCCTAGATCACAATGACCAACAAATATTTCCTAGAACTGACCTTCCTGCCAAAAGTAGCTTTAAACCCAAATCGATCTTTCTTCCAGTCATGCCCCATGATAACATCGATGCCTTTCATGAAACAGTCACCAAAGATCTCATTAAATTCCGCAGGCAAAAACAAAACAAAAAGAATAATTTTACTAATTTTACCAAAAAACAATGGCAAACCATCAAAAATGTATCTGAAGACGAAAATATCATCATCCGTCCAGCAGACAAAGGGGGCAACATTGTCCTTTGGGATAGATCTGCTTATATCAGCGAAGCCTTAAGACAATTGGAAGACACTAATTTCTATGTAGTCACCAGTGTACAAGAATACAATGGAAGTATAATTAACATTTGGAATATGCTCACCGAGTATAAAGATATGGGTATTCTGTCATGGGAAGAGTACTGTTATCTTAAATGCGATTACCCCAGAACCCCCATTTTCTACCTTCTTCCCAAAGTACATAAAGATCCCAAGATTCCACCGGGAAGACTTATAGTATCCTCAAGAGGATGTGTCTCCGAACACATTTCTAAATATATAGACCATTTCCTTCGAGAATACGTTGAAAGCCTTCCCTCGTACATAAGAGACACGAAAGACTTCCTGGGCAAAATCAGGGCCATCGACTGGGAAAAAGATTTCCTGATGATTACTATGGATGTTAATTCATTGTACTCTATTATTGATCACTCGCTGGGCATGCAATGCAGCCAATACTTTCTGAGTAATCGCAATATTTGCTATCTAGAACATACAAAAATGCTGCTAAATCTCATGAAATTTTGTCTACTTAATAACATGTTTCTATTCGACGGTACCATGTATAGGCAAGTGCTCGGAACAGCCATGGGCTCTTGCTTTGCCCCCAGTTTCGCTAATCTGTTCCTGGGGGTATGGGAAGAGGAAGTCCTGAAAAAAATAGAATCTAACCTAGAGGGCAATAGGGTGGTCAGATGGTACAGATACATCGACGACCTGTTTGTGGTATGGAAGGGTAGTGAGGAAAGTGCTATAAATACCATCACTGAACTTAATGCAAACACCTTTAACCTCAATCTCACATACAACATGAGCAGGAAACAGATCGAGTTCCTTGACGTCATAGTAGAGATAGAAAATAACTGCATCAATACCAAACTACATAGGAAAGTCACTGCAGAGAACAGCCTTCTCCATGCCTACAGTAGCCACCCTGAAACACTCAAATGGAGTATACCCTTTGGTGAACTACTGAGGGGAAGGAGAAACTGCAGTACAGAAGAAAACTTTCTAGCTGAGCAAGCAATCATGATGATAAGATTCAAAGAGAGAGGATACCCTAACTGGGTGTTGTCTAAAGCAAAAGAAAAAGTCAAGAAAATCACTAGAGAAGATACATTGACTGACAAACCTATTACTGAACCAGACAACAGTACCAGAGTCATACTGACGTACAATAAAGAATCGAAAAAAATATCCAAGATACTCAACCAGAATTGGAATATCCTTGCAAGTGACTCCATTATAGGTCATACACTACAGGAGAGACCACTCATAACATACAGAAAGGGTAGAAACCTTAAAGACTTTCTAGTGAAAGGGGATATCACGTACATGCATCCCTGCTCTAGCATTGGACTACAGGGATTTTATCCCTGTGGTCACTGCAAAGCATGCAGAAATAGTACAATGAAGAAAACCTATACCACACCTACAGGAGAAGAAAAAATGATTAAACAATTTCTGACATGCGGTACCTGTTTCACCATCTACATCCTCGAGTGCCCCTGCAAAAAGAGATATGTAGGTAGCACTACATTAGCTACGAAAAAAAGTATTGACAGCATTTCTATATAGAGGTTTTAGTGGGTCTTTAATGTAAGAATAAGACACCAAGGGCCATATTATCAAGAAGGGCGTTAAAATTATCGCCGCTTTAGCGGCAGGAAACTGCCGCTAAAGCGGCGATAATGGACTTGATAATATGCCCTTGTGAACTCCATAGAAGCCCATGTTCACACCAGAACATTGGCTTCTATGGGAATTCTAAGGGCATATTATCAAGCCTATTATCGCCGCTTTAGCGGCAGTTTCCTGCCGCTAAAGCGGCGATAATTTTAACACCCTTCTTGATAATATGGCCCTTAGTTGGTTATAACTTAGGAACTAGAGACCGATGTCCTGGTACATGGGCACTGTGCAGATACAGGTACATCAGTCACCAGGCACTAGACCGATAGAAGATTACTTTTTGCCTTACATATACAGTAAGGAATGGGAGGGATTTTCTACCCGATGATTACTGATCCTAGTACTTTATTTTGCTATATTGTGGAGGTATGTACCATAATCTTTGTATGTGGCATCACTTGAATCAGGATTTATACCGAATATGGCCACTGACTCGTCTCAAATTGTATGGATCTAATACAATTGTAACTAGTTTTATATGCAACCTACATTTTGCATTGAGGCATTTGCGGAGTGGGAAGCATCGTTAATAGAGCATGTCCGTGAACGGACACATGACACATGTCCTAGGTGTTTGAATACATAAACACAATTAACACCATGAAATATTACCACAAGGTTAATATAAAGATGTAATTATATGATATGAATATAATTTCTATGTTTGAATAGGTGAAATGCACCTTGTACAACAAAGTATTTGAACTTTTTAAGTTATTTTTGCATGTTCCAAAATGGATGCCGTTTTGGTTGGGATTAACTCAACTCATATGTCCCCTCGTTTGTTTCTATTACGTCTATGTAATGCATGTTTCTACCTCAGACTAACTGTGTGATCAAGCTTGCTGGCCAAGCGAAACGCGTTACCTGGAATAAATACTATCTTCTGATAGAACTGCAATACCTCTGAGTGATCGCTTTATTATGAACGTTGGAGAATATGATGTCCGGCATGCTCCGCCGGCGGTGAGCGATCCACTGTGAAGGGCGAGGGAAGACGGAAGGAGCAGAAACTGTAGGAATATATATATATATATATATATATATACACACAAATACATAGTATTTATGTGTATATTTTTATATAATTTTAAAATTAAAATAATATAGTAAACCTTTTTATTGTGACCGTTCACACATATTTGCATGCATGACAATGTTGGATAAGTTTCTCTGAAACTGCTTTGCTTACACATCTGGCTTCGCACAACATTATCATGATGACTCGAACACTAAGTACAAGGCCTTTGTGTACGTTGTGCGAATGTCATTCTCTCTTCATCCACGGGGCGACAGGGCTATTTGCATACCCTTAACAACCCTAGTCTGCATATACATCACAAGGATGCTTTTGATTAGAAATGAAGAAGCATTTCTGGGGGCTAGCAGAGGAGACACTTCAGCTGACGTTGAGGGGTCCCTGCATGCTGTAACTTCATCAAGCAGCTGCCTCACATCTCCGTGAGGGGTGCCCAGCTCTATACAACGTTGGGGTCCCACATTCTTTCCCACCAGGTAATGGGGTTGGATCATCCCTTGGGGGGATTCTGGGCTCTAGACACATACACCTACACATACTCCAGACTCACATAGAGTAGGGATTGCATAGTAGGAGCCACCTTGTCTTATATCCTGCATATATACACTGTTTCAGCACCATGGTGGAACAATATCTGCTAATCACTATTTTGGTGCTTGGAATCACTTTCATGTGCTTCTGTCTACTGATTATCACAGCACATGCATTCTATACAAGAATAATGTTGGCTCAATAATTATATTGTGATTCTCTGTATATTTCTCTGAGAACAGGGTTCTAGATCTGTTACCACGATCCCTGAGGGGACAGGGTGGTCATGTTCAGTGGTTGCCAGAAACCATTTGCTCCCTGTTTGGGTTGGGGGGCTCATCGTGGCACTGTGAGCTAGCTGGTCTTTAGACCATCATATACTGAGGGGTGCCTGGAATCAGTCTAGGCACCCCACCCAAAGTTTATGTTGTCCACAAACATGAAGATTCTACGGATTAGTGGCGCAAGGGTGTCTGCGTTAGTGCCCGGCTGCTGTTTGTGTGCCGGCGCAGGGGAGAAGGACAGGAATGCTCCGTATCTGATAGATACAGCGCATTCCTGCCCTTTTATCTTCATGCACGGCAATGCAGCAGGAAGACTCGCTGTTCGGCCATGCATCAAAATATAGTAAATGTGACCCTGAGTCTCTGGTTCAGCTCTATAAGGTTTGCTTGCATACCCACAGGTTACACAAGTGAGCTTAGTTCAATGCACCAATGCTTGAATGTTAGAGACAGGTTTTTGTACCCCCGGGGAACTCCACCCCATGCATAGTTAAAGTGGCGTCAATGCTTTTGGGTTGTTAACAGTCCCTAAACACAGATCCAGGGACACCATGGTGATCAGAAACAAACCTTTTTTGTTCTCATCAATAGCACAGACAAGATGTGCTAAGACACTTTAACTAAGAAGCATTTTATTTCAACAAGTGCACCCTGTTGCTCAACACTTCTAAAATAACCTCACAGGATATGATTAAAACAGCACAAATTTACCTTGCAAAGAACCAGATTAAAATGAACGTTTCTACCATGATTAAAATGTCATCTAAAAAACCTACTACCCTAAAACCTATTTCAATGTGCTTGAATAAGATAGCATGGAGTAGAAAAGTAACTTACATCTTGATTTTCTTAGGAAGAATGAATGTATTGCATACTTGTTTATAGCAGAATGCTCTAATTATCAGGAGTCAGGGAGGCCGTCCCCTGCGAAAGGCAAACATGCGTCGCATCAGCATAATCTACTCCGGGATTCAGGCTCGGCATCAGCTTTCAATAGAAAGAGCGATACAGCAGCATCTCTGGCAGGTAGGATCCTCTTCTGGCAGTATCTTGCTCACAATAATCTAGGGTGAAGGACATCTTCTTACTTGTGGCAGTCCTTTTATACTGTATCTTATCTAAGCTGGAATTTATAACATCACCTTAGGAATGTTTGATATAATAAATGAGCATCTTTTGCTAGTCTAAGATGCATTCCTTAAATATTGAAGGTAAAAATACAGCAATTCAGACTAAACTATTTTGACTATTGTTCTTTGCCCTTGAAATTGAGATAACAAGGCACTTGATCCAGAATGATGTTGTATCAGATGTTTTACTTGTTAATATTGATAAATATTATGTAGCTGTACACCATGATAGATGTACGTATAACAACGAACTTGCATCACTATTGTCGAATCCACCCGATATGACCTCCCCATAAACCCCAAGTCAGAAATACGTGGTCAGGCAGGTCCTGCGACCTAGACCTGAAACAACTGATTGACAGATCACAGGTGGGGTGATACATAATCCTTAGACAAATGCGCGAACAGGAAAGCCCATATCAATCCCACTGATAGGCAGTGACACTCCAATGATCATAGGAGATTGGCCCCAATAAAACATGTTTGGCAGAGGGGCACGTTTTCCCAAAACACCATAAAGTTAGATTCCACACTAAGTTAGGAACACTCAGCCAATCAGAACACAGAATGCACATTACACGCCGTGATCACAAGCTCCCCATTCCGGTCATCTGGACATATACCCACTGGTCCCACATTGTGTCTACGCAAGGTCGAGACCTACCTGCGCTTCTTATCAAATGACCAGATTTATGGCCTAGATATCTGTCTCCAAAAGAATGTACAAATTGTTTTATGAGGCTTCATGTAATGTATTAAAGGACGGCCAAAACCAATGTGCTTGGAGGCAGTCTTCAGACCCCGACTCTGTTGCATTTTCTCCCGGCCGCTGAGTTTAATTAAACCAACTGTTTCTGTTTTGCCAAATGCCTCTTGTCTTTAATTTTTTCAAGGTAAAGTCATATTTGAGCAACAAGTTGGCAAGCCAACCAGGAGAAATTGGTTCTCCGAGCCCGACTGCAGCTGAGGGTACAGGACCCCGCCTGTACAGATTCACATCTGCGCAGCAAGAGCAGTGAGTAGACGCCGCAATTGATTGGAAGTTCAGCTGAATCTGCGGGCGAAGTTCCGTCCCGAAGCCGCCGTAAGTGGGTAAGAGACTACATCTGATCCTTTGTCCCAGCATTTGGGATATGGCAAACTAGGAAGAAGCATAGAAATCAAAACTGAGCATCCTGCTACTAGCAGAAATCTGCCCTATTGCTTATTTCATGTGTCTGAGCTGGGTAGTCGTAAGGCGACCTCAGAGGCTAACTAGCGGAGGTCACTTTTCTTCGATAATCTGCTCACTAGGAAAGGCGACACAGAGGATACGCTTGTCTCTGGGTGTGATACTGGGACCGCTTGAACTGCTGGGCGAGACACAGAGGGTACACATAGGCTGTGATTTAGAGCCGCATCTCAATCTTAATTTTTTAGTCTAAAGGAGTTTTCTTGGTGCTATTGGTTTCTTAACACTGGTAGTATCTGAAAGAAGTGAGAGGTGTTATTCTCTTGGAATGCTGGGCATGACACAGCCAGTACGCATGACGCCTGTGTGTGAAATCGGGTGTAATTCGGATGTTAGGAACAAATTCGGACCTTGAAGAATAAGGTGCAGCTTGTGATTGGCCAAGGTGGAGCTATAACAATCAAATGGCTCCTTTTTCTCCATGTAAATTGTTGCTAACTTGTCCTCAAGCCGATATTGATAGACTATTGGACTCACTTTGTTCCGTGTACCGCGCAGAGCCTCCCCTTGTCATTGAGCGACATGCGCTAGTAGCAGGCTAAGGTTTTTTGGACAAAGTCATAATTTTTTCCTTTGTCACTTTTTTCTATTCTCTTTTCATTGTGGTTTTTAATTGATTCATTTTTTCTTGATGTTGTGCTGCTGATAAATTATTGCAACTGTGTTTCATGTTGAATGTTATGTCTCGTTAACGTTTCTATGTGTATATGAATTAATTGCCGCTTTTCTTATTTGCTATTGCACTGCTAAAAGTAGAATTCACAATGTTTTGAAATAATCGCTGCACTTACAGGTTGTTACCGGCATAAACCTTTGAACATATTTTCCCCAAGATCAGAGTAGAATTTAGGATTATCTAAAAAGCCTTGAGAAGTTAGAAGTGCACTAAAACCCTTAAAAAGTTCCCAACACATCATGGACTCGCCTTTAAACCACATGCTTACTAGATTCCCCACGCAGGCTAAAAAACTAGATACATTTTGCTGTGAATGGCATGCACACACTATGACGCATGCGTTCCCCTGGCCTGAGGGGAGAACCTTCAACACCAACATAATAGAACACATGAGGACACACATTCGGGCCAACTATGTAGAGCAGAAGAAGGCTAGAAGAGAGGCGTTGTTAGAACTGTGGGCCATCTTCGAGGTGGCCCGACCTACAATTCTGTCCTCGAACCCGCAAGCAAGGTGTCCACACCTCCCCCACAATACACAGGCACAGAGGTGCTCTCCCTAATGCCTGCCATCCCTACTGTTCCTGCACTGGGTTGCACAATCCACCAGTCAAGGGGGCGAAGGGCACCCTACCGGGTAGCAAACCACTAGATCTAGGGCATGGAGGGTGCCAGATCGGCAAACCCAAACAATTCCCGCCTCATCCCAGTTCGGTGCCAGGATCCCCTGAAATTCGACCCCCATCCACATATGCAACCCATCAAGCCCCTGCGGCACGGGGAGCCTGCACTCCAACCCGTCCAGTAGAGCGCTCTCACGTAACTGCGAGATTCGTAGCCATACTGGATAGTGATACCATAAGTGGGGGGGGGGTGAGAAGTCCCTGACCTCTGTGGTTCAACACTGAGGGGGGGTACCACATGGTATACTCCCCCAGGGTATGCCCAGGTAGTGGAAGAAATGACAGTAAGTGTGCTGGAGGACAAGTTCTTACCAAGGAGAACTGTGCGCAGCACCAAGTGAAGGAGAAAGCCCTGGTGGGAGTTAGAAGAGAGGCACCGGTTGAGAGCAGAGAGAGAGAGAGCTCTCCACTGGGAGGCGCAAAGACATAACAAAACCACACACCCTCCCCTAGAGGGGAGCGGAACTAGGTCCTTGGTCCCACACAGAGAGGAGCCCGAGGTAGGACCTGAAAGGAGGCTTCTATCAGGAACATGAACGCCACCAGATCGTCAGCGTAGGAGAGGGGCCGACCAAGAAATAAGAGATCAGGCTAGCCTGGCCCAAACTGAATTAAGACATAGGAGAAGCAGAATGGCACCTCAACGCGCGCACGAGGAAAGCAGCGACAAGAATGTCTGCCGCTCCCCTGAACGCTCCGGTCGAACAAGCTGATCCCTAGAGAGATAGTATCTAGAGAAGAAGGCAAGGTCTTCACGTGACCATTTTGCCACCTGCTAACCAGCTCGAATGAAACGGAGGATGTTTTTACAGGGTTATCCCCAAACATTTTGCCTTCTTCCTCCTAGTTTTCAGACCCTCTTTATGTTGACTTTAGGACTCCAGGCACTATACCACTGCTAATCAGTGCTAAAGTACATGTGTTCTCTCGTTTAAACATGGTATGATTGGTTTACACCTGTTTGGCATATCTAATTTACATGTAAGTCCCTTGCACAGTGGTATCCGATATACCCAGGGCCTGTAAATTAAATGCTACTGGTGGGCCTGCAGCGCAGATTGCACCACCCACAGAAATAGCCTTTCAAACCTGTCTCAGGCTTCCCACTGCAGGGCCTTCCTAACTAACATGGCATTTAAAAGCACTTGCCAAGCCTTAAACTTCCCTTTTGCTACCTATAGGTCACCACTAAGGTAGGCCCTAAGTAGCATTATGTGCAGGGTGCTGTGCAGGGAAAAGGCAGGACATGTGCCTTTATTATTGTGGCATGTTCTGGTAGTGACAAATAGACCATTTTGAATCTCACTATGGTGAGGCCTGCTCTTTCCATAGGCTAACATGGGGAATCCCCTTACATGTGTTTAAGTGGTAATTCCTGATCTGAAAGGAGTAGCGCTGCCATATTTGGTATGATTAGAATGGTAGTGAAAAAAATCATGCTTACTGCTGTAGGTGGATTTTTTATTACTATTTTAGAAATGCCACTTTTAGAAAGTGGGCATTTCTCTGCGCTTATAACTCTATGTGCTTTGTAGCCTGACTCCAATCCATGTTTAGGGAAGAGTGGCAGTTACACTTTGTGCATACTTTCCAGACAGCCATCACACAGGAGAGGCTGGGTGCATCTGCATACTGATAGTCTTCCTCGGCGGGATAGAGGGAGGTGGGGCACACTTACACTTGTATAGGCTGTGTCCTGCCCTCACACAAAGGGCTTGTTTACCCCTGTACTGACGTCTGGAGCCAGAGCAGGTGAGGAGGGAAACTCCTGGAACCTCACAGGCCTTGCTGGAAACTTCTCCTACCTTCTAGAAGCAAGGCACCAGGGTGTAAGTTCAGGGGCTCTAACCCCACATTTTTAGAGCACTTTTGGAAACAGGACTGAATCTCTGTCAGAGGGATTGCAGCACTGCACAAAGGCCTCATCTGAACTGCTCTTCTGTTTTTTTGTCCTGCTGGCAGCTGTTCCCTGACTCTAGCCTGCCAAGACACTGTCGTGCTACCAGGAGGACCCACCATCATATTTGCGTGTTTAGTTGTGCTGACCTTTGGCCTGCTGGGCTGCAAAGAGTACTGCCACTTTGTTGACCGAGAGCCTGACGTGCTGGCCTGCCTGTCTATCGCTGTTTTAGGCTCCTTGTCTGTTACCTTACCTAAGTGTGGTGGTGAGCACCCGATTTCCCACTTGGCAGCCCCTTGCACCTGGAGAGCACGTTACCTTACCCAATCGTGTGGTGAGCGTTTTCAACTTTTAGTGCGTGCAGAGTGCTGATATCTCTCATCTCCAAGTGCATGTTGAAGCTCTCCCAAATTCGAGCACCACTGCAAATGCGGAGCTCACCGTGGGTGTCCATGCCTTGGCTACTGAGAACATTAGTGTGCTAGGCGTGCCTCCTCCAAACTGGGTGAAACAACCAGCAGCATGTCCCACTATCACCCACAGAGTCACTGACTCACCCCGGCCCTGCCTCCGCCCTTGGAGCTGGTCCGGAGCACAACTCCTGCTGCAGCCAAGTTGGTGAGGCTCGTCGATGTCTTGGCATCTATCGGCCCCGGGTATCATCGCGGGCAGCGACATTTAAAGTGTCTCAAATTCGAGGGAACCAGTGAGGCCTTCCCACTACTTCAGCCATGAGCTTGCATCCCCCTCTTGCTCTGCCATACTTGGGATGGTGCTCACATTTACCAGTGCCATGGTTCTTGCCTGATGGGTGAGTCCTCGACAGAGGACCCCGACATAGAATTCCCCATTACCCCATATCGTGGAAAAGGCACACAGGTGTTCTGGTGCCCCACATGTTGTAATTGAATGCCAGGGTGGCCACGAGGTCCACAGGACCTACCGCAACCTCGCTAATAGGGGCTCACCATGGTGGATGTTTCTGGTGATATTACGGGGATTTATGTACTATGGTGATACTTTAGTAATTCATATGTTTTGCTCCAACTAAACTGCTGCATTCCACTCCTGATGTCGAAAGTACATTGTGTGGAACTCAGGCCCACTTATTACATTACTACAGGAAGAAACAGGAAAAGGACAGGGAAAAACAGGAGCAAGCCAAAAGAGACACCACTAAACTGGTCCAACATAAGTTCAAAAAGACTGGCCTTGAGGGGGCCGCTTTGGCCGCAAGCGTGCAAATTTCACCAGTCTTAAAGAGAACTCTGCCGCTGAATCCCAGAGGGTTTTATCCCAGTCCTAGTAGCAGAGGTCGGTGGCTGGCAGCAGCCAGACCTCAGAGAGTGCTACTACTGTCACTGAATGGGCCACATGGCCGACCGATGGCTCCCAAAGGTGCACCATGAGCAAAGATCGATAGGCCTGGTAAGTCCCCACAAAGCCCCTATCCACAAAACCAAGCCCAGATCAACCCGAGCGCACAGCACATTCAGCCACAAGGAAATCAGTCAGCAAACACACTAACGCAACATGAACCAGGTGGTTGGCCAGACACATGACAGCAGCAGCAGGCAGGGAACCCAGGTAAGAAGTCCCTGATCCATCTGAGGGCAGCAGACTCAAAGCATCCTGGATCCAAGGGAGAGAGGAGCGCCGGGAGGGAAAGGGTTTCTCTAAATGACCATTGCAGCCCCCACACAAGGTGCATCGATACGCTCACCACCGCACCCAGCTTGTCGAATCAAATAGCACAGGGCCTCATGAACACCGTCCAAGGGAGCAATAGGCCTGATCCCAGTTATTCCCATATAACCGAATCACACGGGGGCCACAGAACAGCTTCTCAACCCCCACCAGTATGCCACAATAAAATTAACGCTACATGAGACCTTAGGAAGGCACCCAATGACCTGCAGGAAGCAGCCCAAAAGTTGCCCAAAAACAAAGCTTCTAGAAAAAGGGCATAGTCAAAACACCCAACTCCATAATAGAAAACCTTGTTACATGCCAGTTGCAGGGACCAGAGTGGCATACACTTATACACAGGACACGTTGCAATTACCCACAACCCCCAAAGTGCAACACACCCCCTTCCTTTCATGGCACGTTGCGCATGTTTAAGTCAAAAGGTACCATCCGCATCGATGAAACCACATACACACACACGTTAGGGAAAATAGGGTATTAAAGGGCCGACAACACCCATAAAATGACAGTTAGGTAAAAAGAGCCATCCATGCACCCTTGAAGATCACCCCACTAAAGCGCTCACCTCTGTCACAGCGAGGGGGGAGGACCAAAAGACCCACAAAATAAAACTCAGGTGACCCATGACCAAAAACTCAGCAATTCCTAACCTGACACCCAAACTGGGGCCCTCTATCCAGTACCTCGCCAAAGATTGTGCAAAATGGATGCACAGCAATGCCCCAAAAGGGACAGGCACAGGAATTTCCGAGACTGAATAGTGATGTATGTTTTTCTAAAAGCTAACCTACAACCCATAGCTCTTTTCCAACAGGTCTGCAATATAGCCTTACATGCACCACCTTTACTGCGGCCACCACCTCTTCAGTAACATCCTCTGAAGTCCCAACGAAGCCCGAGGATTCAAGCCAAAAAGACCACAGACTATTTTTTACGGACATTTTTTACAATCAGACTCCTTACACTGTTGCAAGCAAAGACACCTCCAGATGCCAGAAAGCTGGACACGACCCCTCCAGGAACCATCCCAAGACCTGCAATGCTCCAAAATGTATGTATTGTTGCACCTTTGTATATCTGCCTAGTCACATGGAGCCTAGCTGGACATTTCTACTGTGCTTGCGTAGGGACCTCTCCCACCTCACTTATACTGAACTGAACACTAGTATTCCACATGCATTACACTGCACACTCTTACACAACACATGGTATCAGCACATGACCACAGTGGGCGCCCAGTTATCGGCTAGGTCGTGCTATGTCTGCTCTCTGATACCCCATGCCATGGGCACAGACATAATTTACTTATCCCAAGAAATAGCCCCTGAAAAAGCAAAATGTCTCATCCACCTGTACCTATGTAGGATTAGGCCCGACATACAAACTAGTAGAGTAGAATCCCATAGAGTAGTAGTAAACGTTACCAGGTATGAGACCAACTTCACTACACTGTACCTTCTCACCAAGCCTAGTAATATTCAAACTGACCTAGGCAGGATTGGCAGGTGGGGCACATTAGGGGAGGACACTGTTTGGCACCAAGATTTTTAAGAAAAGAGGTTCTTGGAGGTAGCAAAACCACTGCACCAGTGCACAAACATGTCCGCTCCCACCTCCGTCTGTGATTCCAGGGTGACCCTTAGCGTGTCTGGGACAGTCTTCTTTAATAACAAATGGAAAGCAGGCATGGATTTCCAGTGCAGGGCCATCCACCTTGATTATACAAGGGGAAATGAGTCTAGAAGGGAAGGGTGAATGCCAGTTTAAATACCCCATGCCTGGAAATCTTTGACACTGAGATAGATAGGTACATGTGGCTAGATGGGAAGGGGCAACCCCTAATTGTATAGAAACTTACACTGTATTCCTTCTGTTTCAGAGGAAAGTTGGTACAAATAAAAATGGTAGAGCAATATTGCACGCACCAGACATGCAATGGGCCACCTCCTTCCTGATGGATATCTACTGGCAATGTGGGGAGTTTGCCTACACTCAGCTTGTCCCTGGATGGCGGGGCCTCTGAGCCCTTGTACCCATACACACCCCGACCCTGGTCATCCCTGGTTAGACCTGTCTAAGTTGTTCAAACATCCGCTACTGAAGAAAACAACTCTATTGCTTGAGAAAAAAGAACTGTTGATTATTTTGGCGGGGCTCAGTACAATGGCATTACAGAAGAATTTAGACTGTTTTCTGACACTCAAGTAAACGCAGGAGGGTCCATACCCTTCTTCACCCTGCAAACAAATGCGAACGCCCACTGGATTCAAATAACCAGGTGGGAATTACTAAAAATGATCAGCAATACTGAGCTCAGCCTAAATACAATCAATGAAAAACTAAGACCCATCTGCCTCATGGTGATTCAACATCGGTATGTGCTGGACTTGATGACTGCAATGGAGGGTGGGGTGTGTGCCAAGATGCTGTACTTTTATCCCTGGAAATGATATGGACAATGGCACGCTGACTCTTGCCATCAAAGCTTTACATCATCTACAAGCTGACATGAAGAAGGAGGGAGGTGACCCTGAGCAGGGCTGGTTCATTGATTTGTTTTCCTGGCTCTCCAGGTCAGGTGGGTGACCAGACTGTGCACGTCATTGCTCTCGATCGTCATTTATGTGCTGTTTTGTATGGTTTCCTACAAGTGGGGGTTTACTGCTGTAAAAACGGAGTCCTCAAATTAGGTAGAATACAAGCAACTAGGTAGGTAGAAACAGACACAACAGAAACACACCAAACCTCAAATAATGTGACTGTCATGAAGTGTGGGCCAATTGATGGAGTTGAAAATTCAACTAGAGGGGGAATGTTAATACTGATAAATATGATGTTGATGTACGCCATGATATATGTACGCATAACAAAGAACTTGCATCGCTGTCCACCTGATATGACCTCCCCATCAACCCCGAGTCAGAAATACGTGGTCAGGCAGGCCCTGCGACCTAGGCCTGAAGCAACTGATTGACAGATCACAGGTGGGGTGACATGTAACCCTTAGACAAATGCGCGAACAGGAAAACCCAGATCGATCACATAGATAGGCAGCAACACCGCAATGGTCTTAGGAGATTGGCCCCAAAAAAGCACGTTTGGCTGTAGGGTCGCACATTCCCAAAACACCATAAAGTCAGATGCCACACTCAGCCCATGCACACTACACGCAGTGATCCCGTGCTCCCCATGCCGGACATCTGAACACGTACCCACTGGCCCCATATTGTGTCCAGGCAAGGTCGAGACCCACCTGCGCTTCTTATCAAATGACCAGATTTATGGCCCTGTGACTAGGCCCAGAATTCTGTCTCCAAAAGAATGTACAAATTGTTTTATGACGCTTCATGTAATGTATAAAAAGACTGCCAAAACCAATGTGCTTTCAGACAGTCTTCAGAACTGCCTGTTCTCCCGGCTGCTGCGTTTAATTAAACCAACTGTTCCTGTTTTGCCAAACGCCTCTTGTCTTTCATTTTTTTCAAGGTAAATTCATATTCGAGCAACATACTGATGTCTATGTCTAAATGACTTTACACTTTCACATCCTTGGGAGGATAAGGACAGATTACATCTGCATCAAATGCAAAAATGTTGGTGATTCTGCATAAATGCAGAAAATGGAGTCTCAGCCTACTTAAAATGGAGTCGGGCCTTATGTCTTTACGTCAATACTGGCAGCTGAGAAAATGTCTAAGAAGATGTAGTTTTCTGATTATTGCAGCACTGTGTCCTGTTTCACACAGTCTTTGACTTTGGAATTTTGCTTTTCTACAGCCAGTAAGGATTCCACTGTACCACTCTGCTGCAGCCCTTTTCTTTTCTGGTCACCAACAGCTTGGACATTTGCATTGCCCCAAAGTACAGCAGCACGTGCATGAACTGATGTCTCTGTCTCATCCTTCCTGTAAGAAATTGGGGTGTTGGTTGACTGAGGTGTGAGCCCTGGTCAAGGAGCAACCACAATTCTTATCAGGATGACGCACAAGCCAGCCCTAAATGAACTTGTGCTTCACTCTGGTAGGTTGGCACAGAACAGGCAGGCTTAACTTTGAAGCAATGTATAAAGTATTTGCGCAACACCTCAAACAGTAATAAAGTGAAAACACCACACAAAAAGGATCCCACTTCAGATTAGAAAAACAGTGCTTTCTTTAATAAATAAAACAAGACCACAAAAACTTAATCAGTAGAATGGAAAATATGCAATTTTAAAGATTTTAGAGAAAATAGCACCAAAAAGCATAGCACGTCAACTGTGGGTATCTAGTCGCGCTGGACCGGAATAAAGTCACAAGTTCAGACTGACCGCGATGTAGAGCGGGGTGGCTACAAGGACCCAGTTTGGCCTGCTGAACAGAGTACCTTAAATCGCGGTGTGTGGAACGTTGTGAGGATCTACGCCGAAGATGCAGTGTGCAGCCAAGCGATGTGTCAGTTCTGAGATGCGGAAAGACTCTGATGTGAGGTCCTTTGTCGTCGTTGAGGATCCCGTTTATGAGGGCTTATGATGCAAAGTCCGTCATTGAGGATACGTGCACAGTTGGGGCGATGCATCAGTCCCGAGAAGCTGCGAGGCTGCGATGCAGAGTCTGTCATCAGGACTGCCGTCGATGAGGAATGGGAGGGCCTGCACTGAGGATGCATTGCACAGCAGCGGTTCTGAAAGCATTGCAGGCTGCAGAGGCAATGCAGGTATTTCAGATGGGTCCAATCAATGCAGCAGCGGAGATGTGTCGGTTGTGCACAGGGTTGCACTGCGCAGATGAGGAGATGCAGCTATTCACTGGGTTCACAGAGGCTAGCAGAGCACCTTAGGTACACTACCTAGGGTCCAGGACTGGGTGGCACCACTTGGCAGGGTAGACTCACAGATGACAGAGTCCAGGTGCATGTGCAAGGTTGTTGGAAGCCTTTTGTGTCCATGAGACTTCAGATCAGGAGGCTCGTGGAGTCATTCTGAGTTCTAGGATCAAGAAGGGCAGGTCGAGTCCTTCTCACCCAGACAAGTTGTCAGCAGATGAACACAGCAGGGCAGCAGTCCATAAGATTGAAGTTAAGTCCTCTGCAGTCCATATCTGACACTAACATCTCTAGCAGCAATATGCCCTTCCCTTGTCCATATTCAGCCCCAGAAGCCTCCACTCACTCAACAAACCTCACTAAAGTTGATTGACTACTTAATAAACATAGTGAGGAAGCTACATTATTTCTTAAGAAAAGCTTACTCCAACACCTAAAGCTTCCCTGACCATCCCTGCGAGTGTAGCCTTGAAAAATAGGGGCAAGGTACATCTACCCCCAGCTGACTTCTAATTTCCAGAGGCAGAAGCCACTCATTGCGGTGATACATATGAATGTATGTCGGGGTTGAGTACCTATGTAAATGTAAGATTATTATCCTGGAATGTAGCAGGGGTAAAAGCTAAAATAACTGATCCAGACTGGGACTCAATTATTGATCGACACCACATTGTGCTCCTATAGGAGACATGGGCGACAGAGCCAATCTTTAGAACAGGGTACATTTCTTTTTCAATCAACACAGTACTATCCAGAGCAGGCAGAGCTTCTTGTGGCCAGTTGATTTGGCTAAAAGTGGACATGTTCGGCAAAGCTAAGCAAATACTGACTGACTGCAAAGACATACTGGGCATTGTTATCTCCACAGGTAGCCTCAATGAGTTTAGGCATATTGTCATCATTAAAATCTATATAGGTTCCCTCCCTGATAACTTACAGTCTGGTACTATTGACCTGTTGACTGATATGCTTGACCAACTCCATTATAATTGGCCCAAAATAATTGCAGTAATACGACAGTTAGAGCTGGGGAGCCATTGTTTACTTTTACTAATGAAGATAACGAACCTTGGGGGGTATCTTCTGTAGTCGCTCATTCAGGCGACAGGTAAAGAAAGGTTGCTAATCAAATTGTTGACATGTTAGTCACATAAGGGCTGAGAGTGATGGATGGTTGCAGTGCCTCTGATCTCTTCTCTCGTCCCACTTTTAAAAGAGGCATGTATGCAAATAATATAGATTATATATTTCTTGATACTAAACTGTGGTCATTTGTGATGGACATGGAGGCAATGCATCACAAGTAAGTAAGTAATTTATTGCATATAGTTAATTAAAACCATTACAAGTTGTGTTAAAAAAAAGCATTGATTTGTCAAAAACAATGAGTAATTAATAAAATTGGGAAAAACCCTTTTTGCAAGATTCTACTTTTATCGACATTATTCAACAATACTCTGTGTATGAATTAGTTCTCTATTTTGTCCATCTTTTTACGTTTGTCTAAAATCATGTGCTAAAATCATAGGCAGTATTGTAATTTCACGATACAATGCTGTCGCTCATTTTTGGCAGTCATCCACTTTCTTTGTAGAGACGGTGTGCGAAAAGTGCAAATGCGCGCGGATCCTCATTAGCGTTGCTAGAATCATGTATTTGGCAGTGGTTATGTATTTGAGGTGCTAAGTGTGCCTAAGTCATCGAATACTTGACTGAAATCATGTGCAAAACGCAAATGTAAACTTAATGTTACAACCTCCAATTATTGGTCGTCTATTACAGGGTTTGAAGGTTTTGTGCAAATAGCTGGTGTGGTTAAAAGTCGTATACGAGTGACATATATACTTGTCGTTATGCTACTACGTTGTACCTGTAGGCACTATATGTTTGGTTTTGATAAAAGTTGGTTAACTTTCTGCAGAAATCTGGCTGCCCTACATGAGATCTGCAATGAGGGCTGTTTAGTAGTAGCATTAAGGCTGGTCGACAAGATCTAACTTTGGAGGAACGAAATGCGTGAAGTAGGTAATGCCTTCTCAAATGGTTCACAGCTGGGCAGATACACACGAGGTGTGTAAGGGATTCTGCCGCCTGTCCACAAAGTCTGCAGAGCATGGTTGGCCATGATTATTTCCATGTGGGAACCTGGTCTTATGATGTAAATGCTCCCAATCTGACCAAGAGTAGTTGATGTTGGATTGATGGAGTTATATGCTGGACAAGATATGGCTGGGGCGATTGAGTCCTGTATGTCGATAGGACCATCCAGCCATGTTTTTTCTTTGATAGAGCTGCTTTATCCATTATCCAAGACTTTTGTTTTGCGGTGTTATTGACTACTTTTTTAAATGCAGCAAAGCTGTAGTCAGTTTCCCAAGCGTCGTGCATGTCTAGCATTGTTAGTGCGTGTTCAAGGACGGTGTGCCAGACTTTTGTTCCTTTGGGTTGGTTCTTCATTTCTGTCCAACAATGCCCCAACAAGGAATCCTCTTCTGCTGCTTTTAATTTCCAGCACATTTTTATTATCGCTGCTTGTCTGACAGAATGTTGATTTAATAGCCCGAATTCTAAGCGAACTTGAGCTTGTGACGTGAACTGCGGCATCCGGAAAATTCGTTTGAATAAATCTGACTGTTGGAGATTCAGGAAGTTGGCATCTTGACCTTTGAATAATTCAGAGCCGTAAGTAAGGGTCGGGAGAAACTTGGCTGCAATGACTTTTAATAGGTGGGAGTTTGAAGGACACTGTAGTTTCTGTTTTAACATGTTCAATGCAAAACGGAGTTTGTTTGCTTGGGCTTTTCTGAGGTTTAGATGTTCTTTGAGAGTGAACCTTTTGTCGACCACTACTCCCAGATATTTATAGGAGTCACATTGCTCTATTCTGTTTCCTGATGCGTTCCACCAGTATTTTTTCCTATTTGGCGCTGTCATGGCCGAGAAACACATAACCTTAGTTTTGTTCAGGTTCAAGGACAAGCCATGGTCTTCGATATATTCGACCAGCTTTGTGATCAAGCGCTGTAGGCCTGCTTGTATCTGACTGCATAAAATGATATTGTCTGCATATTGCAGGCTTCTTATTTTACAGTGAGCGATTTTCGGGGGATCGCTTTGAACTTCTGAGAGCCTCTTGTCCAGGTCTGCGGTGAAGATGTTAAAAAGGCTAGGAGCCAGCACGCATCCCTGCTTTAGGCCGATGTGTGTAGGGATCCTTGCTGTGGTACATTCTCCGTTACCCATTTTTATCTGTTCCCATGTGGATGTGTACAAATTGACGATGGCCCGTAGTAGTGGTGGCGGAACGCCCCAATTCGCCATCTTTTGCCACAGCTGTTGTCTAGGTACCATTTCAAATGCTGCTTTTAGGTCAATAAAGCAGGTGTACAGTTTGGCGGATTTTCGCTTAGCTTTTTCGACCAAAAGATTCAGTGCAAGTATGTTACACATCGTGTTTGTGCCAGGTCTGAAGCATGTTTGTGTGACTGGGATGATCTTGATAGAAGCGACCCAATCTTATAAAGCTGTAAGAAGGTTTGATGCATATAGTTTTGCTTCTACATCAATTAAAGCAATTAATCTGAAGTTCGCTGGGTCTGACCTTGCACCCGCTTTGAAAATTGGATGCAGAATGCTGCCTCTCCAAGATTCTGGCACTCTGTTGGTTTGGAAGGCATGATTGAACAGGGGTGTAAAATAATTTGCCCAAAATGATCTATCTTGTTTAAATAGTCCATTCGGTAGGCTGTTTGGGCCTGGCGCTCCGTTGGATCTTAATTTTTTTATGGTCATTTCAATCTGGTTAGATCGAATCCAGTTTTCCTCAAACTGATTTTCTTTGTCGTCCTCTTTTGGTTGATATGGCGTGATGTAATCTGTAGTATAATTTTGGTAATTGATGTTCTTGTTTATGTGGTTTTTGGTTAGGTGGGCTATCCAGTCTGCCTCTAGGATATTTGCGTTATGTTGACGGAAGGATCCATTCGCAATGCTGTTTATTTCCGCCCAAATTTTTTTATTGTTATTTGATTTACTTGTTTCCAATAGTTTTAGCCAGATTTCGGTTTGTCGTGTTTTCTTTGCCATCCAGACCTCTTTTTTATAATTCTGTCTTAACTGATATATTTGTTGCTTTTCCCCTTCACTGGTTGTTAGGGCATTTCTACGTAATTTTCTTATTTCTCGGTTTAATGTCCTTTTTTTCACTACTAAGGAGCCTAAGGGCTCTATTGATTTTTTTGCACGTTGTTTTATGTTCTGCGATGGAAATTTGGAAATCAGCGTCTTGGTCATGTTCACCCAAATTGCCCATGGCTGTGTCGAATTTTGTGCTTGAGTGATCAATGGTGAGTTTTTTTAGATAATTCATTATTTCATCTACGTTTTTGCCATTCCACGCAAGCCTTTTTAGATTGCACGGGCTCGAAATTTCGGACAGATCATTGCTTTCTGCAGCTCTTCATGTGTGGATTTGAAGGTCGATTGACTGTGGACTATGATCGCTCTCGAGTCTGTGTATTATTTGATAGCTTGAGATCTTTGGTAGTAGCTCAATGTCCACTATTGTATAGTCTAGGACAGAGTGTGTCTGCTTGGATATTCTGGTTGGTTTTGCTGGTTGATCTTGAGGGAAGCGACCGTTAAGGATTATCATTTCTGTCTCATGTAAGATTGAAACACATAATTGGCCGATGTGGTCTTTTTTACGATAATTTGCAATTACTGGGGGAATCATTTGCCGATTTGATTTGGTTTGTTGTTTCGTTTGCACCGGAGCCTCTTGGAGTGAACATATTGAAGTCGCCTGACAGCATGATTCCTGCTTGCGGGAAAGTTGATTTCAATGATTTGATCAACATTTTAAGGGTCGTGATTTTCTCTTGTTTTTCTTTTGAAGCTGGGTGAATGTAAATATTACAAATTATTAGGAACCTTTCCTCTTTGTTATGCTGCTGGCGATTAAGGGGACCTTGCGAAAGTAAGTTTTTTATACATTGGATCCAAGTTTGTCCTGGATCAATCCGTTCATAGGACCATAGTATTTTTGTGCTAAGGTAGATTGATAAACCGCCAGATGGTCTGCCTGATGTTTTACCTTTTATGGTGGTTTGGTGGAGTTCTTTGAAACCACTGATATGTGTTGGTGACGTGGTCCAGGTTTCCTGAAGTAGTAATATGTCAAATTTTTTAAGAAAAGTTTGTAAATCTACCTCATCTGCCTTGCTGCCTAAACCATTGATGTTCCAGGAGCACATTTGTAATGTGTTCTTTCATGATTTATTTACCTTGATCTCCATGCCCCCAGTAGATGGGAGAAGGACTTTTCGTGCTTGACTGGTTGCTTCTGATGTTTCTTGATTTACTATACGTAGGTTTGACCAACTCTCCTGGGCTTTTGCTGTGGGTCCTACTGCCCCCCGGAGTAATCCGCTTTGCCTTGCTGATCTTAATTCGGCTGTTTGATTTAGGGGGTCTGGGTAGCGTTCTTTTTCTGTTGTTCTTATTTCTATTCCCCATTTGGCAAAGGAATCTCTATGGCTCCAGACTTCCATTGTAGTTATTGGATCGTTCCAGGTTACGATCATCATTTCCCTCCCTTTCTCATTTGATAGTGATTTGAATTGAATGCTTGCTATGTGGTTTGTGTTTAGGTGTTTTAGAGTTTCGATTGAGTTTGCAAGCTTAAGTATTGCGATGCGATTGAGAATATTGTGGGTTCCTTTCGACCTATAATGTGGAATCAATTCCAAAGTTACTAGGCCATCGGGCATGTTTGACCTTCATTGCTTTTCCGGAGATCAATTTTATGGCGGTTTAAACTTTCAGAGATTCCATTGAGTATGGCCTCTTCTGCCCAAAGATTCCCCTCAGTTGAAATTTGGGGGCGAGTTGTGTTTATCACAGTGGGATTGGTTCTGTCAACTTTTGTATTTTGTAAATTGACTTGTTCTCCTGATACTGGAGACCGATCGGTCTGAATTTCTGAGCTGTTCCTGAGTTTCGGTGGGTCCTGCTGTTCTACCGCTTTTTTGCTGGTTTGGGCTTTTGCTTGCTTGGAAAAGTAATGGGATATACTTTGTTGTTCCGTTCGTAGGGTTTGCTGTGGTTTTCCGATTTTATTTTGATGCTTATTGGGGGCGACCGGTTGCCAGGGGTCTTTTTGCTTGGTTGTTTGCATTGTTGCCAGGTCTGATGGTCTAGTAATTATTTCGCGATTGTTGAGTTGGTGTTTTGGTTCAGACGATTTTTCAGTGTTTTGCTTGTTTGCCGTCTCTTCCGCTGGTCCGTTTCCTGGAGTTGATACCTGTGAGTTCGTCTCGTAGTCGCTTATTATTGATTGATCTTGGGCCTGTTTTGGGGAAATCTGAGTTATTGCTTGAGCTCTTTTTTCCTTATTATGCCTTGATTGCTCAGCCTTTTACGTTACCGTTTTGTTAGTTGGTTACTGGGATTTTGTTGTTGCGATTTTAAGACTGCTGCTTCGGGCCCTGGGTCGACATTGTGTTGTTCGTTTTGGATATTACTTCGGGTCAATGGGTTGTTTGATATGTCTGTCAGAGTGTCAGGGGTTGATTCTCTTAAATTGCCAACCATTCCCTCCGCGTTTTCCAAAGGGCCAGGAGAGAATGTGGGGTTCTGCTGAGTCAACATTGTTTTTGTGTGACTGCTATCCGCCGGTATAACTATATCTGTTGTTGTTTTTTTTTTTTTACTTCTGACAGTATGTCTGTGAGAATCTCCAGGATGGTCTTTAATTGATGCATGGTGCTTGTGCATTGGCACTCATGATACGTAGTATGTGGGTCTTTTTGCACCCGCTCAATGATGGAATTTAATGCATTAATTTTTCTTTCTATACCAGATACGTGTAGGGCAAGAGCCTGCAGGAGATCTACTTGCAGCTCTAGCTTTTCTGAGTGTTGGAATAGGGCTGATGAAATTGTTTCCATTATGTTAATGAATGGGGGCCATAGTGAAGCCTGTGAAAGTGTAAGGTGGTCTGAAAGATGGTCTGTCTGATTAGCGTCCAATTGCTGGCTGGGGTAAGTATCGTCACCTGGTTTGGTCATGGTACTGTCATTGGGGTCTCCTATCGGGCTTCTACTTGTGTTTGGTTGAACAGTGGGACCCGACCCCAATTGATACTTTATTGATTGTTCTGTGCTTGGATTGACTCCCGGTCCAATCTCTGTTCGTATCTTTATTGGGGACAGTGGCATATTATAAAATAGAAGGAATATAAAATGGGCCTCAATCTCTGCAAACAATACAACTTTGACTCAAATTTATCAGGCCTTTGTGGGAATCTTGGGCCCATGTGAACAAATTGATAAAAATTTGATGAATGTTGTTAGTCTCCACTGTAAATTAATGGATTAACTTAAAGAATATTTCACTAAGTAGGGGTGAAGGAGCCAATCTTTGGGTAATTACACTGGCGAATGCAGATCTGCCAAAACAGTCTTACTAAAAGCAATGATGAAAGGAGACCGAAGGGAGATATTTGAGGCGAGAAAAGGTTATAGGGCAACTTTGGTTAAATGTAGGACATCATAGGAGATAGCACAGTGGGACGATTGCACCGAATCTCTTCGAAATAAGAACATGAAGGCATTCTGGAAAATAGCTGTCAATGGGAGTCAAGCCATAGACAGCCACCCTGACCCGGTTGTTCAGCCCGAACTTTGGGTTACACATTTCTACAAGCTACACAGGAAGTGGGATACCGATCCAATTTCTGCTGATGATGAGTTTCTTGGAGATCACGCAGATCCCAAAAATGTGAACAACGAAGAGAAATTCCTAGAATTTCGATTGGCCGAGAAAGCCCAGGCTCTATGAGAGAGAAAGCGACCGGGCCGGATTGTATCCCTTGAGATCTGCATTTGTCTCAATGTGCAATTTGGGTTTCATACCTATATACTCTGAGCGAAGCCATTATGAGAGGGGATGACATTCCATCCTCCTGGCGTAGAGCACCCATTGTCCCCATTTCCAAGAGACGGAGGTGGGATGTTCCTGCCAACTATAGGCCGATCAGCCTGATCGACAACAGCCAAAGAATCTTTTGTAAGCAGGTCATGTCAAAACTCCTGTTATGGATATCAGATCATCATATTCTCTCACATCATGAAGCAGGATTTAGAACTTAGGTCAGCACAATGGATCAGGTGTTCCGCTTCAAGACGATATGTTGGAAATATGTTGTCTTGAACCAGAACCACATATATGTGGCCTTTATGGACTTGAGGGCCGCTGTCAACCTTGTCCACAGGGAAAATCTTTGGAGGGTGTTAGAGAATTATGGCATTGCGGACGATCTAATAAGGATTCTGAAAATGTTGCACTAATAGACTTTTGCACAAGTGAGGTGGCATATGGATGGCCAGCTCACACCCAGAATCCCAATAAAGCGCAGCGTTAGACAGGGATATGTATTAGCCCCCACTCTGTTTAGTTTATATATTAATGGCATGGTTGAGTGGCTGGCAAATTGTGATCATGGTGCGCCGAAATCCGCAGGCACCATTACTCCTTTATTCATGTCCATTGATGACACGCTGCTGCTTTCCAGAACACCAATGGGCCCCCAGGTCCTCTTGGACCGATTTACTTCCTTCTGTTTACTCAGAGGTCTGGTGATTAATGCTGCAAAATCAAAATGTATGGCAATTAATCCCCATCGTTCATTTAGAGGCAAGATGTTGGTGGAGGGGCCCCTCCCTGGATCAAGTCAAGAGTTTTGATTATTTGGGGGTTAGGTTAGCTGAGAATTTGTCCTGGATTCCACCGATAGAAAAAAACAGAGCTGCATTGCACCACAGGGCGTCAGTCAATGTTATAAATTATAAGTCCACTTCTAGTGGAACGGCCTCACCAGTCCTTGAAGTCTACAGGGCAACTGCCCTGGCTGGGGCTACCTATGGAGCAGAGGCATGGTACATTGCTGATTGCTCCCCTTTGGTCCTAGAGGAAAACAAATTCATTAGGTCTTGCTTAACTTGCCTTTAAGCATGCCTTTGATACCTGTATGCTTCAACCTAGCATCGATCGAGGTGGACTCACTGGTCCAACTAAAAACTCAAACATATTGGATACGACTCTAGACAACAGGGGAATTGGTCCCCTACCATGATGCTTTAATTGAACTAGATAAAAGCACACTCACTCCTCGACTTAAGAAGATAAAATACTTCTGCGTAGCCATTAAAATGGAGGAAGTATAGCAATTCCCAATGTCAATAGGAAAAGACATAGTCAATAAGCTAAAGAAAGCATTCTGGAAATCTATGCTATCCAGGGTATGGAATGATCAGAAAGTGGGGAGTCTTACCGATAAATTCCTCTTCCATAAATGTACTCCTAGCTTTAAGCTTTACATGGATAGGATCAGATCCAAGAACTACCACAAAAATCCTTGGGTCTAAAATTACAACGTGGGCATGTAGAGTGACAAACGAAATATCACGCAACAAGCTGTGGGAAAAATACCTTTCAGGACGAAATCCCTCACCCACCAAAGGTGGCATGCTTCATCATCTGGGATTCTCCTCCTGGTGGAAATACCTAGTCCCACCAAGGGCTACGACTCCCTCTCTGAGAGGAAGGAGCTCAGGGATGTTTTTTGTATTCCTACTCTACTCAGGATATACTAAATCCACCAGATGAGCGGTGCTGAAAAGTAGTGGTGAGGGTGCAGCGCAACAGAAATATCAAACCGTGAAGGTGGTGAAGTTAAAACTGACTAACAGGAACAAAAAAATACTTTTAATGACTTGCTCCTGCTGACAGAATTAAAAGACAGTGCACCTACAGTATGGATTGAAACTGCATGTGTCGGACGAAGGGGTCTACATGTTTCAGCCAAGTCGACCCGAGTGGTGTCAAGGCTTTCGTCAGGACCTAGAAGGATGCTGCTGCCAACAAACAGTGAAATAATAAGTGCTCAAATATCAAACCAGTAATTCTGCTATTTTCATTTTCCAGATTTACTGGTTGTACCTAATAGAAAGGAAAACAAAAAGACAGTGGAAAAACAATGAATCCGTCATTCTAAACATGCTCACAATTTGGTAAATAAAGAGAAAATGTGGGATATTCTTATCTCCCCATCTCTGCAATGCATTTTGCATATGTTAATGTTAGTGAGTTCACTTACCCAAAGTGTATGGATAAGTAGCCTCACCTCAACCTGGCAACAGCTCAGGGAAGGGGGCCCCGCTCTGGAAAAAAGGGATGTAACGGTGTCAAGCATAACCATCATTATGTTGACACTACTCCTGACATAAAATGTTGACAAGGTAAAAACAGATCACTACAAAACCGAGTTACTGAAAGCATTCACTCAATCATAAGTTGAAGGTACTGTCTAAAAAACAAGTTCCTTAATTTCAATTAGTTAGACACTTATCATAGAACACCTTAAGACCCAGAATGATAGTGCAAGAAGGTCATGGGGTGTATAAGCCAGCCATGATGTAAAGGATACACTAAGTGTGCAAGTATAAATACTTATACGAGGTATATCCCATGGAACTGGTTCTCTCGTGTCCCATGGATTAAACACATCATCCAACTCAGGTATGCTAAGGTCTTATGGATTAAACATATCATCCTACTCAGGTATGCTAAGGTCTTCGTTTAGTATCGTGTACACATCAGTATATAAAAAAACCTCTATAGTCAGTGACACGTATTATTAAGTCAAAAAACCACTTTCTAATAAGCCTCGGGCGAGGTATATTGACGTCTCGCTCCTGAAGCGTCCAGTCAACACGAGTTTCATTTCAACACTGTGTCTTCACTCGTAACCAAAGACGGACTCGCAATGGAGGACACAACAGGTGGGGAGAGGAAGAGAGGCAATACATACCCCAAACCCTTAAGTGCCCAGTTCACTATAACCTACTATAGGAAGAGGGGAAATGCGGGCCACAAACTTTTAAATGTCAGTTCTGACCCATTTCACTATAATCTACCTAAGGCAAGTATTCGTGAGTACTCCATGCCCCCGTGTGACAGTGGCTGGAACGTCAGGCATAGGTACACAAAAGGCACACAAAGCAGAGCGCTGCGCTGCCCTTCACTCACCTATCCATTGGTACCCCATGGCGGTACGTAAGATGTGACCGGAGGTGCCGGCTGGGGCTCCCTAGGTCAGTTTATATGCCACCAGGAAGCGCGCGTGAAATCGAGTTGTCACCGCTGTGCATGCGTGCATCTAGCGCGGATGTTCATGAGGTTCATCTAGCAGATGTCTGTTGGGTTAGGTAGTTCAAAAAGTGTTTGTATTCACTGCGCATGCCCGCTGCATGGAGACTACCTCCTCTTCAAAATTTGATCGTGCAGAGCTTTATTGTGCATGTCTTGGCGAACAATCATATACTCAAGGGGAATACCTGATAAAAATCTACTGAATTGGGTAATGTCCTCTATTTAGGTAACAGTTGAATAAATACACATAAGAACACTACTAATAGAAACATATTTCTAGCAAACGTGATGTTCATATACTGAAAAAAATGCCAGGTCAAAACTAAGTAGAGTAAAGTCCGTCATGTTGCTAATGGTTGAGTGAATGGGCATCAATTGTTGTAATAATGATAGAGGACCACCATGCACTTGCTAATCTCCCTATAATTTAGATATGGAGGAAAGATAGTCTTAGCTTCAATGCCCTATACAAAAGCCATCAGGTCGACTTGGCTGAAACATGTAGACCCCTTCGTCCGACACATGCAGTTTAAATCCATACTGCAGCTGCACTGTCTTTTAATCCTGTGAGCAGGAGCAAGTCATTAAAAGTATTTTTTTGTTCCTGTTAGTTTTAACTTCACCACCTTCACGGTTTGTTATTTCTGTTGCGCTGCACCCTCACCACTATTTTTCAGCACCTCTCATCTGGTGGATTTAGTATATCCTGAGTAGAGTAGGAATACAAAAAACTTCCCTGAGCTCCTTCCTCTCAGAGAGGGAATCGTAGCCCTTGGTGGGACTAGGTATTCCCACCAGGAGGAGAATCCCAGATGATGAAGCATGCCACCTTTGGTGGGTGAGGGATTTCGTCCTGAAAGGGATTTTTTCCCCAGCTTGTTGCATGATATTTCGTTTGTCACTCTACATGCCCACGTTGTAATTTTAGACCCAAGGATTTTTTGTGGTAGTTCTTGAATTTTTTGGGGATATTATCCTTGCAGGTCTTTAAAAAAAATTTCCCTTGGACCCCCCTTCAAATATATTTGTGTTAAGTAGGATCAGACCCAGTCAAGCAAGAAACTTGTACATTAAATTCAGAATTGGCATTCTGAAATCGTTTACAGCCAATTGGGCATAGGCCACTACACTATCTGTTAACTGCCCTTTTTGCTCGATGCTTCCGGAGACTGAAGAACATTTTCTATTCTACTGCCCAGGTTACTTGATTCCCAGAAGGCGGTGGATTGTCCCCATTTACAGATTATTAGGCATTACACATTATTGGGAAGCCCATAGGCTCCTTAGATGTGACCCAATGGAACAAATTGTTTTTGCCACCTCCAGGTATTTACTTTGGGCTTAGAGAATTATATTTGCGAAGCCTGACAAAGAGGCTTGATGGTTCAAATTGGGGATTCTTGGTCTCAATATATGTATTTTCCCTCATAAGTTTGCACATGCATCTTAAGATCCTATTGTATGTAATTTTAAACTATGCACTTTCATTGTGGTTTTTATATTTAATCATGACTGGCTTTGCACTGTGAATGGATTTTTATGTTTTAATGTATCTTTTTAACTTATTTATGTATTTTATACTTTATGGTTTTTATAAACCTAAATAAAGTAATTATTGGATTGGAAGTGAAAGTGGGGCTGGGCCAAGCTCCTCTCTCCCATTCTGCTGGTGATGGCCCATCCAATCCCACCTAAGCTCCCCATTGTGTGTAGCTGTCTGGAAGGAATACATAAATGTAACTGTCAACTACATCCAGTCATCTGACTGAGAGACAGGCTGCAGGCACCAAATGGCTAATGCTGAAAAATACCCACTTTCTAAAAGTGGTGTTTTCAAATTTGTAATTTAAAATCCGACTTCACACTAAGTTAGGATTTTGCATTACAATTCCAAAGACACTAAACTTTTTTTAATACAAATATTTGTATTGATTTTTAAGCACAAACAAAAAGAAAAACATAACAGCAGGTATAATAAAGGCATGGTATCACAGTATCTGGAAGGCTGTGCCATTGATTAAATCAGTTCTGAGCAATAGATAATGTGTAATTCGCACCACAGAGTGCACTCTCCCTCCTGGTGGTAGGTTCGGGCTCCCTTCCCTCACACACAAATCCTCTGTAGTCCTGCCAAGGGGATCACATCTTCTCCCATTTTTTGGAGGAACCCCTGCTTTGATAGATTTTTTTTCTGGCCAGCATGCACCAGTCCATATCATTCTTACAATCATTCGCCTACTGGGTGTCTGCCTCTGCCCACTTTTGTGCTATGTTCCGTTTTGCTACTCCCAAGCCTATGGACAGCCATAGTTTGATGTACCTGGGTTGGGGATTATCTCCCCATATGTTCAATAAGCAGCATTTAGCTGTGTCTGGTATGAGGCATCCCGTTGCCGCCCACATTATCTCTCTAAGGGCAGTCCAACATGCTTTTACCCTGGGGCAGCTCCACACCACATGAAGAAAGGTACCCACCCCACCACATCCCCTCACACAGATTTCAGTAGGGCATCTGCCCACGGCGTGGAGGGCAGTGGGGAGTAGAAGGAACTATGAAGTATGCGGAGCTGCAACAGTCGGAACCCTGACTTTATTGCAATATCTTTTAATGCTACCATGGGCTCTTTCCACTCCCCTTCCCCAAAGTCCTCCACCTCTGATTCCCATTTAGCCTTAAGCTGTTGCAGAGTGTTGGGGGCATTGTTGATCAGTTTTCTATAAAGTAGCAAAATCGCCCCTTTACATAACGATTCTGATAGTACGCAGTCCTCCAACGGTGAGGATTCTTCAAGTATCGTACCCTTCGGTATGTGTGCAGCAAGGGCATATTTGAGCTTGATATATTTATAAGTTTCTGACTGCGCAGGCTGGTATTGATCCTTTCTCATCCAGCGTAAGTGGTGCATCCCCCTTCCATACATCCCCTAATTTGGCCATGCCAATAAAATCCCATTTCACTAAACCTTAGAGCCTGCCCATGTCAGACAGCATATCTCTCAACCACAGAGGGGTAATTTTGGTCAGTTAGCCCCTCCATCCCAGCTAGGCGGTGGCCACCTTTCATATATGGACTACTGATCTGGTGTGTATGAGTAGTTTCTGTGCTGTCCTGGCCTTATATAGCACCTATTCATAGCCCTCCTGCCCCCAGGCCAGTCTCATTAGTCTCACAGCAACTCATCCCATGCCGCAAATGCCCAGTCATTAATTACTGTGAGTTGTATGGCCCAACAATATTTTCGTATGCCAGGCAGACCTATACCATATACACACAAAATCCCTAATATTCACTAGGGGAGGGAACAAGAGGCTACGAGGTGATCAGGGTGAGCTGGCCTTCAAGTAATATAGGTACACACAACAAGAAGCTACCCTGAAAGAGTGTCTGATTCTAATGAGAACGGAGGCGCACTACGACTTCTGTGTGGTGTTGGGCATATCAAAAAAATTTAAGGACTGTCCTCACACACCACCAGGTGTCATGCTTCATCATCGGCAGTCCTCGCTCTCTAAAAACCGCGTTTGATAGAGAGCGGGCCTTCACCTGCAGACAGGGAGGCACTTCTACAACTAAGTGGGGGCCCGTGCAGTGAGTGAGTGATTTAAAAATTAATGCAAAATCCACATGGACATTTATTTAAGTGGGATTTGCTTAATATTAAAACTAAGGGTGGTGACACGGGGGTTTAGTACCCCATCCCCATCAGTGTCGTCAACATGTTTCTGCCGTCGTGGCCAGAAGGGTCCATGGCATTCATCAGGACGTGAAAAGAGGGCTCCTATCCAGTCTCTAACAGACCAAGATAAATCCACTTTGGTAGGTTGACTTGTGTCAAACTCTACTTTGAGACTTCGTAACCCCAAGTTAGGGGTTGGGATGTCCCATGGGAAGGGAGGAATTGAGGGACCCCTGTAGTCACACTTGCCTCAAGGTGCATCCCTCGTGGTGCTCCTATGATCTGTCCTCGCCTCTTCCCCGCTGGTGGACCTATACCCCCATCATATACGCCTCACATCAATTTCTTGAGAGCTATGCACGGTGGGCCATTGTCCCAGAGGAGGTGCCTAAGTGTAGCCTCTGTCCTGAGGAAAACTCCCTAGGAACAAGATAAGGCGTATTCTGAAAGGTGTAGATCATCCTCAGAAGTGTCATCACTTTGAACATCGCCGCTCTACACAACAGTCAGAGCAGCAAGGTTCGCCAGTGCTGAACATCACCCACAAAGTGGTCCAAGATAGGAGTCAGGTTTTTCCTATAGAACAGCTGGGGATCTTTTGTTATATATATTCCCAAATATTTAAACCCCTCTTTGACCATCGGCATGGGTACACTTCCTAGAGGTAGAGTCTGGGGCCCATGATCAAGTGCATAAGTGACTTGTGCCAGTTAATTGTGTACCCCAAGAATGTCTCATAAATTCTGAGTATCTGCATTAATCTTGAAATGGTAAGAGGGGGTCCGTGACATATAACAGAATGTCATCTGCGTACAAAGAAATATACTTTTCCCAGGTCTCTCCCCAGCCAACTTCACACACCAAAGGATCACTCCTGACCCACACTGCAAGGGCCTAATGGGCCAAGGCAAAGATCAGTGGGGAGATCTGACACCCCTGCCTAGTTCGCCGATGCAGTCTCAATGCGTGCAATATCACCCCATTGACCCTGACCCGGGCCATCAGACCCCGGTAGAGGAGGTGGATCCACCCCATGAAGTTGGGGCCCGACCCAATCACTCCAGCACAGCGCGCATGTAATCCCATTCTAGGGTGTTGAATGCCATTGAAGCATCCATCGCCAAGACCATTGTGGACACCCTGTCATCTGCTGCAACTGCCAGTAGCCCAAAACGCCTCCTGAGATTAAGCCTGGTTCCCCTGTTCCCCTGTTGGGCATGAAGCCTGATTGATATGGGTGGATCAGGGTTGTAATAACCTGTCTAAGTCTTCTGCCCAATAATTTAGCAAGGACTTGAATTTCTGCATTTAGGAGAGATATCGGCTGGGAGGAGCTACAACGGTGGGGGGCTTGCCTTCCTTGTGGCAATGGTCCATTAGGAGTTATCCCTTTGCTTGGCATTGGTCCATTGACTCCCACGGATTTGGCCTCCTTCCTCATATTTAACAGGTGGGGAGCCAATCTTGATGCCAGGCCTTTGTAAAGCTCAATAAGGAGCCCATTCGGCTCCATTGCCTTTCCTGAGTTGAGTGAGGTGGGTGGGTTGGAAGTCACAATCTAGCATTTGTCTTTTTTCTTCCGAGAGGGTAGGAGCTGTAATATACCGAAAAAAGTTGTGTATGTTTTGTAATTTATATTGCCCCCTAGCCATGTACAGCGCTGTATAGTAAGTGGCAAATTACTCCAGTATATCATCAGTGGCTGTTTTTGTCTTCCTCTTGCCGTTTGTTTTTGATAGCACCCAATTTCTAGTCTGGTCATGCTTTTCCAGCCACGCTAGTAATTTCCCAGCTTTGTTCTCTACGTCATACAGCCTTCTTTGGGCTATGATGTGGGTCGTTTGTGTGGCTTCTTTGGCCAGGTCCCTATACTCCATTTGTTTCATTCTAAGAGCGTGCATGGCTATTTTGTCCTCTACACCGGGACCACTCTCGTCTAGTTCAGTAATTTTGCCCTATAAGCATTCTAAGTTGGCCCTTGTCTGCTTTTTCTTTCCTGCAATGAGGGAGTATGCCTGGCCCCGGAGAACTGTTCTATAGGCTTCCCACACGATTGTGTCTTAACCTACCAACCCCACATTATTCGTCTGTCACTTGTCCTAAGGTTGTCATTATCGTATGGTCTATCAGATACATGTGAGGATGGGTTGTGGTCCTGTGTTTCCTCCTGAGTCACCCCTCAGCTCCAGCCACAACAGCGAATGGTCAGATATGCCGCTGGCTAAGTGTTTAACTACAGCTATTCGATTAGATGGGAGTGTTGTGTAAATATATGATCAAGGCATGAGAAACTATTGTGTGAGGTCATGAGCCTTTGCAAAGGTAGCTAGTGGGCCAATCAGCATCTGTCCATGTCTACCAACATTACTGCATTATAGTCCCCGCGAGACCCATAATTAACATGCCTACTGGCAATTGCAGTACCAAGGCACTCAACGCTGGGAAAGTTATCTGGTGATGTCGTAGCGGAATATATATCGAGCATATATTAATAGTTATGCCATCTCAGGAGCCTATTTCCTCTGTGTCCGCCCAAGTCTTATGGGGTGTGCATAGGGTGTTTTCTTTAGCAATATGCCTACACCTCGTGAGTCAGAGGTGAAGCCCACATGGGCTGACATCTTGTAGCTGCACCTAGACATGGCTTTGCAGGAGTTAGGTCTCCTGTAGTAGTACAATGTCGGGTTTCTGTTGCTTAATATGTTGCATAACTATCCCTCTTTTCAGCTTATGCACTAGGCCATTCACGTTCCAGGACATTATCTTAAGATGGCAGTAAGAACCTGTGAGCACTTGAGTTTCCTGCATCATGTAATCTGTCACTCTCTATAAGGGTGAAAATCTTCTTTCCCTGACGCAAACTCATGTGAAATGGATCATGTCTGCTGTAATCCTAAACACCAAACCTTCCCTAAGGATATCCTCCCCGCCACCCTGCATGCTGAGCTCAGAACTGTCTATCTCCCCCCAAACTGCAGAGCACCTGTCTCCCCAAGAAACACGTTAGTTCAACTTTTAACTAGGGTGGAGCTCAGCCAGCTAGGCAAAGCCACCAACACAACTCGCCCGTGCCTAGTATTTATATGCGTTTGCCCCAGCTCCGGATGTGTCATATAGTCAATAGTGCAAATCGGACAAACTCAACACCCCCCTCTATAGTATTCATAAGTCATAGATGCATGTGTAATCACACAAAGGCCCCTTCATCTCCACTGTCATCAGAATCGTGCGTTGGTTGTCCTTGTTGCTGCCCCATGTAATCTCCCCTCATGAGACAGTTCTTGTGGTGTGCAGCGTCGCAAGCGCTGCATCCACCAGCACCCCCAGCATCGGGATATTTGTTTTTAGGGGGTGCCAGACGCCAGCCTTCCTCCACCTCCAGGCCTCTTCAGGGGTAGTGAAGTGCCAGGTATTACCTTCCGCAATAACATGCAGCTTGGCCAGGAAGAGCATCATGTATTTCAAATCCCTGGCGCGAAGGGCCCTCTTCACCTCAGTGAAGCTCCGTCTTTGTTGAACTTTGAGTGTGAAGTCAGTATAGAGACTGACGGTGGTGCTTTCGAATTTGAACGCCGACTTCTGATGGGCCACTTGTAGGATGACATCCTGATCTCTACAGTTGCAAATGTAAGCAATTATTGTTCTCAGGTCTGCTTCTGATCTGAGAAGAGGTCCAGGCGCCCTATGAGCCCTTTCTACAGAGAAAAATTTGGGGAGGCCCTGAGGTTTCAGGTTGTCGAGGATGAAATGCTCCACAAAAAGATCTACACTGGGGCCCTCCGCTCTCTCTGGCGCTCCCACCACACATAGGTTGTTTCATCTTGCTCTCCCCTCCATGTCTTCCAGCTTGGCCTGCATTAGGGCATTGTCTTTTAACAAGCGGTCCACCTGTTGGTGGAGTGTGATGGTGGAGTCCATGATCTCCGTCACCGTGGCCTTTGCGTCTTTTACCCGGTCATTGATTTTATTGACATCCACTCGTAATAGGGATATTTCTATCACAAATGAGACTATTTTAGGTTCTAGCGTTCCCTTGATCCCCTGGGTCGCAGTCATGATTTCCTTAAGGGTGGGCTCCAGTGTGATAGTGGTGGTTCCCAAGGCCGGGTACATGGGGAGGGTGCCTCCGGTTAAAGCAGGGAGTTTGCAAAGACTGCATATTTGTCCATTTTTGTTCTGTTGGGACGGTTTGCTCCCCTTCCCGCCCGCCATGGTGAAGTCTGCCACTGGTCGGAACCGTCACCTGGCTGCGTGGTAAGTGGCGTTATTCGCTGCTGCCTGCCAGGGGGAGAGGTGGGATGAAAAGAAGTCTCCTCACCCCCTGCAGCCTTTTGACTTTCGTGTGATCTGTCGTTCCTCAAAGCCTGCTCGCAACCTGAGCAATCCTTTGAGCCTCGGGGAGGCCCCCCTAATGCCCAGCCCCCCGACCCAACCCCCTGTCTATCTTCTGCTTCCACAGGGGTGAGAAGGTCCTTTGGTCTGTGGCTTGGCACAGCCGCTGATTATGGCAGCGGGGGTGGGGGGAGAGAAAAGAAAGCGCGGATAAGGTCCCTGTGAGTAGCTTGCCAAGGAGGGGGACCGGCACCTGTGCTGAATCAGGTCCCTCGTCGTGTCTCCAGGTAGGGTAGATCACCATACCCGGCTCACCCCCTCACCATGAATCCAGTAATCTCAAGGCAATTGTGTGGGCCCACACTTGGGGAGACATAACCTGGACATGCACCGCTTCCTCCTCAGGTGCCATGCTCCCTCATCGTGCAGCCAGGCTCAGCCGTCAAGAGCGCCCCTGGAGACCCTGTGGGCCTAAGTAGGTCTGCATGGCTGGGCCCCACTCACAGCTCCCGCTGAATCGGGCAAGGCCTCTGTCAGGGCAGTCCACCCCCACATGACAGTTTCATGTCACTCCTCCCACCCAGACCATGGGTGAGGTCTTACACTCGCCACTGACTTCTTGCACAGTCTCCAGGCCTCTCACCATCTCAGGTGCATTTTTCCTTTGAGACCACCCCGGGAATCAGTCCAACCTCGGCATCACCTTTCTGAGGCGGAGCCCCACTGGTAAGACATCTATGGGTAGCCCAGCCTCCGACAGCACCAGGCGTTGATGAGTGGGGCAACACCGGATTATTGAAAGATAAAGGGGTCAAACGGGTGCAAACGTGCTACGGTGCCGGAGCTCCTCTAAAGAGCAGCTGCCATGCTTGGCCACCCCCCAAAGACACCAAACTTGAACTGGTTACCTGTTCCCATTTGGAAATTACAGCTTATTAGATGCAATAAGGTAACTCCAATATTATCCTTTGGGGGAGGTAGACCTTGCAGTAGTGAAAAACGCCTTTAGGAGTTTTCACTACCAGGACATGTAAAACGTAAGAGTACATGACCTACTTTTTAAGTACACTGCACCCTGCCCTCTGGGCTGTCCAGAGCCTACCTTAGGGGTGACTTATATGTATTATAAAGGAAGGTTTAGGCCTGGCAAAAGGTTTATTTTTCCAGGTCGAAATGGCAGTTTAAAAACTGCACACACAGACACGCACACACACAGGTTGCAATTAGCATTTAATTTGCCGGTCCTGGGCACAGGATGTGCCACTTTACTAAGGACTTGCAAGTAAGTTAAATATGCCAATTTGGTATAAGCCAATCTAGCATGATTTAAAGAGAGATCACAAGCACTTTAGCACTGATTTGCAGGCTAACAAATATGAAGTCAGCAGAAACAGGAGGTCTAAAGGCAAGAGGTTAGGATGCTAGGTCTAACACGTCCCATTGCTTACTTCCACCATCTTCTGCATCATTGCTTTCCAAACCAGCATCACACTAGCTTCTGTCCCAGGTAGTCTAATTCTAAATCCCCTGTCCCATCCAGTAATCATCTTTTTCATGATGAAAACCAGTGTTACCCCAACCTCCATAGGTGGTAGATCTAATGTAATTAAGATGCTATTTCCCCCCAAAATGTTATATTTTTTTTGGGCCATTTCTATGGAATTTTCTCCTCAATGGTTTAAAATAATGGAAAACGTATTCTCACGGTTTATATGGGCTTAGTCCAGACCTCGACGAGCCCTTAGGTTTCTCTCCCTACCTAGGGAGCAGGGGGGACTGGCTCTACCAAATCTGAAACTATATTATTGGGCTACTACGCTGATTTATAGTTGAGAGCTGCTATGTGAGAACGCCAACAGCATAGGAACAGTTGTAGTTCCTCCACCATTTGAATTTATGATGAGGAAATGATGAAATGAAAAAATTATTTAATCTTGATTTGAAGGATTTTTTTAAGTTTCTCCGAGTCGGGGATTTTCTCTTATGGAAAGGGGGTGGACTTGTTAAGTTCGAGAGAAAAGTCATTGAAAGAATTTTAAAAGGTAAAGCAATATCTATCAGTGGAATCTATGGTTATCTTAACTCTGTCATGCCAGACGATATGGATAAATGCTCCCAAATATGGCAAATGAAATCCATTTTAATGTCACTTAGGTTACAGGCACAGTTCTATAGGACCTGCTTTTTCATATACTACACTCCCGATAAGATAGCGAAATGGGGGGTGGGAAAAGGGACATTTTTCTCACGATGTGCCCTCTATAACGCAGATATCATCTATATTTTTGTGACCTGCGATGCCCTGCAAAATCTAATTAAGGACATATCCAAATATTAATCTGAGGTTTTAAAAACAGAAGTAAAGTTACCTAATGATGTAATTTTATTGGGGATATCTGAGTTAAATTTGATGGGGAACGGACACGAAATGGTCTTTATCTCAATGGCGATCTTAAAGCTCTGTATCGCTTCAGCCTGGTTGGATCCCATACCACCAGTATTGCAACAATGGCTGGCCAGGCTGTTAGCGATGTATAGCTTGGAAATAGCCATATATAAGCGATAAGGGAGCCGTACACGGTGGAAAGGCATGAGAATCTGGGACCCCTTAATTGAGTGGATTCGAGATCAAGGCAGATTATGATAGACCTAAGGGTTTTTACTTCTTTGATGTTTCTTTCAGACGTCTGGCTGCAATGTGGTAGTTTGCACTCGTCACTTTAGGATTTAGATGGAGCCATGTAGGATCTGATATAGAGTTGTTGATTTTGAATTGTTAATTGATTTCTGGGATGTGCATTTATATTATTATGAAATGCTGCAATGTACCTGATTATTTATGCTTGATGAATTGATGAATTTCACCAGGCGTAGGGGGTGGGTGAATGGGGGGTGGGTTGGGGTCGGGTGGGATTGTTATGGAATAAAAACTAATAAAGATTAAAAAAAAATTAAAGAGATTCCCACATAAGTGTCCTTGACGGTTTCAAAATGAATATGCAACAGGCTTCAGCATATGGAAAATGGAACAGCTGTAAAACCGGAATACAATAGTTATGTTTGCCAGCTCTCTGCCACATATAGGCAATACAACCACAGTTAGGAGCAATTCCACAAACCTGAAGTTCATAATGCTTCCATTTCTAACGATAATGGCATTACTCCTAGTCCTACTCCCTCGCCTTCCTTCAGCACAATTGAGGCCCCGCCTCCCATCCAGACCCACCCCCAGCATAAAAACTCTGCCCGCCCCCACCTCCACCTGTACGTAAACAAGCCGAGCTAGCACTCAGATGAACCGGACCGGGAGGGAGGGAGGGTCCTTGAAGGAAGGCGAGGGAGTAGGACTAGGAGTAATGCCATTATCGTTAGAAATGGAAGCATTACCTCCCGTCCCTCCCTCGCCTTCCTTCAGCACAATTGAGGACATAGCAAGCAGAAGAAAACAGAGACGGACAGCTGAGTGCGAGAGAACACCAAAACAGAAACAGTGCCCCAAACACAGCAGATCAACATCCCAGGAACCCAGCGGCCCAGAACAGCAGACAAATGTCCCAGACACGCAAACGGACAGCGACAGTCAAACGGAGAGGGAGAAGACCAGGACGCAGGCCAACAGATCCCACAGAGGAGCCCACCCGACAGGACACCACAACCGGCAGGGATCGCAGCAAAGCACGCCTGACCTCAAGCAACGCAGCCACCGAAGCCGCCAAACAGCGAGAGGAACACCCCCGGACCCCCACAGGAGGAACCACCCCCAAAAGACAGACAGTCAGCAAGACCGGGGACCAAAACCAACGACCCAACAGAGCAGAGGAAGGCCAAACAACCACCGCAACCGGATCAAAGCAAAACGGGAACCCACAGCCGAGCCAACACCCCCAAGCGCAGCGCAGAGGGGATGGCAACCAAAAAACAAGGCCCAAAAGACAAGAGCCGCAACCCGAGACCCCCAAGGGGACCAAAGGGAGGACAGCCAATACCAGCAGCCAAGACCCCGAAGGGAAGGACCAGACAGGGCGAGGGGGCACCAGACCCCGCCAACCCGCAAGAACGCCAGGAGCAACAAGAAGCCAGAGAGCCGCCCACAGCACCCGCAGAGGAGACACCGACAAACCCAGAAGAACCCCACCCGGAAGGAATCGCCATGCCAAACATAGGCCAGCCACCACGGGAACAACACCCAGAGCAGAACACCAGTCCAAAAGGACCGCCCATGCCAAGCCCAGGACAGCAGAGAGGAGGACCGACGGGAAGGCAGCCAAGCAACCGCCAAACGACCAGGAACCCCCAACCCAGCAAAGCCCAGACGCACCACCAGGCAGCAGGTGAAACCCCCACACAGAACCCAGGGGAAGGGCCGGAAACATCAAAGAGAACGGAACCACCGTAAGGACCCACACCCGAACGCAACAGAAGTCGGACAGGAGAGGAGACCAAGGCACCCCAGGCCAACGGGGAGCAACCAACAACCCCCGAGCACAGAGCCACCCGACCAGAACCAGAAAGGCCCCGAGCAGCGGAAAAGGGGGGAGAAAGGCTCCCAGAAGATCCCGAGGCACAGGAGAGGGAAGGCCAACGACCCCCCCCCAAGCCCCAGGACCCCAGCCCAGAGACCAGAACCGGGCCAACAAGGCCCTCCCCGGATCCGCAACAGGACCACCACAGGGAGGCCCCAAGGACCCACCAACAGGCAGGCCACACAGGGAAGAAGAGAGAAACGAGGGAAAAAGGAAGGACCCAGTACAACAGATCCGCCAGCCCAGAGGTCACCCGCCGAAGGGAGAGAGCCAACAGCCCCAGCACCCAGACCGGAGCCAGAGAAACAGGACACCGGCAAACAAGGAATAAAGACCAGAACCTGGACCCACCCAAAGGGCGGACAGAGGACCACGCCCCCAGAACGCCAGACCGAACCAACACCCCAGGGGCCCAGCAGAGAGTCCCGAAAGAGCACCGGGGCAAGCCCCCAACAACTGCCAGCAGGAGGAACTCCGGGAGACCAGCAGGGACAGCACCCCGAACCCGAACAGACCCCAGCCAATCCCGCACCCGGACAGGCCGGCGGCCAAGCCACCACAAGCGGAGCCGGAGGAGGCAGCAAATAGCCAGCCAGAAAGCGACGGAGGGAGAGCCACAAGGATAGCTCCCCCCGACAAGGACCGAAAAGGGCAGCGGGGACAAAAGACCCCAGAGACCAACCCAACAGGATCCAGACGGCCAGGCGGAGAAGAAGAAAACGAGTCCCGGGAACTGGAAAACCCCCAGAAGCCAGGAGCCCCATCCCTATAGCCACAGGACCGCCGGAGGAGCCACCCCCGGACAACAAGGCCCGAGCCAGCGAAGGAACAGAGACCAGACGCAGGCAGGACAAGGGAACATGGCCATGCAAAGGCCGAAAACGAGCCCCAACGAACACCAAGCCCCGAGAGGGGACCAGAGAGACACCCCCAGGCCACCAACAAACCCGATCCCCAGAAGAACCACCAAGGTCCCCCGAACAGACCGAGCAAAAGACACGCCGGCCGCACACAGCAGGCCGACTGACAGAGAAGGACGAAGGAAAAACCCTCGCATGAAGGAGAGCCACGAGAGGCACCAGGACCCGCGGGAAGACCCAGGGCGAGGGCCGGAGGCCGAAGGGAAGGACGCAAAACCGAAGGGCGTCACCCACAGCGAACCGCAGAAAAGAAGCGGCAACTGGGAAGCGGAGAGAAGCGTCCCTGAGACCCACGGCACGCCAAAAGAAGTCAGGCAGAACCAGAGGAACGACGGCCGAAAGGGCCAACACCAGGAAGGGAAAGGGCCGAACGCAGGAGCAGACCCACAGGAGAGCCAGGACAGGCCGAAGCCGCCGGACACCCCCAACCCCAGAAACAGAACGGAGAGGGCCCCAGGCCCGGGCTCCACGACAGGAACCCAGCAGACCGACCACAGGGCAAGCCAACAGGACACCCCGTCCAGCAGAGCCACCACGCGGGGACCGGAGACAGGCAGGGAGGCAACCGAACCCCCGAACCCAGAGGAACCTGCACCAAGACGACCCTCAAAGTACACAGGACCCAGCCAACAGAAAACGGGCCACCGCCACCAAGGAAGAAAAGGCCGCAGATGACCACCCACCGCAGGGAACCATCCAGACAGCAGTGACAGGGACCCAGGCGAGGAGGCAGGGAGCCAGGGTGAAAACAGGCCAAAAACCGTACCCACCGGAAAGGCGGAGGAGACGCCCACCTCGGGGACAAAGGAGAGGCCCCAGGACAAGGCACCTCAGAAAGGCAGGACGCCCCACACAAGGAAAGGCACGCAGAAGCCCCAAGGCGGCCAGAAGGACAGAGGACATGCAGCCCACAGTACCGAAAAGACCCAGGCAGCCACCCATCCAGGCACGAACCAGGCCTGACCCCGCCGAACAGCAGAGACCGGACAAGAGCGGGGGGGGGGGGACCGGGCACCACGGCCGGAGGCCCTAACAGCCGCCGCCAAAGCCACGAAACCCCACACCAAGGAGGGCGCAGAAGAAGCCGAGAACAGGCCAGCGCCACAGCACCAGCCAAGCAGAACAGCCGACCCGCCAAGCAGTGCGGTCAGGACAGAGTCCAACAACCCAAAGGGAGGAAAGGGGCGAACACCCCCAACAAGCAAAGCCGCCGGAGGAAGCAAGGGACCCGCAGCACCGCAGGAAAAAACCCACTGATGCAAAAGAAGGCGTGAAGGAACCTGAAACCAATCAGGACCAACACAGCACAGAAGGAACGCTCAGGGCTGAGGAAAAGAGATCGCACACAGCAGGCTCCGCAGGCAACAGACAAACAGTCGCCAGCCGGGCGGGCCACAGTGGAGAAAGCAGCAAGTACAATCCCCACAAAAAGGGAAAAGAGCACGAAATACAGCAAGCACGGGCAACGCACGCCACTCCCACAGCACCAATCCCTACACCGGGACCGCAGGGCAAGCCCAACCAGAAGGGCCGGGAACACCAAGGAAGAATCCCACAGACCCCGCCCAGCAGGGAAGAGGAAAGCCCAGCCGAACAGCACAGGAGCCCAAGCGACCCTCCACACCCCCCGGAGCCAAAGGCATTGCCAGAGGCGGGAGAAGGCCCAATACCCCAGGACCCAGACGGAAACCAGCCGCCCACAGGATCCGCCGGACGAGGACGGGATGGACCAGAAGGCAGCGGCCGAGCCCGTAAGCACCGGACAGAGCAGCCTCAATCAAGTCTCGCACCAGCCACAGACATGAGAGGCACCGTACTCCCCGCGGAGCCCATGCGTCTAGGGCACCCCAGGGGGACCGGAGACCAAGCAGCAGAGGAAGAAGACACCAGAAGGCCCCCAACCACCTCAAGCGACCCAGGGCAGCAAGCGGAAAAATAGCCCCCAGCAGCCCCAAGACAAGGCAGACAGACGACCACGCCCGTCAAGAGAAAACAGCAAGTCACAGTACATGGTACTCCAAAAGGAAAAAGGAACAAATATCGGGTCAAAAACCCGGCCTACCAGGTCTCCGTGATGTGTGCAGTCCGGGAGCAAAGGCAGCCAAGCAGGCCCGACCCGGAAACACAGCCCCAGCCACAGGAGGACCGCCAAACAACGCAGCAGCTTCCTGAGCCACCGCTCCGCCCCCATCCACGAGGGAGACGAGGAGAGGAGGCATCGCCAGGAGAACTCCGTCGAGGGCACCGCCGTCGCAGAGAACCAACTCGAAGACTCCCCGGCACCGCCACAGGGAGGAACTGAAGGTAAGTCTCACTAGGGAGACAGAAAAAAACAGGTGGAGGTGGGGGCGGGCAGAGTTTTTATGCTGGGGGTGGGTCTGGATGGGAGGCGGGGCCTCAATTGTGCTGAAGGAAGGCGAGGGAGGGACGGGAGGTAATAAGGGTGATCTCAGCCCATCAGCCTAGCCATCTCATGGCACATCACTTTTTGTCCAAAACGGCCTTTAATCAAAATTCCCCATTATGGCTGTGTACAGATCTGATGCTACATCGGAATCGGTGCTCCTTCCAAATTTGATTCTCTGTTGTACTCTGTCAAAAACTCACTTCCCACTTCGAGTTTTTCTTCTTCCCTTTCTTGTTCCTGGTGTATTGGTGTCTATGCTTCAGCTCCACTGTTACCTTCGATATGTGTCTTGAAAACTCTTTGGTTTGATTTGTGTCACCTTCTTTGCCAGAGCACCAGCTTTGCCCTGCTTCCTTATCACCTTTTCCTCTGGCAGCCTAGAATCATGCTTGATGGTATCAACACTGATTGCTATAAGAGATTACCTTTCATGGCACTTCACATTTTCTCCTTTGCTAAGGGTACACTCGACCTGTCTGTCATCACGTGGAACACTCTAGTGATTCCTCTGCATTCTTCAGTCTTTACCTTCCCCATGAAGAGAATGTCATCCAGAGAGTGCACCCACCCTTGCAGGCCCCTCTCATTCTTATACTTCGATTCCATAAATGGGCTGTAGCATTCACTGAATAGAACACTGAAAATCATTAGCAGGCATTTGTCGTTGGAGAAATTGGTTTGCACCTCAGTGCTCTATATCGAAAGATCACCAGTTCTAATGCTACCTGAATGGAGGTATTGTTTGCCTGACAATTCTCACTGTCTAACTAGTGAATCTTTAAGTTGCCTTCAAAGTCAGACAAGTGGTATGACATTGACTATTGCCTTTCTCCTTTGGCAACAAGCGTAGTGGTGACCCCTAAATGAGAACTGTGCACATTTTGTTAATACGATCTCAGGAAAGTGAACTTGTTTTAGCCATGACAGTTTCTAGATTTACCCTGCCCAGGATACTGGGTGTGGTAAAATGAAAGTGCAGTTCCTTCTGCCAAAAGTACGTTGAGTTCAAGCCTGGTAAATGGATGGTATGGGAAATACTGAAGAGACACATGAACTAATTCCCCATCCTGCATATCATTCAGCATTACGAACCCTTACCTATAATAGTATGGTGGTACCACATGGAAACTGTAAACCTAGCTATGCAACTTATAGACTCCTGTGTGAGTGGTGATGCATGCACTTTTATTCATCATCACACTTTCTTTTTGCATAATAAGTTCCTGAAGCATTTTTTTGTTTTTTGCCAGTATGGAAGAGCATTAGATAAAAGGAGTGGAAAAGCAAACAGGTGAAAGAACAATGCTATAAGTTCTCTCCAGACATGAATGCAAGATACGACCAATAAGGCAGTGTAAGAAAATGCCCTTTTTGCGTGGTCACCGCCGTACTACACTTTTTGCTGGATTGTATTGCTGGCATATGGATTCTAATCACTGGGACGCTGCTATCCAGCGCCTAGTGTATGTGCTGGGACCTCTAAAAGACATGTAGATTTGACTAATCCCTGATTTCTATTTTTAACTTAAGTCCTTGGTGTATAATACCCAGTGTTACCCGAGCCTGTAATTTAAGTGTCACTTGTAGACTGCAGCACCTATTGTGCCACCACTAAAGTGACAATACAAAGCACGTCTACAGGCCTACCCATGCAGCCTGAGTGTGCAGTTTTAAAACTGCAAATACGACCTAGCAAAATAAGCCTTTTGTTAGGCCTAAATCTTTGTTTTTAATACTAATAGGTCACACCTGAGATAGACCCTTAATAGGGCATGGTGACTGTTATTTTAAAAGTAGAACATGTGCCCCTAAATTTTACATGTCCCGGAGGAGAAATATCTCAAAAGTCGTTTTTCACTGTGGCAAGTGGCTCTCCCATAATAAAGCACTGTGTTACATTATGACACCTTATAATGTGTAACTTAAGTTTGAGAATAGCTACAACAGTAATTCAAGGACTCAAATTAATATGAATTTAAAATCAAATGTAATGGTTAAAATGGATTTTAAATTACTATTTTTAAAATGCCACTTTTAGAAAGTTGGCTACAGCCTCTAGTAGTATTTTCAGAGTTAATCCCCAACTCTCAACTGGCAGCCAGCTTGCCCCCTGGAAGGAGGTGCGAAGGGCTCCCAGGAAATGGAACAAAAGGGCCTTGGCTGGGAGGAGATGTGCCTCCTCCTGACAAGAAGCCTGGGGAGTGTGCCCACCAACTGCACAAGCTTCAAAGGGGCACCCGCTGTTACAGGCAGATGTATCTCACAACTAGGAGTGCCACTGCCATTGTCCAAGTAGCCAGTGTGGCACCAATGCCAGCAGAGGGAAATCTGTTTCAGAACTGGTTTGTAGGGGGAGTTCCTAATTTCCCTCAACACACCTGAGAGGTGTGCCCAGAGCTCCGAAAGGTTCTGCCGTGTTGGATTTTGGCAGAAAATTGCACTGTGGGATTGTTTATGGACAACTCCCTCCCCCTAGGAAGTGATGTCTGAGTGGGTAGGGTTGCCCCAGATAATTTCTCCCCTGTTGGTCAGGTAGTCTCCCTCACCCACAAGCTAGTGCCAGGCATAAAGGTTGCACTCCATGGTACCTTCTTTAAAACACCTCTGGACCTGTGGAAGGCAGAAGGCAGCTGCACCTGCTGTTGAATCTGTGAAGAGAAACCCCAAGGGCTGGACTTGCTCACACTTTTACTCAGGACAGAAGAGTGGACTCTAAGGGCTGGTTGGCTAGCCACCTGTGCATCTCCAAGAACAGAAAAGCTACAAGAAGCCCAAGTCTCTGCTGAACCCAGCTGACCAGTTCTAACTGGATTTTCTCTGGACTCTGCTGATGACTTCTGAGAGACTGAGTCCTAACCCCAATTGGTGCCCAAAAGGTCCTGGACCCTTGGATGGTGTTAGAGTGGACTCTTTTGCCCTTCAAAATCGCAAGACTGGACACTTAGGGCCTTTTGTTTAACTTACTACTAAAAGAACCCTAGGCTGTCATTGGACTGCTATCCGGCCACTGCGGTGAGATCAAACTACCAGTCACACTCAATTTGCTGGTTTGCCCTGCTGAAAGGATCCTGGTTTCCAAAACGTTTTGAAGTCTGAACGTAGATGACTTCACCAGAACCAAAGCCAAGCAGCACCCCGATGACAACCACGCCTTTCTGGGCCGCGACTTTGGACTTCATCCCCTTCAACATCAAGCGCCTCGAACTTCCCGCCAGCGCAGAGGCTCCCACCATGGTCCTGTGGTCGTCCCAGCTGCTATAGAAGCTTCTCTTTTCAGATCCAGCTGGCACCCTGACTCACCACCAATTTTGACAAGGACTTTTCTCCAGAAACATGACTAAGTCAGAAGGTAAACTTTCCACCGGGACAAACCTGGTTCCTGTACCTGACCTGCACTCCATTGCAGTCTGCCTTAACTTTTCACTTTGGCTTAGGCAAATGGAACCAGAAACCCGCGGTTGGCAATTTGCACTTTTAGGTGCTAGAAACATTTAAAGCTTTAAAAAATCATATTTCTGGTTTCTTACATCAGATTTTTGTCTTTTTGGGATTTTTATTTTGTTGCGATTTCTACTTTTAACTGTTTTGGTAGTGATAAAACTTTCTCGCAAGTTAAGCCTCTCTGCTCTGTGCTACCAACAGCTGAGTTTAACTAACTGGACCTAGTGAGGAATAGTGCCATTATTACTTAAAGAGTACGACCATTCACTTCAACTCATAATCCATTTTCACGCAGGCAGGTATTCTCTGTGACCAAAACACTTATTCTACAGTTACACTGAAGGCACTTATGATGCTGCTTCATAGTTCCTATGCACAACTGTGGCACTGCTTGTAACAATGACAAAAAAGTCCAGATGGATGACTTTTCATTGTAGCAACAATAACAAAAGAGAAGCTCAACTGTGACCAACTCCACTCATGGTGAATGTGGGGAAAACACTAGGAGATGGAACTCATGTTTTTAATTTACTCCCAAGAAAGTGTATTTGCCAACAATGTGTGCATGGATATGTTTCTGAGTTGTTACCTTTCTTCAACAGGAAGTAAAAGTCATTTTGGGGGAGCTTGAAGTTCTAATTTAAGTTTGTCGTGCCAAGCGAAGTTCCACTCCTAAACATGCAGGCGCATCCCATGGAGGCATCGCTGTCTTAAGACTCCTGGAGGAGCCCAACATTCAAGGGGAGGGGGGGCACACTGCCAGCAGATCAGCACAAATGATCCCAAGGCATAATAGATGCAGCTGATGTTTTTCAATCACTCATGTGTGTGTTTTTCCATCACACCCAGTGATGGTTACTTTCTCGTTTTTTCTGGATTGTTGCCATCTTTATCAGGAAGTAAAGTTGTGCTGGGGGTGCTTGTAGAGCCATATTTAGTTTGTCAGGTGAAGAACCATGACCACCACCACTAAAGCAGCAGCGCACATGGAGCACTTACACATTTCGTTCTGGACTCTGAAGCAGAAAGGTATAATTGTTCCATGGTAATCCTGATTTGAGGGCACAGCCTTGCTATCATCACTTGTGAAGGTATGGTAGGCACAGAAAAGTGTACTGCTAATAAGCAACCCCAACCACAGATCTTGGTGTGCCAACACTATGGTGCCGATTCCGATTCGGGTCGGAAATCTCTTCGACCGAGCCGGACCCGGAGAGATTTCCGACCGAATCGGACTCTGGCAGTCCGACCGAACGAGTACGATGCGCACGCATGCCATCGGACTCGAGTCGGTCGGACTCCCATTGAAGTCAATGGGAGCCGGTCGTACAACGCGTACGCGGGCTCCCATTGACTCAATGGGTGCGAGGCGGACAAGGGCGCCCCCTACAGCAGGTACGCGTCGTGTGCATCGCGGCGTACATGCACAGGTAGGGGGGACCCATGGGTCCCCCCTGTGTGCGAGTCGCGCGCCTACGCGTACAAGGGGGTCCGACGCGGACCCCCAAAGTCCGGCTCCGACAGCTTTTTCGAGCCGGACGGCGCGAGTCGATCGGACTGCTCGCAGCGCGCATCGTACTTACCCGGCCGGGAAACGTCTCCATAGCGCGGTGCGAGTCGTGTCCATGCGAGTCGGTCGGAGCGTGTTGAAGCCGCGTTCGAGTCGGTCGGAGATTTCGCGGGTGCCTGCATCGTACTCGCTCGGCCGGACCCGCGTATGATTCGGTCGGGAAACAGGGCTCCGAATCGGATCCGGTAAATCCGAATCCGATTCGGAGCACTACCGGCCGAGATCGGAATCGGCCCCTATGTATTTTTCAAACTACAGGAAGCTGTGCAAAGTGCTCAGCTTCTTGAAGTTCAAAATAAAAATGAGCGTCAGTGCCATTAGCCCTATGTGGCAACAGCAATACTGCTTCTCAGGGCAAATGGGAAACTGACACTGGTTGACAGCCTGAACTGAGCCCTGCCCCCTCTACAAAGAAAAGATTTTGCTGGTTCTGCCCTCACTCTCACCTCCATCATCACTCGGGCCACTCGCCCATTCCCTACCCACACATCTGCACTAGACATGGATGTGCCCTCTTCACTATCACCAATTGCCACCCTGCCTAGCATTTCTTGCTGATTATAAGATTGTTCAGCCTTTTCATTCATCATTTCCTGCACCTGTACACCCCAACCAATGACAACCTTGAGCAGAAAATGGCCATGGGAAGGCAGGGTTGATTATGTCTTGCATGCTCAGGTAAAACCATAATTTTTCTATTTTGCCTGACATTGAAGTCAATCAAAGTTGCACACATTTGGGTATGGGGTATTTTCTAGGGGTGGACGAAATATTCGATTCTGCTGGCAAAATTGTCGGAATTTGCAGAATATTGGCAATGCTACTTTTGTAACTCGGAGTTCTGGCTAAATTCCATCAATCACTGTATGGCAAACGTTTTTCTTGTGTGCATGCCAGAACAGTAAGTTGGTGAGTGGGAGCGAGATTAGGTGTCCCCTAGCGCGAATTTTGTTCACTAGAAGGACATCTTGTGAGATTTTTCCAATGCCGGTGGTCACGACTTTTTGCTGTCAGAAAGCTGCCGCTTGTGTAGAAAATCCGCTCAAGCGGCAGCAATATGAACTCAAGTAGCTGCACCCACTGCACTAAATCACAGTGCGAGCAGCGCAACATTTCTATTTCTGCCCATTGGTGGATCTCCATGGAATCTTGCTGAGTTTTTTTGCAAATTCGTGGTATTTCGTGGAGTCAAATTCCACAAGGTCTGCCCACCCCTAGTAATTTCACACCTGGGCTAACAGTTTCCATTTGGTACCACACCACCTTACTATTACGAGTTAGTTGCTCAGTAATGATGAATGATATGTGGGATGAGGAATTTCGTTATCAAGCTTTGGCAGCCCCAGCTTGATGGCATACACACCCACATTCATCACAATATGTCATGATGTGGCTGCCATTTTGTTTTTGTTTTAATTTAGCATTCCAAAATAGCGCTAGCACATTGTGCAATAGTCAAATGAAAAATTAAATAAGAAAAACAAAGCCAAAAGGAGACTAACTGTACAGGAAGCGGTGGGAAGCAATGGATGAGCTTGCATGGAGCAACAGAGGGAGCAGAGTGCGGGAATGTAAGGGGAAATCAGCACACACTACACTTGGAAGAGAAAAGGAAATCCATTGCATTCCCATGACGTGCTGGAAGCAAAAGAAACAAGCATTGGCAAAGCCATTAACATGAACGCCCATCTATTGCCAAAGAAACAGGCACTGGCAAAGTCAATAACATGAATGCCCATCTATTGGCTGTGCCAATGCTTATTTGTAGAGCTTCATTAAAAATGTACATGAACAAAATTCAAAATACTGAAAGAAAAGCAAAAACAAATCTTAGTGTATCTTGACACTCTACAATGAATTCAGGAATTTCAATCTTTATAAACACCATGGTTTATTTTTAAATACTTTTCCCCCAGGAAATTCTGAACAGAATTTAAAAAGCCTCTTGCACATGATCAAACTTAAAATAACACAAAGGACTAGTTGTAGGTACTTAAATGAACATAACAGCTGTCTGAGGCTGGAAGTGAAGAAATGTCATAATTTAAAGGACACTGCTCACCAAGGCACAGTTTGCTTTCCACAAGACTCTGGACTGAAATGCTCTGACCATTTAGCGCTCTGTATCAGCTTACCAAACAGATTTATGGCCCTCCTTTCTTGTCGCACTAAGAACAACTTCTGTTTCAAAGGCCAGCTGAGTGAGTGCAGTAGACTGCCCCCCCACAAACGCTATAAATGTTGCCTTTGTGTGCAAAGGCCTGGGGCTACTACATGCAATAGGTGGAGCACAGCAGATAAATAAACTAACCCAATAAAGCCTACTCTTTAGTCAAACCCTGGCAACATATACCAGTTTCTGCGATTTTGAAAACAAGCCGGGAGGGGTGGAGAGCAACACTAAGAGCACAGGGCAGGAATGTGTAGGGGAAAACAGCTGATAAAGGAGAGAGTAAGAATTCTCATTCACTTCCATGGGGTGCTTACAGTAAAAGAAAAGAGTAACTCCCTGCTGTGATTCTTTAAAGGACACAAGTCATCCAGTGTAAAGGACGGTAAAGAAAATAAGCCCCAATGGAAATACAAACCGAAGAAAAAGAAGGCAAGCCATGGAATAAGAAGTACACACATGAGATTGACAAGAAAATCAGCCAATGATTAGCAAAGGGCTGACCCAGAGCCCACTCTAAGCATTGGTACTGTCCACAATAGATTTTCGACAACAGAGCGAGACCTAAAAAGATTTAAATCATAGCTCTCATGACCAGGAGGTGGACAGGAGTTAGACACATTAGATTCTCTGGTGTTGCTTTGCTGACAGGGGAAACAGCATTTACAACACATCATTTACCATGCAATACCTTTTCCACGCAATGCCTTTACCACGAATATGCCTTTACCACGAATATGATATGTATATATATATATATTTTTATATATAGGCAGTCACCAGTAAGTAGTTATAGTGAGGACCAAAGTTTCCATAGGAAAAGAGTTTTTTGTTTTGCCAATAAATTTACAAAAAACATCCTCTTTGTAGGTCTCGCCTAGCGTTGCAGCACATGCTTTTTCGCCACTGCCCTTTCTCTCTTTCGTCCGGCTCATCCGGACTGGCTCGTCTGCTTTGCGGCTGTCGCGAAGCAATTTCTTATCTTTATGGGGGCCAGGCGTGTTTCAGTGGGGACGAGTTTATGATGCTGGGGCCATCTGTTTCTAATTAGCCGTACTGCCAGCTCATGTTTCCGACAGCTTGTTACTTTCGCCTCTCTCCCTTACACCCACCCAGCTCCTTCATCCGCCCCTCCATGTCCCTCTACAGGAATAGAAAAGCAGAGCAGAGAAAATGAAACCAAGTGCAGCAAGCCTCAGCTGCTTCCGTGACGTGGCAGAGGGAGCGAAGGGAGCTTAGAAGCCCGTGTGTCCGCAGACGTGGTTTCGGAGGATTGCCCAGTCAGGGAAGAAAGGCGCAGCGCAACGGCCTGCCATAATTTACAGCAAACAACACTTGGAAGCGCAAAGAGGTGCATCCGGCGACGGGCAGAGCGAGGGAAGGGAGCTTAGAAGCACGTGTGTCCGCAGATGTGGACTCGGAGGTTTACTGAGCTGAAACATCACGCAGTCAGGGAAGAAGGGCGCAACGCACGGCCTTAACTTACAGTGCACAACCGCTTGGAGGCCCCAAGAGATGCAACAGAAGTGGCAGAGATGATGAACTCACTCTATCTCCCTCTGGTTACAGCACGCACACCAGCACCCGGGCCCCTAAAACCAGGAAGTAGGGACTGGCGAGCAGGACAGCAGCCTTTCCATGCACGTTGTGTGCACAGGAGTGTGCAAGGAAACGGGGCACCACGGAGGAGGGTGTGAGTACCGCAGGCCGGCTTCGGTGGCAGAGAGTCAGGCCCAGCCTTCGGGCCCTCTCACCTGGCGTAACACTGCCACTCCCCTTTTCTGCAGTTTCATATAGCGCGAACTGCCTGGTGCCCAAGGATTGGAGCGCTTTACATGAGCACCAGTTAATTGAAACAAGGTGATGTTATTTATGTTTTTTACACATGGGCAGGGGGCACGGGCCTCCTCGTAGTACCCTGTTTGTGCCAGACTCATAGACGAGGTCACAAGGATGTTATTTGTGACGTAGAGGGGACAGGAAGGGGCTCCTCGTCAGTCTAGAAGAGGGTGTGATGTGGTGGGTGGAGCATTTTGCTTGTTGCCTGGCTATAGGATGATGCCTGTTGGCCGTGCTAAGTCACCGTTTCTGGTTTTGACGGGTGCATTTGGGTCACATGTGCACCTGTTCTGCAGCTGCAGACAGCATTTTGGATTGCTTCCTGGTGTAACCCCTTGTTCCCCACATCTAGCTGCCTCTATACCGCGGGTCCCATCATGCCTTTTAACTGCCCAGAAGCTCATTATGCTTGTGGACTCAAAACTCCCACGTGATTGGTTGGTTGTGTGAGCGAGATATAATCTGACCTCACAAGCAGGGCGAAAGCAGAGGATCAAATTGTGCGGTATAATTGACTATATAATGTGGCAAGGAAAGGCAGAATATGTGGCATATCTGGTTACAGTATTTTTTCTTTTTTATATGTTAATAACACTGTCTGGGCAAAGGTTCCACTTCATCAGAAACAGTTTAACACTGAAATGCAGAAACGGGAAAATGAAAAGTGACAAAATTTGACGTTTGCAAACGGCCTTACAGTGAGCGGCAAGTGTCACTGCTTTTTAGAGCATGCCTACAAACCCCCCGCCAGCGATGTGACCAGTCCTGTCCTGCGCGCAAAGTCTAATATTGTCCCAGACCAATATTAGGTCTGAATGATGTGGTCACTCAACCCTGGCTAGAGGAGAAGGTTTTGTAGTGGAGACCCATCCCTTCCCGCACTTGATTAAGGGTTCTGTCCAATACCACACCCCTTGAGAGGCCCCTCCCAGGCCAAGTTCCTCCTGAAGGAACATCACTCGGCCACCACACTCTCTCACCACATGCAGCAGTCCCGCCTCTCAGTGATGACTTACTATCAACCACCTCACTGGGACATACTCTGCTAATCCCTGCAGGCACTGACACACTAGACTCAGTCCTTGTACACTGCAGACACGCCCCCTGTCCCTTGCAGGTAATGATGTCCTTCACTACAGTCTGTGGCTCCCCTAGAGGGCTTCCAGGGCCATCACACGCCACAAAGCCATGGTGAAGCTTCTGACCTGCTCTGTCAGCCACGGGTTTGACAGGGGACCATTCATTTTGGGCTACTTTTTCTCTCTTTCGACACATTTATTTCACACTGCTCCTGATTGTTTTCTTTCTATCGGTAATCAGTTTTGGATGTTTTAACAAGAATAGATAGGGAAATATTCTTTAACAACTCTAAAGATTTCTGCAGTAATGGCGGAGTTCATTGTAGCTGCCCTCTCAAAGTCCATGGTGCCTCATCGGGAAAACCCCTGTTGAAACGCAGCTCTTCTGCTTATGCATTGAGTGCAGAATGTAAGGGGGGTGCAGTCTCTGGGAGTCCCGAGCCTTTCCAGTAGTATTCAGGACGGGGGACCGGTGTCTGGTCTAGTGCGGTGGTAGCTCTTGCTAAAGGGTCTTTCCATCAAAGGTTTGTACACACCAGTTGTCCTCGAGTCTGCCAGGGTCAGACAGTGCCTTTCACAGAAGAAGAAAGTGTTGTCATCCATTTCGTCCGCTTGAGGCACCGCAGAGCTGAAGCCAGTCTCATCTGCTCTTGCTTACGGGGAGACCGGACGTTTGCGATTTGTCTTTGGGACATACGAGCAGAGCGGGTCCAATAGTCTGTGGAGCGGGGTGTGAATTTGGGGTATAGTTGCTGGACCCTTTAGAATCCAAGCATTAGATGTAGGCGAGCCTCTAAAAGCTTAAGCTAGATGCCTGGCTGCTCTGCACGAGGTTTTCTTGGGCCCTCGAGCCAAAAACAAGCCCAGCTTTGGCCTGCCACCCACGCTGTGCTCAAAGAATTAAATAAAAAAAATAACCTCTGATGTAAAAGCAGAGAATGGCACAATGTGAAAACAGAAATCGGGGAATTCCTAGCTTTCCCCGCTTGACCAAATGTGCAATCCTAGGCACATATCAGGCAGTTACCCGTGTCAATCTGACTGTCTACCCGTGCTGATTAGATGGCGCGCTCGCACGACAGCTTGTAGCGTGCATGTGCATATGTGCATACGAGGGCCCACCAGATGCGTGGTGCTGTCAGTGCGCAGGGATCCCTCTGTCAGCCGGTGGCTGATGCCAGCCATCTCCCGCGCGGCCCTCTGGGACCCGCTAACATTGACGACATTTTACATGTCCCTTGGGCCAAGGCTCCGAGGAGGGGAGGCTGGTGGGCTCTGACGAAGTCTGGGTTTGAGGCTCATGTTATAAAAGCGTTAATAAACATTGGGGTGTTTATTATGAATGGGCGCTATGTAATCACCTATGTATGACTTAGCAAAAGGTGCTCTATCCTTTCCAGTTTCTTGACATCTTCTTCCGTCTACCTCTTTATCAATTATCGGCTGCTGGGACTCTTTCTCGTCCTACATCTCTCTCCCCTTCACTTTTTCTCTCTCCCAATTCGTTTCTGTCTTTTCGCTCTCTTTTTCTTTATCTTCTTCTCCCCTCTCTTTTTATTGCAGCCTCTCGCTTGCTCCCTTCTTCTCTATCTGTTTTCCTTTCTCCTTCTCTCTCGTTGTCTTTTTCTCTCTGCTTTTTTTCTCTCTCTGTCTCTCTTTATCTCCCTCTGTCTTTCTGTCTGTATCTCCCTCACACTATCTGCCTTTCTCTCTATTTCTGTCTCTCTTTTTCGCTTTCTCTGTCTTTTTCTCTCTCTCCCACACGCTATGTTTTACTCTGTCTGTTTTTCTCTCTGCATAACTCTCTCTGTCTCTCTTACTTTCTCTCTGTCTCTCCCTCTCTGTCACTTGCGTCTTCTTTTCAGTACACTAGGTGTGACGTGCCGTGTGTGTGTGTATCAGTAGAAGTGCAGATAGTCAATTGCAATATCATAATTAAACATTAACATGTTTCTTGCATATCTTATTGAGTGTTTTACGGATGAACATTTAAATTATGTTAAATCCTAGATTTTTCGTGGTCTCTGAAAATTTAAATTTCAACCCTGCAGCTCTCACCTGCACAGCACCATCCCTACTTACGAGATATGGTCAGTAATAGACACGCGCTATGCAATGCAATAGGTGTTGCTTTTGGTATTGTAAATAACAATGGCTTTTAATTTTTTAAAAGGCGTTGCCATTTCCAATGCCAATAGCTCCAAAATTCGCAGTTGCGAGACCTATTGCATTGTAAATGCTTGTTCATTCAACTGCTATGTTGGAAGTTTCAGGGTGATCTGTCAAGCGGGGGCCGAGAACAAAAGGGGGTCCCAAAATGTGTTTTCCCCATGTTAAGTCTATGGGGATTTTTCATTTTTTGAACACAACTACAGCCCGAACCGCTGAACGGAATTACACTAAATTTGGCAGAAAGCTAGATGTTGGTCCATAAAGCCTGCTTTTTGTGATTTGGTGTAAATCCGTTCATTAGCTTCAGAGATATTTAAGTTAAAAAATATAGCTATCTGGTAGCCCAAAAACCTACTGAAATGCTACTGAGATTTGATTGGCTGCCAACACTTCAACTAGGAAGTGTTGGCAGCCATCTTGGGACCAATGTACATGATAGCACCCCATTGAAATGCATTGTAGTGAATGGCAAGTTTTGAGGGTCACAAAAAGGAGAACGTATAAAAGGTGATAACAGATTTTAGTTACAAAATGTATTATTTGTTGATGGTACAATACTAATTTTAAGAATAGTGGTGTGTTCAAAGGTGAATTTGCATTTTGAAAAAGCCTTCTGCTGGGATTTCAGGAATCATGTTTGAGAGAAAACTGTTTTCTCATGATTTTCCCATAGAGGTTATGGAAGGTGCTCTAGAAGCTAAAATGCAGACGGAAAACATATTTCATGTCTATCATATGCAGACGACCTCGTAATAATAGATCAAACAGAGATCTGTCTGCAAAGAAAGATTAATATGTTTAACGAATACTGCTGTCTTAAAAAACTTGTAGTAAATATGGATAAGACAAAGGTACTAAGCTTTGGAAGAAGAAAAATAAGGTTCAACTGGTTTTTGGGCTCCACGAAGTTGGAAAAGGTAGAGGAATATAGGTACCTGGGGATGTGGTTTGAGTAAAATCTGATCTGGCACACCCATCTAGATGCATTAAAACAGAGGACATCAGCTTCGGTTAGAGGTCTAAAAACATTTCATGGAGTCTATGGTGAAAAGTAGGACAGACCAGTTTTAAAAGCTTATACAACCATGGTACCACCACAATTCCTATACGGAGCCGAATTGCTATATCTGAGTGATAAAAACGGATGGGATGCCAAAGAGGGAAAATGTCTGAAAAACTTACTATCCTTGCCCAAGTCCTCAATGGTCCAGGCAGTGAGATTAGAGACAGGAATGACATCATGGGGTATAACGGCATGCATGGCGCTATTAAGATTCTGGCAGCGCCAGGGAGGGGGAGAAGAACATAAAATCTCGCAGTGGTGTAGAAACAAGAAACTAAAGAGCGAGCTAATGTGGGCAAAAGGGATAAGAGACATTATTACTAAAGCTCGTAGAATTATGAGGATCAAGCTGTGCCCCCTGACTTTACAAATTGAAGTGGATAAGAGGGAACTCAGGGCCCTGGGGAGCGAAATTTCTCGAGCCCATGACCAAGGCGATCTCCTGGGAAACAAATCTGTACATTTTATGGCTAACTCGTGGCAAAATGAACAACATTTCCCTTATATTGATAGATTACCCTGTTGTCAGATAAGAAGAGAATTACTAAGGTTAAGAATTGGTGTCAACCCTTGCTATGCTAACAACGGGGTAAAAAGAGCAATGATTGATAGCAAGGGGAAATGTGTTTGTATCTTGGGAACAACGTGTGATATTTTACTTATTTTATTGGATTGTCAGAAGGTTTTGGATATACAGAAATAGATTTTATGTCCAATTTTTAAAAAGTATGGTATTAAAAATAATGTACAAGCAGTAGATCTTCTAATTGAAATGAGTCATTTAGATATAGCTTGCGCTATGGGGAAGTTCATCCAAAAAGTTAAAGAAACCCTTGAATGTGAATAGAACTGAAATGCTTGTTTTATGTGATTTTAGGAGTTGTATTTATGGAGATTTTAAAAGTTTAAGACTATCTAGTCCAAATAAACTTTGTTTTGAACTTGAACTAAAATGCAGACCATAGTTTCTGTAAATTCACGCTATCTTTTTCAGCCATATGAAAATGAAGTCTGACATTTTCAGTAAATCATGTATTTCCAACAGGAGCAGCTTGTCAGTTGATTCCCTTGTGTTCTACTGCAGCCTCCCAGATTGTTCAAAAGAACAACTAGAGCGCTAACAGTGTTACTTATAACAAAACAATGGCACACTTGAAGCCATGTTGATTGACTCAAACTGGCAGAACTTAAAACATTTAATTTAGTAAGAAACAAAATGAGGGGGTTCAGTTTGTCATAGAAATTATGGTTAGTGCTGTAGAAAGAAAAATTAGGACACATTTGAAGTGAGTTCTCAAATATCTTCCTCTTCTATTTCATTAAAAACTGAAACATGCACTTTCAACACCAGGAGCAGATTGTCAGTTAACTCCCTGGTGATTAGTAGCTTTACTATAATGTTCTAATGAGCAACTATAGTGCTAACATTCTCAATTTATGCCAAAGGTGTGGCGTATCTGAATGCCATCTTGATAGAATGGAAGTAGAAAACTGAAAGCATTTTCTACTGAGGATACTGCAGTAAATGAGGAAATTAGGTAGCTACATACCAGATATGTCTCCCAAGATGGCAACTAGAGAAAAAAGCACAAATATCACCCAAATGAAGGCCAAGTATAGCCCAATGTCAGAATTGTGCAAAACACTTATTTTCTTCTGTTTTTTTTGCAGTATTATATGGCGCAGACTTTACCCGGAAGTAATGGAGAGCATTACATGAGCATCATTACTCAAGGACATATTAAATTTCGTTTTTAGGGATGGGGATATTGAGTGATTTGTACAGAATCACAGGATGTTGAGCTGACGCCGAAATTCAAACCTGGTTCCTCAGTTGCAAAGTCTGCAGCTGTGGTCGTAACGTCACATCCTCTCCCTTAAGTGTAACAACTAATCAAGTGATTAACTATATAAAAAAAACATAAAGATAGAAAATTATTTAAAAGTGCTTTGTCGCTATTTGAGAACTCAGAAAATATGTCCTCATTTTAGTTGTTTAGAGTACTGAAGGAGCCGGGTTCCATGTTCTAGATCTGCTCTGGAACTTCAGGTCGATGGTTCTTTTTATGAGCATGAAAGCATGGAGGGGAGAAAAATCGTTAGCCAGTAAATCATTTCAGTTCCAATTTACTATGAATTCTAAGAATCACAGACTCCCAATTAGATTTAGTTAGTTTATTACAAAGCCAAGAACAGCTGGACATACAGGCACCTCAAGGTGAGGGTGTAGTAATACATAGGAACTAATACAAAGCAAAATCTGAGGATGAAATTAAGGCAGTGCAACATGCACAAGATAACCAATTCTAGAATCAGGATACAAAAGATGACTGACCCAATATTGAGATTACCCTTCATCAGGAGTTTGTGGTTATAAAGCATTAATCTGTCCCTACACTACCACTAGCGAGACATCCCTACATAGCATTTCCAAAGTCAAGGTCCATTAAGGTGTCAGCATGTCAGCGTGTGTAGTCTTCTTAAGAAGTCTCCCCACATCAGATGGGTCTAGTAGCATAAAGCTACAGAATTCGCTCTAAGATACTCTCTCTCAAGGCAAGGCAGAAGTCCCCGAATACTTTCCCTTACTTCGATACATCAATACCACAGGTAGTATCCCAAGATGCATTGCACCATCACACCATCCAGTAAAGCCACCTCCTCATAGGGGATTTTCCATTAGGCAGCGATGCTCCCAGGCCTTGGCGAGATGACCCTGATTCTCAGGCTTGCTCCGATAAGAAAGTACAACAGTTCTCCATTATTAGTATCAACGCTCAATGTATCCTCTTCTGCCTGAGCCTAAAAAAACAAAGACATTATTCTAACTAACAAGGATGAATTTTCCACCTGCAACAGAAACGTGAGAAAGAACAAATCCAACATGCACATGAAATTCAACTATTAAATCTAATGCGAGAGCTCCCAGGGAAAATGCATTTCAGGCCTACAGAAAGCGGCCAACATAAAAAATAGCACACAGGCCTTTTGAAATTACATATAAATGAACACATTTACTGAGCACTTTGATATTACCACGGCATATAAGCACATCAATTGCGTGAATAATTGTCAGCAGCATACACGTTAATCTTTGCATGTGTATATGAAAATATCCCTAACACGTCACATTCCCCGTTATTACAGTACACGTTCTACTGTCCCATGTTAATACGACAAAGGAAGATATGCGGGCGCAAACTACTCGTGATTAAGATGCACCCCTCCAAAAGAAAAAGCTAAATTTGCGCTACATCAGCACTAACTATAATTTCAGTGGGAATAAGGGGCATATTAGCAAGACCGGCGATAAAATTATCGCTGTTTTAGCGGCAGGAAACTGCCGCTAAAACGGCGATAATGGGCTTGCTAATATGCGTTATAGAATTCCAATAGAAGCCCAGGTTAGATGTCCTGCACATCTAACCTGGGATTCTATTGGAATTCTACAACGCATATTAGCAAGCCCATTATCGCCGTTTTAGCGGCAGTTTCCTGCCGCTAAAACGGCGATAATTTTATCGCGGGTCTTGCTAATATGCCCCACAGACCCTCTCAGGAGGAGGGTACAGAGGCAATAAGTTGACCAGGCTGGGCAGGCGGGAGGGGCAGTGGCAGCACCACGGACCATGGAGGGGAGAGGAAAGGGGGCAAGGGCAGCAAACCAACCATGCAGTACAGGCAAAAGAGGCTGTGGCAACATGAAAAACCATTGAGGGCAGAAGGAAGTGCAACCATACATGCCAACACACCTGATTCAGGCAGGAGACTCACGATGTTTTTAAGCCCAAAAGGGCTTTATTTTAGCTGTCTCCTGCCTAAAAGCTCCTCTTTTTCAATGTGAGTCAATGAGGAAAATAAATTCCCCAGGTTTGCTTTTTCAAAATCTCCCTCTTACCAGGTTCAAAATGTTGGCAAATAAGGTACATTGGATCACGGAGGGCAGCGGGAATGGGGTAGGGACTTGGACTCGGATAAGAGTGGACAGGAGGAAGATGGGTAAGGGCACCAAACTGAACTTACAGAGCAGGTATCAGGGGTTGTAGCAGCACAATACACCACACAGGGCAAATGGGATGGCAGTGTAACACATCAGACCATGGAAAGCAATAGGGAGGAGACAGGGCAATGCACATTGACAACAGAGAGCAGAGGGGAAAAAGGCAAGAGCAGCATGCTGACCATACCGGACAGACAGGAGGGACAGTTGCAGCATAACAGAACATGAAGGGCAGGAGGGAGGGGGCAGGGGCACGCCAAAGGACCAGACAAGGCAGGAGGGAGGGGATAAGGGTCTGCACATGGAAAACGGAGGTCAGGGGCAAGGTGGCAGGGCAGGAACAGCAAGCTGACCATGAAGGGCAGGAGGGATGGGCACTAGAAGCACAACCCACCATTCAGGGCAACAGTGAGACTATAATGGCATACACACAGACATTGGAGGTAAGGTGAGATGTGGGGTCACGGGCAGCAAACTGACTACACATGGCAGGTGGGAGGGCATATGGCAGCACAGAAGACCATGCACAGCAAGCAGGAGGGTTAGTGGCAGCACAACAGCCATGGTGGGCAAGAGGGATGGGATAGGGGTATGCACAAAGGACCATGGAGGACAGAAGGGAGGGGTAGGGGCTGGACACACACAAAATAGGGCAGGGGATGGGGCTTCACAACAGACCACGCAGGGCAGGCCAGAGGAGCAGTTCCAGCAAAACAGAGCATGGAGGGTAGAAGGGAGTGGCAATAAAATGGACCATGGAGGACAGGAGAGAAGGCATCGGGCATGGAACTTGGACAGGCAGGGTGGAGGTGGCAGCCATATGACCATGCTAGGCAGGTGGAAGGGGCAGTGGCAGACCAACAGAACACTCAGAGTAGATAGAAGTGTGTCAAGTCCTTGGAATATGGTGGGCAGAAAGGAGGGAGCAGGGGCATGCACACAGACATCGGAGGGCAAGTTGAAGGAGAGTAGGGGCAGCAAGCTAAGCACAGAGGCTAAGCAGGAGGGCAATGATGAGGCATAGAAGTGGGCAACGGAGGGCAGGAGGAGTGAACAGGGACATCTAGCTTATTGGAGGACAGTGGCAGCACATCAGACCATGCAGAGCAGGAGGGAGTGGGCTTGTGCATGGACTCAGACAACAGAGGGTAGGGAGGAGGTGGATGGGGCTGCAAGCTAACTATTTAAGGCAGGCAGGAAGGGCAGTGGCAGAACAATTGACACAGATAGCTGTAATGAGGGAGCAGGGTCATAGACTTGGACAATGGATGGCCAGGAGGAAGGGGGGCAGGAGCGGCAAGCTTTGGTGTGTGCAGCACAATGCCAGGCTAGGCCCTGTATTTAACCCCCCACTGTGCATTGCAATGGGCATCTTACATAACATTAAAAAAACTTAGAAATTCACTGAAAAAAACAAAAGTTACAAGGTCGTTATACTTAGGAAATAGAATTAAAAGAGCCTTAGAAATTCACTGAAATAACCACAGGTTAGAGGAACATTATAGTTAGGCTCAGACTTCACTCACACAAAACCAGTGAAATTCAGCAGTTATAGTTACCTGAGCTAAGTAGAATTTATGCCCCCAAAATGAACTGCTTATGACCTCACATATAAGATCAGTCATGACATGGTCAGTGACATTACTCATGACATCACTGGTGACATCTCAAATAACATCACTGAAGACATCATCTAGTAAATGTTAGTGTTTTCTAAACCTTTATGAGTTTTAACCATATATACTAAGGTACTACGAAATTACCACATCCGCCCAGATATACAAATTTGTTGTTCTATAATATCTCATAAACTACTGAATGGATTTACACCGAATAAGCAATCGAGGAAAAAATGCCTAGGCAATGAAACATTAATTTACACCGAATAAGAAAAGCGTGATCTCCGGAACAGAATCAACCTTTCTCCCAAATTTTGTGTAATTCTGTCCAGCGGTTCGGGCTGCAGGAGTGTCTAAAGACTCTAGGTAATTAACTTGGGAAACACACTTTTTTTTACCTCTGCCTTTTCCTATGCCCTCGAAACTTTCCATGTACAGCTAGAATCGACCAGCACACTTTTTGGGGAACATTTTGTGAAGATTCATCAACCGGCGCAAAAGATATAGGCAAGTCAAAAACACTAAAAATTCCCTTGCCATCCATTAACCCATACCCACCCTAACCCCTAAAAATTCCCTTGCCACTTAAAAACCCATATCCACCCTAAACCCTTAAAATTCCCTTGCCACCTTGAACCCTAACAAATCCCTTGTCACCCAAAGACCCATACCCACCCTAAACATTCCCTTGCCACCCAAAAACCCGTACCCACGCTATACCCTAAAAAATCCTTTGCCACCCTAGCCCCCCAAAAAAACCTTACTGCCTAAAAACCTATACCCACCCTAACCTTAAAAAAATCCTTTGCTACCCAAAACCCATAAGAATGCAATTGCCACCCAAAACCCACACCCACACTCACCCTAAAACCTAAAAATTCCTTACCACCGAAAATCTCATACCCACCCTAAAACCTAAAAATTCCCTTGCCACCTAAAAACCCATACCCACCCTAAATCCTAAAAATTCCTTTGCCACTCAAAAACCCACACCCATCCTAAAAATTCCTTTGCCACCCAAAAACCCACACCCGTCCTAAACCCTAAAAAAGCCCTTATCACCCAAAAACCAATACCCACCCTTTATCCTAAAAAATACCTTGCCACCCAAAAACCCATACCCACCCTAAACCCTGAAAATTACCTTGTCACCTAAAAACCCATACGCACCCTAAACCGTAAGAAATACCCTACCATCCAAAAATCCATAACAACCCTAAACCCTAAAAATGTCCTTGCCATCGAAAAACCCGTATGCACCCTAAACCCTAAAAAATACCTTACCAGCCAAAAACACCCACCCACCCTAAAACTTAAAAAATTCTTATCACCCAAAAATCCATACTCACCCTAAACCCTAAAAACTCATTATCACCCAAAAACCTATACTCACCCGAAACCATAACAATTCCCTTGCCAGCCATAAAACCCATACCCACCCTAAACCCTAAAAAAAACCTTACCACTCAAAAACCTACACCCACCGGAAGCCCTAAAAATTTGCATGCCACCCAAAAACCCATACCCATCCTAAACCCTAAAAAAAATCTCCTACCACCCAAAAACCCATACCCACCCTAAACCCTAAAAAATCCCTTGCCACCCAAAAACCCATACCCATCCTCAACCCATACCCACCCTAAACAAATCCCTTACCACCCAAAAATCCATACCCACCCTAAACTCTACAAATTCTTCTGCCACCCAAAAACCCTTACCCACCCTAAAACCCCCAAAAACCCTTGCCACTCAAAACCCATTCCCACCTTAAAACCTAAAAAATATCTTACCACCAAAAACCCATACCCACCCTAATCCAAAACAAAACGGCAACTCGCCGGAGGCCCCGTCCCCTTTCTCCACTACAAACTTGCCACCTGGCTTGCTCTTGGTTGGGGGATGAAGTCCCTGTCGCTGCCAATTAGCCCATCAGGTACCTCCAGTAAGCCCCACACAGTGGAATTGCTAAGAGGAGGTCGAAGGCCACGCCCCTTTTTACAAGACTCTACAAACGCGCCTCTTGGTGCACTGCTGGTGGGGGGATGAGGTCCCCTTGTGTCCTGAGGAACTCAGGACTAAAGTGGACTTCATCCCCCAAGCAGCAGTGCACCAGAAGGTGGGCTTGCAGAGTGGTGCAGAAAGGGGGCGTGGCCTCTGAGCACCTCTCAGAAATCCAGCTGTGTGGGGCTTACTGGAGGTAAGAGGAGGGCTAGTTGGCCCCCAGGGACCCTCAAGAGGCAACGGGACTTCACCCCCTAACCAAGAGCGCACCAGGAGGTGCATTTGCAGAGTGGTGGAGTAAGGGGGCGTGGCCAGTGACGACCTCTCAGTAAGCCCACTGTGTGAGGCTTACTGGAGGTAACAGGTAGGCTAGTTGGCCCCTAAGGGCCCCTAGCAGTGAAGGAGACTTCATCCCCCATCCAAGAGCGCTCCAGGAAGTGCGTTTGCAGAGTGGTGGAGAAAGCGGGCATGGCCTGCTATCAGAACTCAGCAATCATGCTGTGTGGGATTTACTGGAGGTAATAGGAGGGGTAGTTGGCCCCCAAGGACATATTTGGGGGACAACTACCCCTCCTGTTACCTCCAGTAAGTCCCACACAGTGGGATTGCTAGAGGTCTTCGGAGGCCATCCCCCCCTTTCTCCACAACTCTGCAAAAGCACCTCCTGGTGCACTACTGGTTGCGGGATTAAGTCCACTTTACTCCTGAGGGGCCTTGGGGGCCTAGAAGCCCACCTGGTAGCTCCTGTAAATCTTATGCAGTGGAATTCCTGAACGCTGGTTGGAGTCCCAGCCCCCTTTCTCCACCACTTAGCAAACGCAACTTCTAGTTAAAAAACCTTAGAATTTCACTGAAAAAACCTCAGGTTTCAGGGACGTTATAGTTCGAAATTAGCATTTGAAAAACCTTAGATATTCACGCACCCACTGAGTCATCCAGCGAGCCCCCCCGCAGTTCATTAAGTATTTGCCCCAGGGAGGTGGTGGTCCCCAAGACAGCTGGAGGGCCACGCAGGCCCTCCTGCTTTTTCAACATTGATTGCCCTGGGAAGATGGCAGTCCCTGGGGCTTCAGGGGGGTCGAGCGACACACCCACTTTATTATAAGCCCCTGGGAGATGGTGGCCCCCAGGGTTGCAGGCCCAGTGGGCTTGCCTGCATTCATAATTGAAAGTGCCCCGGGGAGGTGGTGGTCCCTGGGGCTTTGATAAGCCCAATGGAGGGGGGCCTCCCCGGTCCTAAATTTAGCATACACCCCCAGGACCTGGCCCACTCAGGGGTTAGCCTAAAGCAAGCATGGGAGCCCGCGCTTGGTTTTTTTAAAAACATTTTTTCCTTGAATTTGCAATTGTTGCGATTTTGCAGCAACATTTTTTTTAAACTGCTTTTAGGCTGTGTCAGTGTACCAGGGGTACCACTACACCATGGCTTGGGGGTCAGGGTATTCCTACCCTGCTCCCTTTTCTTTATTTTCACTTTATTTTTGGGACTCAGTGAAGCAGAGTCTCAAGATGGCTGCCAATACTTCCTAGTTGAAATGTTGGCAGCCAATCAGAGGGGTGCCTTTCCCTGCATGACCTCGTCTTTTTTCACGAAGGCTTCACGGATATGTCACTATACTTTTCAGCTTAAATTTCTGAAAAATTACTGACCGGATTCGCACCAAATAACAAAGAACACAATCTGCATAACAACATCTACCTGTCTGCCAAATTTGGTGTAATTCCTTCCAGCAGTTCGAGCTGTAGGTTTGACAAAGCATTGCTATGGGAATTAACATTATAAACGCACCCGTATTTCGCACCCCTATTTATGGGTCCTCACTGCGCAGATCACCCCCAAGCTTTCCATGACAAACAGAACCTACTTTGAGACTTTTTCCGGAAAATTTCATTAAGATTGGTCAAACAACGCCAAAGTTATAGGCAAGTCGAAAAATACTTTTCCAATGGAAACTAGGTCCTAACTACTATAACTACCTACTGGCGACCCCCAGTACGTAATATGCCTGAAAAAACCACAGGTTTCAGGGACGTTATAATTAGTTGGACATTCCACTCGTACAAAACCAGGGAAATTCAGCCTTTATAGTTAGTTGAGCTAACTATAACTCGCGCGCCCGCAATGCACTGCTGATGACGTCACATATTACATCACTCATGACATGTTCAGTGACATCACTGATGACATCACTGATGACATCTCAAATGACATCACTGATGACATCATCCAGTGACTGAGTGTTTCTAAAAAGTTTAAGAATGTTATATATAGATACGCAAAGGTGTATTGAAGAATGAGTGGGTTTATGAGTTTCTGAATGGATGATTTAGTGGGTGCCTGACTGACTGTATAAGTGAGTGATTAAACATGTCTTAGTGACTGCATGGGTGAATGACTAATCTGTGTGAATGTATCAGTCTGTCAGTTGGTATGTAAGTGGCTGCATGGGTTGGTGAGTAGCTACATGAGTGTCTATATGGGTTAATCATTGGTTGTCTGAGTAGCTGTATGGGTGCCTGAGTGTATCTGTATGTGGGTGGGGGAGTGTAACTCCCTGCATGGATGTGTGAAGGGGTGATTCAGTGGATGTATGGGTTCATGAGTGCGTCTGCAAGGGGCTCTATGGGTCAATGAGTATGCGTATGGCTGTGTTATGAGTGAATGGATGTCTCAGTGGTACATATGTGAGTAACTACATATGTGAAAGGCAGTATAAGTGAGTGTTGGAGTATATAACTGACTATATGTGAGAGTGAGTGATTGTGAGAGTGGCTGTATGGATGAGTGTATGCTTGTGTCAGTGATTGTATAAGAGAATAAGTATGTGTTAGTAACGGTATGAATAAGTGAGGTGGTGTGTGAATAACTGTATTGGTGAGTAAATGGCACTGTGCTTGAGTCTTTGGGGGACTGACTAGGTATGTGAGTAACTCTATGGGTGAGTAGTGGTGTGTGAGTATCTGTATAGGTGTATGAGTGCATATACCAGTGGCTGTATTGGTTAGTGACTGTATGTATGAGTGGCTGTATGGGTGAGTGAGTGGATATGTGTAGAACTATGAATCAGTGAGTGAGTATGTACTAACTTGTATTGGTGTGTCTATGGTTTTGAGAATGGTAGTCTGTATTTAAGAGTGGGTGTATTAGGGTGTGAGGAGGTGCATCAGATATTAAGTTGGTGATGTCATCAATGATGTCATCAGTGATGTCATTTGAGATGTCATCAGTGATGTCATCAGTGATGTCACTGACCATGTCATGAGTGATGTAATATGTGATGCCATCAGCAGTGCATTGCGGGGGTGCGAATTATAGTTAGCTCAACTAACTATAACGGCCGAATTTCTCTGGTTTTGTACGAGTGAAATGTCCAACTAACTATAACGTCCCTGAAACCTGTGGTTTTTTCAGTGGATTTCAAAGGTTTTTTAAATGCTAATTTCTAACTATAACGTCCCTGAAACCTATGGTTTTTTCAGTGAATTTCAAAGGTTTTTTAAATGCTAATTTCTAACTATGATGTCCCTGAAACCTATGGCTTTTTCAGTGAATTTCAAAGGTTTTTAAATGCTAATTTCTAACTATAACGTCCCTGAAACCTATGGTTTTTTTCAGTGAATAGCAAAGGTTTTTCAAATGCTAATTTCTAACTATAACGTCCCTGAAACCTATGGTTTTTTCAGTGAATTTCAAAGGTTTTTTAAATGCTAATTTATAACTATGCCTACCGAGGTAGGACATGTGCAGAAAGAGGAAGAAAGGCGCAGAAAGAAGCAAGAGAAATGCAGAAAGAGGCAACAGAAGTCCAGAAAGAAGAAGACAGGTGCAGAAAGAAGCAATAGATATGCAGAAAGAACCAACAGAGGTGCAGAAAGAGGCCTTGTTGCAAAGTCATCCTGTGCCCCCAATTTTTGCTGACTGGTACTGGTGGTAACTGACTCTGACTAACCAGGTCCAGAGCCAGTGCTGTGCTGAAAGACACTTAGAATACAGTGAAAACACCTACATACACTAAGGTACACTATGGGTTGACGTACCCCTGTGATTGGCATGACCTCCCCTGTAATGCCCTAGTACATAATAGGGCAGGGGGTTTAAAACTACCTCTAAGGCAGAGGTGCAGAAAGAAGCAAGAGCAGTGCAGAAAGAACCAACAGAGGTGCTCAAAGAGGCAAGAGGGGTGCAGAAAGAGGTAGGAGAGGTGCACAAAGAGGCAAGAGAGGTACAGAAAGAAGCAAGAGAAGTGCAGAAAGAAGCAACAGAGGTATAGAAAGAGACAAGAGAGGTGCAGAAACAGGCAGGAAAGGTTTAGGAAGAGGGAACAGGGGTGCAGAAAGACATAAGAGGTACAGAAAGAGAAAAGAGGGGTGCAAAAAGAGGCAAGAGGGGTGCAGAAAGAAGCAAGTGAGGTGCAGAAAGAGGCAACAGAGGTAAAGAAAGATGCAAGAGAGGTGCAGAAATAAGCAAGAGAAGTACAGAAAGAGGCAAGAGAATTGCTGAAAGAAGCAACAGTGGTGTGGAAAGAAGCAAGAGAATTGCAGAAAGAGGCAAGTGAGGTGCAGAAAGAGGCAAGAGAGGTGCACAAAATGACAAGAGAACAGCAGAAAGAGGCAAGAGGGATGCAAAAAATGGAAGAAGGGTGCAGAAAGAAACAAGAGAAGTGCAGAAAGAAGCAAGAGAGGTGCAGAAAGTGGGAAGACGAGTGCAGAAAGAGACAACAGGGGTGCAGAAAGAAGCAAGAGAGGTGCAGAAAGAGGTAATAAAAGTGTAGAAAGAGGAAAGTGAGGTGCAGAAGGAGGCAAGAGAACTGCAGAAAGAGGCAAGAGAGTTGCAGAAACAGGCAAAAGGGGTGCAGAAAGAGGGAATATGTGTGCAGGCAGAGGTAGGAGAGGTGCAGAAAGTGGCAAGAGGGATGCCGAAATTTGCAAAAGATGTGCAGAAAGAAGCAAGAGCAGTGCAGAAAGAACCAATAGAGGTGCAGAAAGAGGCAAGAGGGGTGCAGAAAGAGGTAGGAGAGGTGCACAAAGAGGCAAGAGGGTTACAGAAAGAGGCAAGAGGGATACAGAAAGAAGGAAGAGAATTGAAGAAAGAAGCTACAGAGGTGCTGAAAGAGACAAGAAGGGTGCAGAAAGAGGCAAGAGAATTGCTGAAAGAAGCAACAGAGGTATAGAAAGAAGCAAGAGCAGTGCAGAAAGAACCAACAGAGGTTCAGAAAGAGGCAAGAGGGGTGCAGAAAGAGGTAGGAGAGGTGCACAAAGAGGCAAGACAAGTACAGAAAGAGGCAGGAGGGGTACAGAAAGAAGGAAGAGAAGTGCAGAAAGCTACTGAGGTGCTGAAAGAGACAAGAAGGGTGCAGAAAGAGGCAAGAGAATTGCTGAAAGAAGCAACAGAGGTATAGAAAGAAGCAAGAGAAGTACAGAAAGAGGCAAGAAAAATGCACAAAGAGGCAAGAGAGGAGCAGAAAGAGGCAAGAGAGGTGTAGAAAGAAGCAAGAGAAGTGCAGAAAGAGGCAGGAGGGGTGCAGAAAGAAGCAAGTGAGGTGCAGAAAGAGGCAACCGGGGTGCAGAAAGACGCAAGAGAGGTGCGGTAACAAGCAAGAGATGTGCAGAAAGAGGCAAGAGAGAGAAAGAGGCAAGAGAGGTGTAGAAAGAAGCAAGAGAAGTGCAGAAAGAGGCAAGTGAGGTGCAGAAAGAGGCAAGGGAGGTGCAGAAAGAGGCAAGAGATCTGCAGAAAAAAGCAATAGAGGTGCAGAAAGAGGCAAGTGAGGTGAAGAAAGGGGCAAGAGAAGTGCAGAAAGAGGCAAGTGAGGTGCAGAAAGAAGCAAGAGCAGTGCAGAAAGAACCAAGAGAGGTGCAAAAAGAGGCAAGAGGGTTGCAGAAAGAGGCAAGAGAAGTGCAGAAAGAGGCACTTGAGGTGCAGAAAGAGGCAAGAGAGGTACAGAAAGAGGCTCGAGAAGTGCAGAAAGAGGCAAGAGAAGTGCAGAAAGAGGCAAGAGAGGTGCAGAAGGAAGAGAGTAAGGTGCAGAAAGAGGCAAGGGAACTGCAGAAACAGGCAAGAGAAATGCACAAAGAGGCAAGAGAAGAGCAGAAAGAGGCAAGACAGGTGTAGAAAGAAGCAAGAAAAGTGCAGAAAGAGGCAAGTGAGGTGCAGAAAGAGGCAAAAGATCTGTAGAAAAAAGCAACCGAGGTGTTGAAAGAGGCAAGTGAGGTGCAGAATGGGGCAAGAAAAGTGCAGAAAGAGGCAAGTGAAGTGCAGAAAGAAGACAGTGAGGTGCAGAAAGAGGAAGAAAGGTACAGAAAGAAGCAAGAGAAATGCAGAAAGAGGCAAGAGAGGCACAGAAAGAAGAGAGGTTTGTGCACCATTAGTACCAGTTTAACACCCACATTTTGCAATAAGTAACACATGACCATTCCAGCTTTGCAAAGGGCCTTCCACCACTCTGTAACACATGATGCTGCATTTTGGGAACATTTGAGCCATTTGAGCTAGAAACAAGGCATTTTTTGTTCAAATATCCAGATTAGGGAGCAGATGATGAATTATGTGGCTAATGGGGAAAATGTATAATTGTGCAAAAGTCGGTGCAGCCAAACAGTCGCATAATTCCAGTGGCCCTGCTCCTACCTCTGATTAGGTCCGCAAGTGCTCCTCGGTGATTCCTTCTTTTTTTGTCTCACTGAGTACATAGTTGAGCTACTATGGAAACGAGGAAGACTAAACCTGAGGTTACCACTCCACAACACAGACTACCATACCACATAATTACTCATAATCCCACTCTACATAATTCCTATAAAATAAATACCACATATGCCATGCTCCCACCCTGCCATAGCAAACAGCAATGTCCCGGTGGTGGGCACCCCGGGACATTGCAGGAGCCAGCCCTGGGGGGTGGCGGTCCCCAGGGCCTCTAGGGCTCCAGGAGGGGGGCCGCATGGCCCCCTCCCTACATTTTTGAAGCCCCAGGGAGGTGGTGGTCCCCGGGGCAGTGTCGGGGGACTTGAGCCCCCCTGTATCTCAATCTTGTAGCCCCGGGGAGGTAGTGGTCCCCGGGGCATGGGGGGCCCGCGAGGCCCCCCTCGCCTTAAATTTACAATGCCCCGGGGAGGTGGCGGTCCCCGGGGCAGCGTGGGGGAAAGGAGCACCTCCCCATGCAGTTTAAAATAAAGGCCCGGGGAGGTGGTGGTCCCCGAGGCTGCGGGGGCCACGTGCACCCCGCATATAATCATCAAAGCCCTGGGGAGGTGGTGGTCCCCGGGGCTGCAGGGCCCCCACGGGCCCCCGCTTATTATTTGCGCATTGCCCCCGGGACCTGGCCCACCCGGGGGCTTATAGATAACGAAGCGTGGGAGCCCGTGCTTCCTTTTTTTTTTTTTTTCGGCCGGATTCACGCACCCAGCGCAAATCCGGCCGATTTAAAAAAAAAAATTGGTTTTTTTGGCCCTGGGGGTCCTTGTGGGACCCCCTTAGCAGGCCTAGGGGATCAGGGTGTTTCTACCCTGCCCCCTTTTCTTTTTTTTTATCCTTTTTTCTACTGATTTCTTGTGACTTAGTTACCGAGTCACAAGATGGCTGCCAACACTTCCATGAGACTGGCTATGGGCAAGACTCGCAGCTTGGGGTGTGTCCCGCGCTCTTCTCGATTTAATAATCCTACTATATACTATCACATGGGTTCTGGTAAAGCTGGGAGACGGCACTAGGGGTCCTGCCAGGACCCTTGCACTTTTCTCCCCATCCCGGTTCTTGGCTCTGGTGCGCCAATCGGTGAGTAATTAATATGGCATTAATAAAATACTCAAGTCAAGAGCTAAAAGATTTAAATAGCCCCTACCTCCGACCTCCAGTCACACTAGAAGAAGAAATCAATAGAGGTCAAGGTATATCATGCTCAATAGAATCCGCTCTACCGAACAGAATACAACCATCTCGAGACTCAAACCATACTATAATTTCCAAATCACCTAAGGCTATTTACTTTAACGCTCGCTACATCCCGAAACATTCGGTGGAGATATGGAGCCTCATAGATATGGAGGCACCAGATATCTGCTTTGTAACAGAATCTTGGCTGCATGAGCATACCTCTGCTGATGTGCATACAGCCTTTCCACCGCAATACAACGTAACCAGAATGGACAGAAAGGAGACAAGAGGAGGAGGTCTACTTATTGCCACTATTTCTGGATTTACCATCACCTCCCTAGAAACGGTTAGCTCTGGCCAATTTGAACTATGTATTTTCAGGATAGAAAGACTAACTAAGGGCACCTGGCCCAAAAAATGATTTCCCAGACAAATTATTTGAGATTATCGCTCCGCAAGTACTGGCCTCTGACTTCTTTTTCTTAATAGGAGATTTCAACTATTATGCAGAGTTATTACAGAACTCTGATACTGATCGGCTCATCACAAACATGAACACATTAGGATTGGCCCAACTGGTAACAGGTCCCACCCACATCGCAGGTCATACGCTTGATCTCCTCTTTACAAACTCTCCAGACATCACAGTAGAATCTCCTACCCCACTGTTATGGACAGATCATTATTTACTAAAATGTGTCATCTCTGTAAATATGATCAAAGTCAACCCTAGAAATGAACTAATATGGCGAAGGTCATGGCGCAAAGTCACTCCATCTCTTTTTTCAAAATATTTTAGCTTTTTCCACACTAGCCAGGAAGTAAGCATCAATCTGGCAGCAACATCCTTTGATAAAGCAATAACGGCCGCATTGGACAAAATTGCCCCTCTTACCAGGGTCAAAGTTAAATCTAGGACCGCCCCCTGGTTCACGGAGCAATTAAAGACAGCGAAGTTATCCTGCAGGACAGCAGAGCGGAAATGGAGACAAAACCAGAGACCTAACCAACCGCAAATTATATAAAAACATCCACCGCAGTTATATGGAGGACATTAGACAAGCAAAAAAAAAGTGTTTCTCCTAAACAGAATAGATAAGGCGGCAAATTTGTGTAAGGAGCTCTACCAAATTCTAAAAGAATTTACAACACCTCCCACTCAGTCACTGACCTCCAACTCCCAAGAATGGACTGACTCTCTCTCTAAATTTTTTGATGACAAAATCATTGCCATCCATAACTCCTTTCCACCTCAAGTAAATAACAACCACTCAGAGAATACGCTCAGTGTGTCTCCAGCCCCCCCTCACATCTTGGCTGATTTTTCTGAGTGTAACATCGAAGGAGTGGGAAAAGCTATGCAGAAAATGAAATCAGGCTCACCTACTGATTCTGTGCCACCAAAATCTTTTCCAATCATCGCACTGGTACTGTTAGATAGTCTAACTGACCTATTTAACAGATCATTATCGCAGGCTGAGTTCCCGAAAGTATGGAAAGCTGCCAGGGTCAGGCCAATCCTGAAAAAACCCTCAGCCGATTCCAAACTCCTCCTAAACTATCGTCCCATCTCGTTGCTCCCTTATTTTGGGAAGATGCTGGAATCCCAAGTAAATCAACAGCTCGTTACCCATCTCGAGAGCCATGGGCTACTGGATCCCTCTCAGTCGGGCTTCAGGGCTGCCCACAGCACGGAGACAGCACTGGTCGAGGTAACAGATAACATCAGGCTAGCTTTGGACAGAGGTCAATCATCAATCCTGGTCCTGCTTGACCTATCCGCCGCCTTTGACACCATCTCCCACAGCATTCTAGAACATCGGCTCTGGGAGATTGGTGTCAGGGGGAATGCCCTAAAATGGCTCAAGAGTTACCTAACAGACCGAATCGCAACAGTACAAGTGGGAAACACCATCTCCTGAAACAGACCAGTAAAGATGGGAGTACCACAGGGCTCCATCCTCAGCCCTACTCTTTTTAATCTTTACATAACACCGTTGGCCAAGGTGATCAGATCTTACAGCTTTGATGTTGTATCATACGCCGACGATACACAGATCTTGGTCACTCTTGGCCGAGACCCCGCGGAAACAAAGCTGCGTTTCAAAAAATGCATGTCCCATGTTGATAGGTGGATGAGTGCAAATCACCTTCAATTAAATGGAGGAAAGTCCGAGATTGTGCTTTTTGGCAAGGCCCAAGAACACTGGTCCCATGACTGGTGGCCCCCTAACCTGGGCCCCTGTCCAACCCCAAAACAGACGTTTCGGAATCTGGGGTTCCACATGGACAACAAATTATCAACGCAAAGTCAGATTAACCATCTAGTCGGCTCCTGTTTTGGAACGATGAGTAGTCTGCAAAAGGTTTTCAAATGGATCCCTATCGAGGCCAGGAAACATTAGTCCAGGGACTAATAATGAACCGCTTGGACCAACGGCAACGCTTTGTTGTCCTCAATTAATGAAGGCCTTCTCACAAGGCTTCAGATTTTACAGGAACACCGCAGCTAGGCTGGTTCTCAATCTTCCGCCCAGATCCCCCTCGGCCCCCAGCCTAAGATCCCTACACTGGCTTCCAATCAGAAAGCGGATTCAATTTAAAATCCTCTGTCTAGTACACAAAAACATGTACGGAATCGGCCCGGCATATTGGTCCAATAAACTAAGCTGGTACCAGCCTTGTAGGCCCCTGAGATCTAGCAATGAATCACTACTCACACCTTTCAGAATCCGCGCCGTCAGAAGCGGAGGAAGATCCTTTTCTTTTCTTGCCCCCACATCTTGGAACAAACTGCCCAGAAATCTGCGCATAATCACTGATCACAATGGATTTCGCAAGAAGCTAAAATCATGGCTATTTGACAACTAATCAAGCAATCTTTCAGAGCTGTCTGCAAGCGTCATGAGACTTCCGAGTGATATGTGCGCTGAACAAATGCCCCTGATTTGATTTGATTTGGTTTGGAGTGTTGGTAGCCAATCAGAATCAAGCTCATGATCGGGAGGGTTCGCGAATCCTCCTCGGTGCTCAGATATCGATAATTTTATTTTTTTAATTTCTCAGGAACTACTGAACGAATTTACACCATTTAAAAAAAGGTCGCTTTCTGAACCAAGAGCTACCTTTTTGCCAAATTTGGTGTAATTGCGTTCAGCAGTTCGGGCTGTAGCCTGTTCCAAAAATTCCTATGGAAATTAACATGGAGAAAATGGAACCCCCTTTTTTCTCGGACCCTGCTTGACGAATCACCCCCAAACTTTCAAGACAGGAGCTGACCTGAGCTGGTCATTAGTTTGAAAAATTTTACGAAGATTCATCAAACGGCGCCAAAGATATTGGCAAATCAAAAAACGCTTTTCCTATGGATAATAGATTCTAACTATAACTACCTACTGGCGACCGCCAGTAGGTTATATATATATATATATATATATATATATATATATATATTACGGTCGCCAGTAGGTAGTTATAGTTAGGACCGTTTCTATAGGAAAAGCATTTATTGTTTTGCCAATAAGTCTTCACCAAATTTTCACAAATCTTCCCCTTTTCGGTTCAGCTGCCATGTTAGAAGTTTCGGGTTGATCCGTCAAGCGGGGGCCGAGAAAAAAGGGGGGTCCCAAAATGCATTTTCCCTATGTTATGTCTATGGGTATTTTACATTTTTTTAACACGACTTCAGCCCGAACCGCTGAACGGAATTATACCAAATTTGGCAGAATGCTAGATGTTGGTCCAGAAAGCATGCTTTTTGTGAGTTGCTGTAAATCCATCCCATCATTTTTGAGGTATTCAATTGAAAAAAATATAGATATCTGGGAGCACGAGTCCTTGCAATGGACAGGCAGATCCTACTAAAATTTGACTGGCTGCCAGCACTTCAACCAGGTAGTGTTGGCAGGCATCTTGGAACTCGGCTTGAAATCGAATCCCAGAAAAAAAGTAAAAAATAAAGAAAAGGGGGCAAGGGTAGGAATACTCTGATCCTCCAAATATGGTGGGGGGGTCCCACTGGGACCCCGCTGGGGCTTAAAAACTTTTTATTTTTATTTTGCAGTGGACTTGGTGCAAAATAAAAAAGAAAAAGACGCGTGGCTCCTGCGCGTCTTTTAAAAAAAGCCCCCAGGTGAGCCAAACCCCGGGGGCATGCTAAAACTAAAGAATGTGGGCGCATGGGGCCCTTTCCTTGGGTTTACTTAAACCCAGGGGACCACCCTTCCCCAGGGTTCTCCTATTGTATTATGCGGGGGTACCTGCACAGCATCCTCCGCGGCCCAGGGGCTACCACCTCCCCAGGACTAGCTTCTCTAAAAAATGGGGGGCCTCTTGGACCCATCTCTGCCCCAGGGACCACCACCTCCCCGGGGCTTTTAAATGAAAAAATGCAGGGGGGGATGCGCAGACTCCCCCCACAGCCCAAGGGAGCGCCACCTCCCCGGGGCTTTAACTATTATTAGTGTGGGGGCACACCAACCCCCTCCAGTCCCGCGGACTGCCACCTCCCCGGGGAAACCTCTAACAAAGGAAGAAGGCCGTGTGGCCCCCTCATGGAGCCATAGATGGCTGGCTCCAGCAATGTCCTGGGGTGCTCCTCTTCTAGTAAGCAAGAGCAGAAAATGCTCTTGCTTACTAGAAGTGGAGCAGAATTGCTTTTGGACAGAGGGAGTTGCATGTTTAATATGACTGCAACATTTGCAATACAAGAGAACACTGCAGTTGCCTGCCTGCTCCTGAATGCTGGTCGTACCAGGAATGACACAGTCGCTTGTAACTAACTATTGTTCTTCAGACATTTTAATGCCTTGCTCCCCGGTGGAAAAAAATCATTGGGCCCACATAATTATTCTATTAAATTGGCAATATTTAAATAGTAGAGGACTTATTGAAACACCACAGTTAAGTTCTGTTACCTTTCTAAGAATACAATCAAATACATGATCGCCAGAATATCTTGAATGCTGCTACTGACAGAACTGATGTTCGGAGCTGGGTACCCCGAAGCAGTGGGGACGTGTATGAAGTTAACCTTTGGCAGATAATAACGCATTGGACAATGAGATTTGACAGCAGTGGGCAGCCTATTTTCGGGAAAGCATTACATAAGTGAATTTAGTACTGAAGTTGGGCACCTGTCAGTAGCAGCATTCAGGATATTCATGCAGTAATAACACTGTGTTGCAAGATGTTTTCTCACATTTACTAAAATGATTAACTATGAAAAGAAAAAATGTTGGATATATTGCTACTTGACAGTAAGGAGCTTTGTGGACAAAACTCAAATAAAAGCTGGCCCGGCCGAGTCAGCGATGTGGCGAGCTCAAGGTAAGTGGTTTTATTTTATTTTTTATTTTATTGTACCTATTCCGTTGTCGGTTAACTTCACCCCTGCCCCGCCTCACCACTCTTACCTGAACCAGCCACGCCTGAACAAAAGTATGTGCTCTTCTAGAACATTAGTGTTTTAAGCCTGAGAGTGCAATATTTGCTAGGCTGCCCAGGCGGTTAAGAGCAGCTGTTTTCTTTAATCACCAGATTATTTTATGATCTGTCACGGAGAAGTCGAAGGCTAAACAAAGGAGCAACTTTATCTAGTGCTCGCACATCAGTGTTTATTTGGCCGTGAAAATGCTGCACATGTATCATAATCAGTTTACTTACTTTCCAACTATGGCGCCAATTTGACACACTGTAAATGTTACACACTGTAAATTGCAAATGATACTTTGCCTAATTGGGAAATTGGAAAGGACTAATTGTATATTTCCAAACAATATGAAATCTATCATGCATTGTTTAATATTGTCGATATATTTGCTCGTGACAATGAAGAAGTGTATATGCCGGATAAAAGAACCTTGTGACAGTGATAGTATTTTAGCTATGTTTATTCGGTATCAATCACATGGAGAGTACTTAAAACCCTCGCAAAATTGTGTCTAGCAGTTTGCCAAAGACTGATCTACAGCTGAAACGCGTCCTGTGTCCATATATATATTTATATATACATCGGAGCCAAGTTCAGATATATCTGACATGGATGAGAGACAGGCTACTCCTACCTCCGGTACACTTCCTTTCACTACATTAGAGGAGTACCGTTTTTTAAGACAGAACCAGGGACAAAGAAGAAAACCATAAAGAGGAAGAGGAGGAGGTAACGCAAAAGACAAATCCAAAGAGGGGGCGCAGGTGAAGGACAGCGACAAGCCGCATGGGAAAGGAACACGGCAGGGCAAAAGGAACAAATAATGGGTGAGATTACTTTTTCAATTGTTAACTGATCCTCTCATATACTTACCCCTGATGAACAATCCCTATTGGAACTGTGTTTATCATTTTGTCCGATTGCAAATTTGGAGTACCCGTACACCCACACTGACATGTTTTTATTTATTAGAAAACTGAAATGTCTTAAAATCCATGCCCAAAGAAAAACAAGCATTTGCAATGCATTAGGTCTCGGATTTACGAGAGTTTAAGCTATGCCTATTATTTTTGTTTTTTAAAACATAAATAAAAGGCATTGTTAATTACAATGCCAATGGCTTAAACTTGCGTAAATGTGAGACCTATTGCATTGCAAATGCTTGTTTCTCTTTGTATTTAGAATTTTTTTCCTCCATCCCGAGGCTGCACTTTGGAATAGAAAAACGTCAGTAAAAGACTACATTCACAGGGGAACAAATGAAAGGCAGGCGAGGAGAGGGTAAGGGATTTGTTGAAGGCGTGGTTTTCTGCAAGTGAGAAGAAGCTAGACAGAAAGAGGGAATAAGAGGAAACAACATTATCCATTTTAAAGCTAACGCACACAGAAAGACAACCAACATGGTCACTGTAAACACCACATATCTCACAGCAAGTGTATAATATGGTTAACCCCTGCCATACAGTCATATCCACTTAATGACTTGTACAGTTAAAAATAATATTTATTTACACCTGACTAAAATAAGTGAAGTGTATCAGCATCTGTGCTCTTCATAAACAGTAAAGATTTTCAGAGTCACAAAGGTTTGACCCACAGGAGTTCAACAACGTTCCCAAATGTACAAAACGAGATTGACTGCAGAGTTCTCTTCAAATTAGGTCATGTTCAAGCGCATTTGATCAACATCAACCCAAAAACTGCATCAGCTTACTTCATCACAAAACATGTCTCAATATACCAACCATATTCCCAGATGCCCAACAATTAGCACCAATCATAAGCTTCAACTGTGGCAACCAACAATTATTAAAAGGCAAAAAATAAAATACTAGAACATAAAACAAGCAATGGCAAAGTCAATAGGCCGGTGGGTTAAGCACCTGCTGCGCAGTTCAGTATGGAAATTCACTTAATTGCAAAGAAGTAAAAAATGCTTTACGAAAAGTATGTGCAATGTAGTGGCTCAATGGGTTGAGCGCCTGCTGGGCAAGTTAGTGTGAAATTGTTAAAGCACAGACTTGTGTCTGCCAGAACTACCTATGTGGTTTATAGTTCTAACAGTTAAAATTAAAAAAAGCATTGGCATAGCCAATACGTCTCGCCTTTGGGACCTCATAAGTGCTTAGCTAGAGCTATTGGCTTTGGCAATGTTATTAAAGTATGTGGTAGAACAGCGTACTGTACTGAATAGTTATTAAGTCACTCACAGGAGGCCTGCGACTGAGCCCACTGAAATACTGTGGCGCCTCTGTTATCTGGTCTGATCACATCCATAGAGCAGTGCAGATAGCAGCAGGGACTCAGTCCTGGCAAGACTGTTATTCTTTTAGAGACAGAATATAACACAATGTTGGGGAGCGCTTTCTGTAAGGACCCTAACCAAGTGCTGGGGTAGCATTGGTTTGATATTTAAATAAAAACATTTAGACAAAAAAAAAATACCACACAAGGAGTAGATAGATTTGGCCACTCTACTGTACTGTCTGCCCATTTATTTAGATCACAACAGATAATGGTATTGTTTCCAAAAATATTAAATAAACGACCCAAACATGCACGACCCAGGCGTCCTACAATTGGCCCAAAAAGCCACCAAAATAAACGCACGCTAAAATAAGAATGTGCAATGTTCTTACAATTTTCTTATCCCGTGCGCAGACTTGAGAGCGTTGTCCACCAATCTCTGTGAAATACGTATACAAAACAACTGTCATCTGCTGTTTCACTGCCAAACCCAAAAGAAAAATACAGCCAAACCCAAATATAATTTTGATGAATTGCCAAGTGGGGTGCCACAAGTAAGCGAAGCAGTGCAGTCAATGCGCCATTCTAGCCTGTAATTTTTTGTCAGGCACAGTGAAGCTCCCAACTTTGCAGCATTTGGTAATGAGTCCCTTGAAATTATAATGCTGCTCTCCCTTTATCCATCCTTGAAAATAATTGAGCCAGAAACATTGTCTTGAGAATCAAAATGGCTTGTGAATTAAAGGCAGAAAATTCAGTTGAGAATTAATACACTTATAAACCACCCAATCCGTGGAAACAGACGGACCAGGGACTTAACGCAGGCCCCAGCAGCACAGACCCCCTCCCCCCACCCGTCAGGGTACAACCCTTCAGGGGACCCCATTAAGTCCAAGGCCTGTGAGTTATGGGAGACAAAATGGCCCCTCTTCACATTTTGCAAGGGGGCAATCATTTTACACTATGCCACTGCCCGACGCCCGTACCTAGTTTGAAAACCGCATAATACGGTGTTTTACCCTCGATGTTACGTTGTGGCTATACTACACACAATGAACGACAGAAATGATTTCATAGCGCTGACTACAAACGGAATCGTCTCCGGGCGCTTCTTTGAAGATGGAAAGGAGATGTTGTCTCTTTCAAGACTAGGGACCACGCGGTTCCTCATATGATAGATTCACATCTCCCTGCAGCGCCCAGCAGGATATGACACCTAGTGCGGGGGAGGTGGGAGTGTAAACTCAGCCGATGCGCTGTTAAGAGTGCTGCACTAGGTGGGAAGGATTCAAATATATTCACAAGAGCAAAACATTCATTTTTTTAGCTTGAAAACGAGTCGACAAGGACAAAACTGTTATTCTATATGCAAGAGGAAAATAGACTTTAAAGTGGCCACATTACACACGGTACGCCTTTAGGGAGTTTTTCACCTGCATTCTCACGGGAGGGAAGCCAGCCAAATCAAGTTGACGCGCTGTACTCAGCACGAGGGTGGGCCCGCGAAACCCAGTGCCCCTGCCAACTTATAAGACTTCAAACAGGGCAGGGCTCGTGCGCCCTCTTTTTTGTTCTGCCGGGATTGTGGTGCGCTCGTGCAGGGGCGGAAAAAAACTCCTGCACTGGAAACCCAAGACAGGTCTAATACCTACCCGCTGAGTGCGTCCTGCTGCTCCTGTCTCCGTACCCGGCTGGCGGCGGCTCCCCCATCCTGTGACTCTAGGACGCTTGACTTTCCTTCTCTGGTGAACTGGGGCTGCTGCCCGGTGGCCCCCAGCAGCCTGGGAGACGAGAGGCCAGGCTCCCGCGGGGGCATGGCTGGAGGAAGGGGAGCAGGCTATTCCTGCTGCTGTGTTCCGAGTGAGCACTATGCACAGCTGGATAGAGAGGGGAATGCAGGAGTCCGGTGGCGAGCAGCGGCCGCTGAGTGCAGTGCGACGCCTGTGAGAGCAAGCAGTGGAAGCAGCGTGCCGGAGCGGGAGAGGGGCAGTGCCAGAGCCGCAGCGGGGTGGACTTTTGAGGCCACTACTGGGGCTCGGGCTGCAGCTTCAGCACACGGTGGCGGGGAAGGGACGATTCACGCAACCTCCTCCCAAACCTCCCTCCCATCAAATTGTATGCAGTCATCTCTTAGCAGCGGTTGAAGTGTATATAAACAAGCACGCGAGCGTCCTTACCTCTTGTGACAGTGCTCAGTCACTCGGGAATCCCGCCTCTGCCATCGGGCGTGCTTTCTGTCTCCATTAGCAGCGTGCTTCTCTTCCAGCTCTCCTGGTAAACACCTTCGTCTTCATGCGCAGGAGCGTCTGTTTAGCGGCTGCTGGACGACGCATGCGCAACATAGCCGTCTGGACAGGTCAGGCAAAAGAAAGTGCGAATGCAGGCAACCAATGATGTGAAAAAAAAGCATTTACAAATGCAATAGGACTCGTATTTACGCGAGTCCTATTGCACTGTAAACAAAAATGCGGGCGCCGAAGAAGGCAGGAACGGGGGTTGGTGGGTGGGTGGTGTTGGCCAGAGAAGTCACAGACTGCGGGAGGTAGCACGGGGAGGCAGGGGAACAAAAGAGTTGCTGAAGTAAAGGGGCTGATAGCCATGGAAGGATAAAGATAACGTCATGGCAGTAAGGAGGAGGGACTAATACGACAGCAACCAATCAGAATGCAGCATTTCAGTTTTGAGCCAATCAAAAGCATGGGCAGAAAGTGGGCGGAGCTTCCCCCACAATACTGTATACAGCATCTCTCGACGAGACAGCGCATGCGCTGCCTAGCCGAGACCTAAAAATGCAGGATGGAGATAGAGAATGTTTAGCGTACATCTTCTGACACTGTTTCAAGTATCTTGTCAATTGGTGATATTGATGGGTTGGTATTGCTCAGAGAGATGGAGGCAAGAAACTGAGTTTCAGAAAGAGAGTTACTTTGCAGCCTGGATTTGGAGGTGGATAAGAGAAGTTTGAGTGACTTCAAACCCAAATCCAGATGTAACCCAGTAACCCCCCATGACAGTATTGACACCTTCCATGAGGTCATTCTCCGTGATCTCTTGTTGCTGTGGGGACAAGGTGATAATTGTTTCGCAGAGAATTTGACCAAAGGCCAATGAGCAGCATTGGAATCATTGAAGAAATCTGACACCTTTGTCATCAAACCATCGGATAGGGGGGCAATGTGATGCTGTGGGATGTAAAGAAATACACAGTAGAAGCTAAGAGACAACTTGAATTGTCTAACAATTATATGAAGTCCAATGCTGCCCAGTATGGTCAGACCATTGTGATGTTTCATAGTATGTTGGTCAGTTGGCACCAGAGGGGTAATTTGAGCTATGATGAACTACAATTTCTGATTGTTAAAAAAACAATGATACCATGTTTTTACATGTTACCTAAACTACACATGCACAACACTGACCCCCCAGGTAGGCCCATTATATCGGCCAAAAATAGCCTTCTAGAAAAGACATCTATATACCTTGATCATTTCCTGTTTCCGTATGTGTGTAATCTCCCATCGTATTGTCGTGACAGTATGGACTTCATAGCTATGATATTCAACATTCCCTGGAAATCAAGCTACATACTGGCAACGGTAGATATGGTTTCACTCTACACCTGTATTGACCATGAACTCGGGCTTAAAGCCTGCAAACACTTTTTCAGGGATAGACCCATAGCAATATATGATCACACGATGCTACTCATTGAGATGTTATGGTTTTGCCTTGAGCATAACTTCTTTTTATTCAAGAACCAGTGGTAAAAACAACTTACCAAAACTGCTATGGGAAGTTGCTTTGGACCGAGTTATGCCTGCATATTCATGGAATGGTGGGCTCCTGAGTATGTTTGGGCAGAGGAGTATAAAGAATGCACCCAACATCTAGTCTTATGGACACGCTATATAGACAATATCTTTCTGATATGGGATGGCCCACAGAGATCGTTAGACACTTTCCTTAACAGGATGGCGGACAACGATCTCAATCTGAAGTTCACTAGTAAGACACACAAGAGTATGATAGATTTTTGGGATGTAATGGTGTAGGTGAAGGGGAAGTTGATTGAGACAAGTCTGCATAGGAAAGCCACAGCATACTACATGCTCGGAGCCATCATCCTCTGAAACTCAAATGGAGTATCCACTATGGGGAGCTTTTAAGAGCAAAAAGGAATTGTAGTACACTGGAGTCATAGCGGCCGGAGGAGGAAAGGATGGTGAAAAGATTCAGAATGAGAGGGTACCCAGCTGAGGTGATCAGAGCATCTAGATTTAAAGTGACAGGAGTTGACCGGGACAGTATCCTAAAACCGAAACCGAAAGAGGAGAACAAGAAAGAAGTGAGGCTAATCACCACCTTCAATTGTAAATCTCCAGCAGTACAAAGAACTGTTAAAAGACACTGGCACCTAGTGAGCTCTGATCCAGTCATTGGGAAATTGGTCAGTCCCAGTCCCCACATTACCTATTGATGATGTAGTTCTCTTAGGGCCAGATGTACGACCCTATTTTGCATGCGCAAACGGGTTTGCGACCCGTTTGCACATGCAAAATACAAATGGACCATGTACTAACCCAATTTAGCGAGTCACAATTTTTTTGCAACTCGCTAAATAGGATTAGCGACTCACTATTAGGAAGGGGCGTTCCTAGGGCGTCCCTTCCTAATAGCAAGTCAGAGCCCTATGTAAGAAGGGTGGCAGTTTACCACCCTTCTCGGAAGGGTGGTAAAGCACTCGCAAACGTGAAGGGGTCCCCAGGGGACCCCCTTCCCTGTGTAAATGCAGGGGAAAATATTTTTTATGGGCAGGCAATGATCGCAGGGACCACTACCTGCCCTTAAAAAAAGAAACGAAAACATTTCATTTTTCTTTTTTTAAATGCATCCCGTTTTCCTTTAAGGAAAACAGGCTGCATTTTTTTTTAAAACTGCTTTATTTCAAAGCAGTCCCAGACATGGAGGTCTGCTGCGCCCAGCAGGCCACCATACCTGGGAGGGCTAGCCATTCCTAATGGGGTCGCAAATTGCGAGTGCCTCATTAATATGCATGAGGCATGCAATTTGCGACCCCATTAGGAATCGCTAACAGTGTCTCAGACACTGTTGTACATTGTGATTTGCGACTCGCAATTTGCGACTCGCAAATCACAATGGTCGTACATCTGGCCCTTAGAGATATGCTGGTACATAGCTATCCAGAGACAGGGCGCATGGCTACGCGGTCCTGGTGGAGGGAACTCCCAGGGTTCTACAAATGTGGAAGATATAAAGCTGGCACCCACAGCACTAACATGAAAAAGGTCTCATTGCCATCAGGGGGAAGATTAAGATAAAGAAATTCATAAACTGCAACAGTGATATTGTGGTATATGTATTGATATGCTTGTGTGGCTTACGATATGTAGGAAGTACTATCTTCCCGGTTAAGAAAAGGATATTGTCACATTTACGGGCAATCAGGAATAACGATGTGACTTACCCTATGGCTAGACATTGCAATGCGATTCATGGTCAGGGTACAGATGAAGGTCTTAAAATCTCATTCTTTGGCATTGGCAGGCTTTCAGTTCATGCAAGAGGGGGAGACAGAGACGAATTCTGAGGAGACTAGAATCTGAATATATTTTTCAACTTAACAGCAAGTACCCGGGTGCCCTCAACCAGGATGAGGAGCGTCATGTTCATTTGGGATAAAGTGACATTTTTTGATTTAATGTGCATGTGAACCATTTGTGTTTAGTGACATTGATATTTATGATGTGAATTTTTAAGAAGAGCTGGGTCTTTTGGCCAGAACCTAATGAATTTTAAAAGCAAGTGATCTAATGAATGACACTACAAGAAGTGCAGTGTGGATTTCCCCCTTTTTTCATTTTCTTTTTAGTCCTATGTTTACACTTCTTTTTTTGGGGGCCTTTTTCTTTTTTTGAGATGTTGATTTGGAATTTAATGTGGGACTCTGTCAGTAGATTACTGGTGCTGTTCACAGGATCCAAGGAGAGTTAGGGGGCCACGGGCACCATCCTAATGTCTTGGTCACTTGACAAGACCATGATATAGGAGGTATGTGTGAGAGAGGCTTCAGAGAGGTATCGGTTGTCCAAAGCAGTCACTAGGATGCTTTTAGGCATACATACCAAGGATATGGCACTTGCCACGTAAATGCTTGTGTATGTGTACACCTTTTGGTTGTATACAAAACTTTTGGTTGTATGGACAAACTTACACATCAAATTTGGGTATGTCAACAGTATAGGGTTAGTAGAATATCAGATACACACACTGGTGGTTTTATAGGATATAATATACATTATATTAACTCATATGAATTGTAAATTGTTTTGGGAAATTATCCTGATATATTATGTTTACATTGTTATTTTTTACTGCTGATGAAATAAAAAGTATTTTTTTCAAACTGAATAGGCAATACAAGGTATGGAACACCCATTAGCCTTTTTACAATGTTTATACTTTGTTATGTTGGGCTTTCTATAGAAAATAGGGCACTGTTGAACTCTGGAGTTGTGGCTTTGACAAAGACCCAGGAGATCGAAATGTGTCAGCCTAAATAAAACGTTATTGTTGAAGAACATCGAGGAGAGGAGTGCGGGCATCTTCTTGCATGATAGCGTGAGTATTTTTGTTATTTATATACAGGTCCTGCGCCCGTTTTGCCTGGCACTGACCCCATGAGGTGGAAGCAGTCGGGAAAAAGGCAGGACCCTACACTGGAGATATATATATATGTGATCAAGGCCTGCGAAGGCCGAAACGCGTCATGGCGGCGAGCTGATTCTTAAATAAACACAATTGCACTAAGGAAGTGTAGTCCGTTCCTGTTTTGTTCTGCATGCTGAATGGAACTTTAAAAGCAAGGTTGTGAGTGATATATATATATATACATATATATACATAAAAATATGTATATATATATATATATATATATATATATATATATATATATATATATATCACAAAACACAGGTAGCTCACTAGGAAACGCACTCGAGCCTTCACAGGTTACCAGCCTCGATTTCAGGTATGGAGATGTAAGCAAGCAGGTAAGTCATGCAGCCTCCTCTAGCTCCGACGCGTTTCGAGTTTCCTCTTAATCATGGTGCAAGGAGGAAGTTCGTGCAGGTTGCGGGCCAACTCCCAAATATATACGAAGTCCCGCCCTCAATAAGGCAATACCGGGAATTGTGGGAGTTGTAGTGCAAACAATGTCCGCTAAAAGTCAAGGGCACTTATCACTGCGTTTTAAGTCCTCAGTGGACCCCCACTTGGCAACACCTCCTCAATCCTACGTGTTGGCCCCGCAAACCGAGACAATGAATTCATCTCTGCGGCTCCCTTTGATACTTGGGATGGTGCAGTCTCCGGCGGATGAGCGTCCGCCTCAATATGTCAAAACACAGGTAGCTCACTAGGAAACGCACTCGAGCCTTCACAGGTTACCAGCCTCGATTTCAGGTATGGAGATGTGAGCTAGCAGGTAAGTCATGCAGCCTCCTCTAGCTCCGACGCGTTTCGCCGGAGACTGCACCATCCCAAGTATCAAAGGGAGCCGCAGAGATGAATTCATTGTCTCGGTTTGCGGGGTCAACACGTAGGATTGAGGAGGTGTTGCCAAGTGGGGGTCCACTGAGGACTTAAAATGCAGTGATAAGTGCCCTTGAATTTTAGCAGACATTGTTTGCACTACAACTCCCACAATTCCCGGTATTGCCTTATTGAGGGCGGGACTTCGTATATATTTGGGAGTTGGCCCGCAACCTGCACAAACTTCCTCCTTGCACCATGATTAAGAGGAAACTCGAAACGCGTCGGAGCTAGAGGAGGCTGCATGACTTACCTGCTTGCTCACATCTCCATACCTGAAATTGAGGCTGTTAACCTGTGAAGGCTCGAGTGCGTTTCCTAGTGAGCTACCTGTGTTTTGACATATTGAGGCGGACGCTCATCCGCCGGAGACTGCACCATCCCAAGTATCAAAGGGAGCCGCAGAGATGAATTCATTGTCTCGGTTTGCGGGGCCAACACGTAGGATTGAGGAGGTGTTGCCAAGTGGGGGTCCACTGAGGACTTAAAACGCAGTGATAAGTGCCCTTGAATTTTAGCGGACATTGTTTGCACTACAACTCCCACAATTCCCGGTATTGCCTTATTGAGGGCGGGACTTCGTATATATTTGGGAGTTGGCCCGCAACCTGCACGAACTTCCTCCTTGCACCATGATTAAGAGGAAACTCGAAACGCGTCGGAGCTAGAGGAGGCTGCATGACTTACCTGCTTGCTCACATCTCCATACCTGAAATCGAGGCTGGTAACCTGTGAAGGCTCGAGTGCGTTTCCTAGTGAGCTACCTGTGTTTTGACATATTGAGGCGGACGCTCATCCGCCGGAGACTGCACCATCCCAAGTATCAAAGGGAGCCGCAGAGATTAATTCATTGTCTCGGTTTGCGGGGCCAACACGTAGGATTGAGGAGGTGTTGCCAAGTGGGGGTCCACTGAGGACTTAAAACGCAGTGATAAGTGCCCTTGAATTTTAGCGGACATTGTTTGCACTACAACTCCCACAATTCCCGGTATTGCCTTATTGAGGGCGGGACTTCGTATATATTTGGGAGTTGGCCCGCAACCTGCACGAACTTCCTCCTTGCACCATGATTAAGAGGAAACTCGAAACGCGTCGGAGCTAGAGGAGGCTGCATGACTTACCTGCTTGCTCACATCTCCATACCTGAAATCGAGGCTGGTAACCTGTGAAGGCTCGAGTGCGTTTCCTAGTGAGCTACCTGTGTTTTGACATATTGAGGCGGACGCTCATCCGCCGGAGACTGCACCATCCCAAGTATCAAAGGGAGCCGCAGAGATGAATTCATTGTCTCGGTTTGCGGGGCCAACACGTAGGATTGAGGAGGTGTTGCCAAGTGGGGGTCCACTGAGGACTTAAAACGCAGTGATAAGTGCCCTTCAATTTTAGCGGACATTGTTTGCACTACAACTCCCACAATTCCCGGTATTGCCTTATTGAGGGCGGGACTTCGTATATATTTGGGAGTTGGCCCGCAACCTGCACGAACTTCCTCCTTGCACCATGATTAAGAGGAAACTCGAAACGCGTCGGAGCTAGAGGAGGCTGCATGACTTATCTGCTTGCTCACATCTCCATACCTGAAATCGAGGCTGGTAACCTGTGAAGGCTCGAGTGCGTTTCCTAGTGAGCTACCTGTGTTTTGACATATTGAGGCGGACGCTCATCCGCCGGAGACTGCACCATCCCAAGTATCAAAGGGAGCCGCAGAGATGAATTCATTGTCTCGGTTTGCGGGGCCAACATGTAGGATTGAGGAGGTGTTGCCAAGTGGGGGTCCACTGAGGACTTAAAACGCAGTGATAAGTGCCCTTCAATTTTAGCGGACATTGTTTGCACTACAACTCCCACAATTCCCGGTATTGCCTTATTGAGGGCAGGACTTCGTATATATTTGGGAGTTGGCCCGCAACCTGCACGAACTTCCTCCTAGCACCATGATTAAGAGGAAACTCGAAACGCATCGGAGCTAGAGGAGGCTGCATGACTTACCTGCTTGCTCACATCTCCATACCTGAAATCGAGGCTGGTAACCTGTGAAGGCTCGAGTGCGTTTCCTAGTGAGCTACCTGTGTTTTGACATATTGAGGCGGACGCTCATCCGCCGGAGACTGCACCATCCCAAGTATCAAAGGGAGCCGCAGAGATGAATTCATTGTCTCGGTTTGCGGGGCCAACACGTAGGATTGAGGAGGTGTTGCCAAGTGGGGGTCCACTGAGGACTTAAAACGCACTGATAAGTGCCCTTGAATTTTAGCGGACATTGTTTGCACTACAACTCCCACAATTCCCGGTATTGCCTTATTGAGGGCGGGACTTCGTATATATTTGGGAGTTGGCCCGTAACCTGCACGAACTTCCTCCTTGCACCATGATTAAGAGGAAACTCGAAACGCGTCGGAGCTAGAGGAGGCTGCATGACTTACCTGCTTGCTCACATCTCCATACCTGAAATCGAGGCTGGTAACCTGTGAAGGCTCGAGTGCGTTTCCTAGTGAGCTACCTGTGTTTTGATATATATATATATATATATAGGTATTCACTGAAAAACCAAAGGTTACAGTGACGTTATAGTTAGGCTCAGGTTTCACTTGTACAAAGCCAGCCAGAGAAATCCAGTAGTAATAGTTAGCTGAGCTAACTATAACTCACGCCCACAATGCACTGCTTATGACCTCACATATTACATCACTCATGACATGGTTAGAGTCATCACTGATGACATCTCAAATGACATTACTGATGACATCATCCGGTAACAGTGAGTGTTTCTAAAAAGTTTATGAATGTTAAATATATATACACCAAGGTGTATGGATGAATCAGTGGGTGTATGCGTGCCTGCTTGGGTGATTTAGAGGGTACGTGACTGACTGTATAAGTGAGTGATTATATATGTCTCAGTGAATGTATGGGTGAGTGACTGGGCTGTGTGAATGTCTGTATCAGTCTGTCAGTTGGTGTGTAAGTGGCTGTATGGTTTGGTGAGTAGATACATGAGTGGCTGTATGGGTTGTTGGTTGGTTGTCTGAGTACCTGTATGGGAATAAGAGTGTCTGTGTGGGTGGGTGAGTGGATGTGTGACTGCCTACATGGATGAGTGAGTGGGTGAGCCAGTGGCTGTATGGGTTTGTGAGTTCATCTGTGAGGGGCTGTATGGGTGAGTGAGTGTGCGTATGGCTGTGTCTGTAAGTGAATGGATGTGTCAGTGGTATATGGGTGAGTAACTTCAAATGTGGAAGGCAGTGTAGGTGAGTGTTGGAGTATATAAGTGACACTATGTGTGAGTGAGTAATTATGAGAGTGGCTGTATGGGTGGGTGTGTGCTTCTGTCAGTGACTATATAGGTGAGGGAGTATGTGTTATTATCTGCATGAATAAGTGAGTTGTGGTGTGTATAACTGTATAGGTGAGTAAGTGGCTGTATGATTGACTCTATGGGCGAGTGAGTAGGTGTGTGAGTAGCTCTACGGGTGACTCACCGTGTGTGAGTGGCTGTATGGGTGTATGAGTGGATATATCAGGGGCTGTATTAGTGAGTGAGTTGGTGTATGAGTGGCTGTATGGATGACTAGGTGGATGTGTGTGTAGACCTATGAATCAGTGAATGGGTGTTAACGTACTGGTATGATTGTGTCAATAGTTTTGAGAATGGTAGGGTGGAAGTTGGAGTGGGTGAATGAAAGGTTATATTGGGGTGTGAGTGGGTGTGTGAGAGATTCTGTGGATGATGTCATCAGTGATGTCAGTTGAGATGTCAGTAGTGATGTCAGCAGTGATGTCTCTGACCATGTCATGAGTAATGAAATATGTGAGGTCATAAGTAGTGCATTATGAGGCGTGAGGTATAGTTAGCTCAGCTAACTATAGCTGCTGAATTTCTCTGGTTTTGCATGAGTGAAACCTGAGCCTAACTATAATGTCTCTGTAACCTTTGGTTTTTTCAATGAATTTCTAAGGTTTTTCTGTATTCCATTTCCTAACTATAACGTCCCTTTAACTTTTGTTTTTTTCTGTAAATTTCAAAGGTTTTTTAAATGCTAATTCCTAACTATAACCTCCCTGTAACCTTTGTTTTTTTTCTGTGAATTTCTATGGTTTTTAAAGTAGTAGTCATGTTTGCAGAGTAGGGGGCGGGGTCTCCGACCAGCTCTCAGGAATTCCGCTGTGTAGGACTTAAAGGAGGTACCAGGAGAGCTTCTTGGCCCCCAATGTCCCTCTGGAGCCAAGGGGACTTCATCCCCCAACTAGTTGTGTGCCAGGAGGCACGTTTGCAGAGTGGTGGCAAAAGAATGTCAAGTATCCCAAGGAAGTGACAGTCCCCGGGGCTTTTTCAAGCCCTAGGAGGGGGCCCCGTGTGCCCCCTCCTATATTAATCATATGCCACCGGGACCTGGCCCACCCAGGGGTTATTTTAAAGCAAGCACTGGAGCCTGCGCTTGCTTTTTTAAAACATTTTGTCTGACTCTGTAAAAATTTGTCTTCCTCACCATTTATTAGATTTTCCTCCTGCCAACTCTTTATATTTTGATTCAGAGTTATTGTAAGTTCATTGATGGGATTTTGTTTCAGTTTCTTGAAGTTGGTTACTATATTCAATTGTCTTTTTGCCTCTCTCACATACTGCCACTTGTCCATAATTACTACATTTCCTCCTTTCAACCCCAGGTGCCCGGCTGTGCCAAAAAAAGGATGGCCCTGGGGACCCCATGCCCTAGGGCTCGCTCCAGCAATGTCCTGGGGTGCCCACCCCTGGGTCATAGCTTTGGGAGCAATTGCAAAGCTCCCGCCAAGCAAGAGCAAACACTAAAGTCCTTATTTAGATCTCGGGGGATGAAATACTCTATCACAAATGTGACGGATATCCCTTCCGCCATATTACGGTCTCAATAGGATATAATGGGATGATAATATGGCGGACGGGATATCCGTCACATTTGTGCCAAGATCTAAAACAGGCCCTAAGTCCACTCACAGTGGGCGGAAGCAGTACAATTGCTCCCGCCCGACTGGGAGCAGAGTATTCATACATTTCCCTGCCCACTCTGAAGAGGGCAGGGAAACAGATGAAAAATATGCTCCCACCTGCAGAGAGCAGCCATTTTAGCTGCTCCATGTGGGCTTGAGCAATGCTGGTTCCTGCTAGCGGCAGGTAGCCGACTGGGCCCATGGGGCATTGGGGCTCCCCTCGCGGCCTCCAACAAAGAGGAAGTGGGTGCCCTAGGTGGGCTCCTGGGCACCCACCATTTAGAGGCTGGGCCCCATGGAATGTGGTCCCCATGGACTAATATTGGCCTGGGGAGGGGGGCTGCATGCCCCCCTTCAGAAAATGGCTCTGCCTAAGAAACTGTAACTCATGCCGTAAGGTAACTATAACTCGTGCCCTTGCCATGCACTGCTAAGTACCCCATATATTACATCACTGATGACATATTCTATGAAATAATTAATAATATCAAATTAAAACTGTGCATGGCGAGGGTTATAGTACCTTAGGGCACGAGTTATAGTTTCTTGAGATAATTCTAACTATAACTGCTTAATTTCTATTGTTTTGTGTTTGTAAAGTCTGAACTTAACTATAACTTACCTGTAACCTTTGTTTTTTTGTGTGAATATAGACATATATATAAAAAAGGGTTTCACTTCCCTGATATATACATTCGTTGTAAAGACATATGTGGTAAAGGCATATGCGTGGTAAAGACTTGTGTGGTAAAGGTAATGAGTGGTAAATTCATTGTGTGGTAAAGAACGTGTGGTAAAGGAATGCGTGGTAAAGGTATGCATTGTAAATTTATCACATCCTCGGACAGCTATGTGAAAGGTCTGGCTCTGCTTTTTGTTGATCTTCACTTTGGCATCAAACAAGAATCCTGATCAGTTAGCAGACTGTCACATCTCAATCAGGATGAGCATAATCCAGCACCCCCAAGTCAATTTACTGCGTCTCACTTCAAAGTAGAATTATAAAACTTCTTTGTATGAGGTGTCTGAATGTTATTTGGGGAGAACCAGATGACATTGTGGTGGTGGATGTGATGGTCTTTGTTTGAAATGGGGTCTTTAGTTGGTAGAGATATGCACCCTGTCCAAGCAGGGACCACCACTCTAGTCAGGGTAAGTCAGATACACACACTAAATTAACCTGTGCTCAACCTCTGGCAGCTTGGCACAGAGCAGTCAGGCTCAACCTAAGAGGCAATGTGTAAAGTATCCATGCACCACTTAAATTACAGTAACACAGTAAATAAACCACAAAAAGACTCCACTCTAGTTTGGAGGTATAGAGAATATTTATCTGATTAAAACAAGACCAAAACAAGAAAAATCCAATAGGTAGAAATCGAGATAAGAATTTTTTAAATATTAAATGTGAAAACAATGCTTAGAAGTCACTAGCGGTCAAAAGGTTACTTGATGTCACGAGGCACCAGTGCAAATCCAAAGTTCAGGCTGACCTATATGACGGCAGGGTGGCTACTCGACCCAGACAGGTCCCGCTGAAGATATACAGTGGATGGAGCATTTGTTGATGTCGGACCTACTGTGCTGTCGTCGAGCAGCGCAAATGGGATCCCGCATTGTTGTTGAGCTCCATTGAGGTGAATGCAATGCATTGCCGTCAAGCTGTAACAAGCATCGTGGAGCCACATAGGCTGTAGATTCTTCGTCATGGAGCAGTCTCTGCACCAGCATCGAAGGGCGATGTGGCCGAAATTCTCAAGCAGTCGAGGCAATGCTTCATTTTTGTAGAAATCAGCTGCAGAGCCCACTTCTGAGGCCCAGGACTACAGGGGGCACCTCAGGCAAGGATAGGAGTCACAGATTGCAGAGTCCAGCAGCACCAGCAGAGTTGCAAGAAGTCTTTTGTGTTCCTGAGACTTCTAAAAACAGGAGGCAAGCCAACAAGCCCTTGGAGAATCTTGGATTCAAGGATGCAGAGAGCAGGTCCAGTCCCTCTCACTACCAGTCAAGAAGCAGCAGGCCAATACATCAGTGCACGTTGCAAAGTGGCAGTCCCTCCTGTAGCACAGCACTCAGCAGGCCAACACAGCAGAGCAAGTAGCAAGGTCGCAGTCCCTCCTACAGCACAGCAGGTCTTCTTCCAGGCAGAATGTCCTTGGTTCCAGTAGAGTTCTGATTTGATGGTGTCAGGAGTCCTGTACCTATACTCAAATGTACCTTTGAAGTGGGGGAGACATCAAAGAGGACTTTGAAGATCACAGGTTCCCTGCCTTTCCTGCCCTGGCTCCAGACTCACTAAAGGGGGTATGCAGCTCTTTGTGTGGGGACAGGCACATCCCTATTCAGGTGCAAGCATCAGCTCCTCCCTCCCAATCTACCTCAAGAAGGCCCATCACCCTGGTGATGGGCCATCAGGATACAAATGCCACACCTCAGCTCCCCTTGTGTGTGACTGCCTTGAGTAAATGCACAAAGCCCAGCTGTCACCCAAGCCAGACGTGTATTCCGAAACAGGTAGAGGCTCAGAATGGTTAAAGTAAGAAAACACCAACTTTCTAAAAGTGGCATTTTCAGACCTGCAATTTTTAAAAACCAACCTTACTAAAAGATGTGTTTATAAAGTGTGAGTCCAGAGACACCAAACGTCAATTTTCTATCTCCTCCCAATGGGAAATTACACTTAAAAGATGTTTTAAGGCAATCCCTTTGTTAACCTATATGAGAGATAGGCCTGCAGTTGTGAAAATCAAATGTAAGAGTATTTCACCACCAGGACATGCAAAACTCAAAAGTACATGTCCTACCTTTTAAATACACTGCACCCTGCCCAAGGGGCTGCCTACGGCCTACCTTAGGAGTGACTTATATGTAATAAAACATCAAGTTTGGGCCTGGCAAGAAGGCTAACTTGCCAGGTCGAAATGACAGTTTAAAACTGCCCACACAGGTCTTGCAATGGCAGGCATGAACCATGTTTAGAGGGTTGCTGAGTGGGTGGCGCAATCAGTGCTGCAGGCCCACTAGTAGCATTTAATTTACAGGCCCTGGGCATATATAATGCACTTTACTAGGGATGTACGAGCAAATTAAATGTGCCAATTGTGGATAAGCCAATGTTACCATGTTCAGAGTACAGAGCATATGCACTTTGGTACTGGTTAGGAATATGTCTCTTTACAATGCATGCGAATACATTGCATGCCATTACAATGCGGTTGTTACAATGACTGCGTTGTTACAACGCGAACCAGTACATCGCAAGTCATTAGAACAACTTGCTGTATGGGGCGCACTGGACTTAGGAATAGTATTATTTACTATTCCTACTCCAGTTTGTGCAACAGCAGCGAAGGTGTTGGATTTACAATACAACACCAACACGCCCCCTACAGCAAGTCATTGAAATGACTAGCGATGCAATGGTACGCTTGGTAACAACCGCATTGTAAAGGTACAGCTTTGTGGAGACAGCGTTGTAAACGCTGTTTCCCCTGGTTAGCAGTGGTAAAATGCCCAGAATTCTAAAGCCAGCAAAACGAGGTTAAAAAAATGGGAGGAGGAAGGCAAAAAGTTTGGGGATAACCTTGCAGAAAGGGCCAGGTCCAACAGTCTTCAACCGCTATTTCCTCACTCCTCTGTCTCCACCTCATTCTATCGCGCCACTACTGGTGGTTATAGGCACCACTATGTGATGCTAGTTGCAGGCATGCTATTTCATTCTGATCTATTCCCAGCAGATATTGACGTTTTGTCACTGCCTTTGATGCTCAAACAATCTGAAAAATGATGTCAAGCCAAACGCAATATGCTCGATGATTATGGTTGCCAGGGTCAAGAGTGAACAGTGACATTCTCATGATGATATCTGTTTCCGGAGTACAGGCAAGGCTGCACCGGAACTGCAATAAATCTGTCAATAAGAACAACAGTGGTTGTGGTGGTAACCCATATGGAGAGGGAATGGTAGTGGCAGTTGTGGTGGAAGTGGTAGGGAGCACCGCTTAGTGATTGGCGTCACTGGTTGATGCAACTGCAGTTAAAGTGGGCTGCGAGCACCCCCCTCCTCTGAGACCTGCCTGCACTTATCTGCCATCTCCTGATCATCCTAAAACAGAGAGGCTCCTAAAGTCAGATGACATATTTAATATTTAATACTTGAAGGAAATAGCTAGTGCCAGTAAGGGCAGGTAAAGGAATGAAATAAAGGGTTAAGGTTGAAACACAACAAATGCAGTTCAAAGTGTTTACTTCAGCTGCGCTGATGTCTAAAAACTCTTCGGGGCAGATTTACAAGCCCCTTGCGCCACTTTTGCGTCACTTTTAACATGGGAAAATTGAAGCAAAAGTGGCGCAAGGGGCTTGTAAATCTGCCCCGACCTCCTTAAGACCACTCTAAGGGGCAGATTTACAAGCCCCTTGTGCCACTTTTGCGTCACTTTTCCCATGTTAAAAGTGACGCAAAAGTGGCGCAAGGGGCTTGTAAATCTGCCCCTAAGTATGTGCAGAAAGTAGCCTTTCGCCCACTCATGACCTGCTTCGCCCTTCTGCCTGTCCTTTGCTGCTCTGGAGTATTGGTGGTCCACGTATGTTAAGGTTTTTGAAGGTAGTGTTGCCTCAAATATCTGACATAAAAGTAGTCTTATTTGGAGGTAGTATTATACAGGATTTAGATACTGGTGTTATATATGTGTTAACAAATTGTTTCGCCAAACCATCAACTCCTATATGTTGGCCCTCCTGACCCACTCTGTTTTTATCGACCCGTATGGCAAGTTTATCACCCGCATCTCAGCCCACTCTCTTTATTTCTGGGGAGCGTTCAGCGCTCACTCCCTTCTAGGCTGAGATCTGCTGATATCAGCTGAATATAATGAACCTAACCCGTGCCAGGCTTCTGCGTGCAGCAACCGGACCTCACCATAAATCGAGGATTCGTGAAAAAATGGGCACCTCATAAAGGAGGGGTCTCTTATCAAATCCATGCCCAGCAGCTGTGCATGTCTCCGTCACACTGCTCTTGTTTATTTACAGCTTGTTTCTAACGTAGGTTGGGAAAGATTTCTTTGCATACTCCAGGATGTTCCTCAGAAGGGTGTGTCTGCGCTGTAGTTACCTTTCGATCCCTACCTTTAGTGTCGCCACTGAAAATAAAGACATTTATTACGAAGTTTGGCGGAAGTTAAGTTCCGCTAATCACATTTGTTCTGCTCATTTCTTTCCTGCTCTTTATACACAGATCCTACATTGGGTCTCTAGCCTTTTCCTCCCTTACTGACTCATATTGCACTGCAGATGTTCCGGCTTTTCCCAAATAGCAGACTGGACCTTATTGAATGCCATTCGGTAGCCCTTGGCTGGTTTCTAAATGTTGTTTCCTCACATTCTTGTGCTTACATCAGAAGTCTAAGCCACGCCTACACACTCCTGAACCAAGTCTGGGGCAGACTCTTGGGTCTCACACACAGACACTAAAACTCAGCACTAATGGATTAAACACAGCTAAAACTTCCTTCCCCTCCATGCAGGGCAGATGCAGTAATTACTCTAGAAAGTGCCAACATGAGGTAGGAAAGTGCTATAGAACTCATACAATAAAACAGAATACTGGTGTTGCAGTATGTAAGAAATTGAGTCATTGGTTGAAGGAGGTGGAACTCCAATTAGCCAACAACCACAATCCTTGTCAAAGTGAACTTCAAAGGTCACTAAATTAAATGAGACAATGAGTAAAGTCTTTATGCAGCACACAAAGAGTAATAAAGTGAAAACACAACACAAGAAAAGTCCGAAGCCAATTTAGAAAAATATTGCAAATTTTAATAAATAAAATAACACCAAAATACATTAATTCCAATCAGTAGAACCAGATTTCTGAAGTTTTAACATTTTTAGTGAAATGTAGTGCCTAAAAGATCAAAGCGCCAACCGCAGGTATCTGGTTGCGTGAGACCGAGGCAAAGTAGACGTTACAGCTGACCGTGATGGAGCATGGGTCAGATACAAGGGGTAGATTGGGCCTGGTCTCGGCTTAGCTTCAGATTTAGAAGAAATTTCAAGAAAAGTTCTGGAGAAGGTAAAGTCTCAGCAGGGCAAGATAGCAGGGTGTAGCTGAGAGGATGTCTTTGACGTCAGGGAGCCACTGGATTCCGCCTCGGGGAAGATGTTGACAATGTGGAAAAAAGCACTGCGTGGAAAAAGCTGGGTTTTCAGGCCGAGGATGTTGTCATCGAAGGGGTGCTGGTCGTTGTCGAGCCCAGTGAAGATATCTACCTTCAACCTTAGAAGTTTTTCTGGAGTTCATATTGTCCCAATGGGACTTGGCTGCAGGTTGTAGCCAAAGAGGGCTCCACCATGCCAGATACCACCATCAGGAAGTCCAACTGAAGAGGATTTGCTGCTGTGGAGAAGAACATAGAGGGTGCTTTGGCAAAGTCAATACCACCGGTGATGCACTTTCATTGGATTGGCTTGCAGGTAGGTTCTGGTTTCCTGACGGTTCTCAGAGCAATTTTTGATGCAATGTTTTCTAAGTCCCACATTTTGGATTCTGGTAGGAGGCCACTCCAGCACCAGAACAAGGATCAAGGTCCTGGGGAGCACCACTTGTGGGGTAAGGACTCAATTCCATAGAGGCCAGCAGCAGGGTTAAAGGCCTCAGGAACTTGTTATGTCGCTGTAGCTCACACAGGAGGATAGCCAACTCGCCATTGAAGACACTCTAATGGGCCTGAGTTCAAGGTGAAGGTCCAGTCCTCTTTCTTCAGACAGCAGGGCAGGAAGACAGTCCTTTCAGCAGCTGTGAAGTCCTTCTGGCAAAAGGGTAGCAGGACAGTCCTACTTCCGAGCCTTCCACAGGTCCAGGAGTGTCCTGAAGACTGGCTCTAGAGGTCCAATATTTCTACATAGTGCTAGCCTTTTTGTGTCGGGGGAAATCCTGTCCTACCCCACACCTGGTTTTGGAAACGTCTTCCCTTCCCCTGTCAAGGGTTATCAACTGTCTGGGGTGAATAAAGACTGGTTTCAAGTTCCTTTGTGTGTGCTGGAGGCAAGCCCCAGAAAGTGTAAGTAGGACAGGACACCTCTCCACCCCAGGAATTCTGGCAGGATGGTCCATCCTGCCCACACCTAATCCCCTTTGTTTCACTATCTGGGAAACCTCAGAAACCTCAACAGCAAAGCCATTCACAGTCACGCGACCCAGCATGCTGGCAGAAAGCAAAAATGTTTGGGACAAGAAAATGCCAACTTTCTAATAGAGGCATTTTTAGAATTGTGACTTAAAATTGACTTCACCATTGAAGAGGAATTTAAATTACAATTCATTTGAGTTTCAACAGCATATCTTTCTACATGCTCCCAATCTAAATTTAGCATGTATTAAATGTAGTAAGGTAACCCAGTACTAGTCAATGGGAGATATAAGCCTTACAACAGTTTTTCACTGCCAGGACATGTAAAACTTAATTACACATGACCTACTTTTTATATACCATGTACACTGCCCTATGAGCGGTTAGGGCCTACCTTAAGTGTGAGTTATACATATTAAAAAGGAATATTTTAGGCCTGGCAAAAGGTTTATTTCGCCAGGTCGCAATTGCAGTTGAAAACTGCACTACAGGCTGCAGCGGCAGGCCTGATACATGTTTTAAATTGCTACTTATGGAGGCCGCTGTGTGGCCAGTGCACCAACGGTGTGCCAAAGGCAAGCCTGTCTGCACCCGTCCATGCATGGACTGCACCCAGCGCCAGGACCACTACTCCTCCCTCCATCGGTCGCTACACCACCAAGGAGCTCCTGGCCCTGGACCCCGAAACACCAGCTGCTTCACGTCCTCTCCACAATCAACCAAAGGTCCCTTCACCTGCTGCCACTGACATTTCTCCTGCTACACGGGACCATCTGCCCGCACTGGACACCACACCACTCCCGCTCAGAAGACTACGAACAACCCGGTACCATTCCTATGCATTCTGCTCAATGCAAGTTCCCCCTGAAAACATGCCATGGAAATCTGGGACACAATCACCACCCTCTCTCCTGACATTGGCTTTATCACTGAAACATGGCTCAACCCCTCCTGAACCCTGACATTGCCCCCACCACTCCCGACACATACAAGATGATACACCGAGTCTGCACCGATTAACACAGCGGGGGCATTGACATCACATTCAGGGAAACCATCCGATGCACTGTCACCAACGATGACCCGACGCCTCTCATGGAACACTTTAACTTCCATCTACAGACCAATGGTAAGACCACAATACAAGGCACCCTCATCTACAGACCCCCGGGACCACAACCAGCCTTCTGCGACGTCATCTCCAACCTCATAAACTCCCTAGACATTGAGACTCCCTCCACTATGTCCTACTCAGTGATCTTAATTTCCACGTCAATGACCCCAATGAAGCCAACTCCATCACCATCCTGGAGAACCTGAACAACATAGGCCTCACCCAAAAGATCACCAAACCCACTCACAAAGCTGGACACACACTCGACCCTATCCTTACCTCCAGTGACAGAATCAAATTCACCCATGTCACCAAACTCACCTGGACTGACCACGCCATTGCCCACTTCACCATTGCCAATGCCCAGCACTCTGTCTCCAAGCACCACCTCTCCTCCCACCGCAGCTGGGGCAAGATAACCATAACTCAGTGGACACAGGACCTCAGCACCACACAACTTGAAATGTCAGCAGACCTGGACCAGGTTGTCCAGAACTTCTCTGCCTGGATCACCAAATGCGCTGACAGAGTCGCCTGATGAAACCAGCAAAAGCCAACAAATCCTCAAAACAAGCCAGCTGGCACACCCAAGAGCTCAGAACCACCAAACACAACTGCCACCTACTCGAGAAACTATGGCGCGTCACGGAGAACACCTCTAACAGAGCCACACACAAATCAGCCCTCAGCAAATGCCACCTGCGCATCAAGGAAGCCAAGAGAACAGCCATCGCTACCCACATTGATACCATGGCCAACCACACGAAAGAACTCTTCAAAATAGGTAAAGAATTCTCCAACCTGACAGCGACACAGAACACCATCCACCCCTCCCAAGAACTCTGCGACACCCTCTCGGACTACTTCCACAGCAAAATGGCCACCATCTACAATAACTTTGGCCCCCATCCCACCACTCTCAGCCTTGACTACCTCGACCAACCAGCGAACACCAGCCGAATGATCACCTCCTGGTCTCCGCTCACCACCCAGACCACCACAGCCATCATGTCGTACATCCACTCCCGGGCACCCACCGATCCCTCCCCCCGCCATCTTTTCAATCTCTGAAGCAACCTAATCAGCCCGGAGCTCACCAACATCCTCAACACCTCCATCCCCACAGCCACCTTCCCGGACAGATGGAAACACGCAGAGGTCAGACTCCGCCCTAAATAAAACCTCTGCGAACCCCAGCGACCTCAAAATCTACTGATTGATCTCCTTACTCCCCTACCCAGCCAAAGTACTTCAGAAAGCCATCAACCAACAGCTCATCGAATACCTGGAACACAACCTCCTCTTTGATGCCTCACAATCAGGATTCCATGCCAACCACGGCAATAAGACCGCGCTGATTGCCTCCACAGATGACATCAGAACCTTCCTAGACCCCAGAAAAACTGTGCCCTTAATCCTCCTCGACCTCTCTCTAGCGTTCGATACTGTCTCCCACCACCCCCTCATCGACAGACTCTACAGCATCCGCATACAGCACAACACTAAGTAGATTGCCTCTTTCCTTGCAGGATGCACACAGAGGATCCGACTGCCTCCCTTCTGCTCTGCACCCAACAACTTATCCAAATGGATAAGAGACAACTGCCTCAAACTCAACTCGGACAAAACAGAAGTACTAATCTACGGGAAGAACACCTCCGTATGGGACCATAGAGGGTGGCCAGCAGAACTCGGACCTACACTCACACTGACCAACAATGCATGCAACCTTGGGATCATCCTTGACACCCAACTGACCATGAAATGACAAGTCAACACTGTCACTTCCTCCTGCTTCCACACCCTTTGTCTGCTCTGCAGAATCTTCAGATGGATCACAATCAACACCAGAAACGCAGGCCCTCATCACCAGCTGCCTCGACTATGGTAATGATCTCTGTACCATAATTTCCACCTAGCTCCTCAGAAGACTCCAGACCATACAGAACACCGCAGCCAGACTCATCCTGGACCTCCTCAAAGGGACCCAAATCACCCCCCCCCATCTCAGAAACATCCACTGGCTCCCCATCCAGAAGAGATGCCAGTTCAAAATCCTCATGCACGCCTACAAAGTTCTACATGATCGTGCACCATCCTACATCAACCGTTGACTGAACTGCCATCTGCCCACTAGACATCAGCGCTCCGCCTCACTCGCACTCCCCCGCATCAATTGCAGCCACAGCAGGTGCCTCTCCTCCTAGATCGCCGCCAAGAGATGGAACAACCTTCCCCTCCACCTTTGAACAGCAACCTCCCTGTCTGACTTCAGAAAGAAACTCAAGACATGGCTTTTTGACTAAGACACGGCACCCTCAGTGCCCAGATACCCCTAGAGGTGACAGTGCTGCACACTACAAATGCTGATTGATTGACTTTAGTGGGGGGCAAAATGAGTGCTGCAGGCTCACTAGTAGCATTTGATTTGCATACCCTGGGTACATGTAGTACCACATTACTAGGGACAAATTAATTGTGCCAATCAGGTATAGGCCAATGTTACCATGTTTTAGATAGAGAGCATGGGCACTTTAGCACTGGTTAGTCTTAAAGCCAACAATTACGCATTCAGCAAAGCAAGAGGGGTGAAGTCAAAATGTTTGGGGAAATACCATGCCAAGGATGTCAGGTTTAACAATGCATATATCCCATACCCCACAGACAGACTTAATGGCATAAGTGCTCTGCCTCTGAACTCTGATGGAGTTCCTGTTCTCCTGTTGTCAGCTAGTAATAGCTTTCTGTGGTATTCTATATTTCTTACTTGCGCCATTGTAATATGTTCTACTGTGAGTCTCTGCAAGAATATCTAGCCTGTGTCATCAGTGTCTTGGAATCCTGTGGTTCCCAACTTCAGTCTGGAATGTATAGATTCAAAATAGTGAGCTGTTGTGTTGGAGCCAGATCTAAAGCTGGGACTAGCAGGCTGGGGTGTGAAGACCAACTTCAATAAAAGATACTTCTTGCACATTCGTGGTGTTTGGACCATCTTTACAATAGCAACGAACTGAAAGAACCTGTGTTGGATCTACATACACACCTCAACACTAGCAACCTCTTCAACAAAGAAGAAACTATTGTTATTGTATTTCTACCCTACACTATAGCTGTGAAAGAGTGCCTCTACTTTTAATCAAAACTAAATACTGCACTTAAGAAAAGTGAATCTGCACAACCTTGTGGCCTCGGCTTAAGTTGTCATTCCGGCTTCCTATTGAGTGGTGACTGCGTGAACTTCGTTTTGAATTAGGAAGGCATGGACAGTGTTATATATTGAAATTGTCTGTGGTCTTGGATTACGAAGACAAGTGCTTCTGAAGAGGAAGAGATTGTTGAGTGACTTGTGGCGTTTAAACTGGACAATATTTACTACCTTGTAAATGACTCTTTCTGCTGGTTCTATGAAAGGCACAACTCGTGGTGTTTAAACTGCACACTATTTGTTGCCTTTGTAAATAACACTTTCTGCTGGGTCTATAAAAGGCACAACTGCCGCGCATTGCTGTGTTTATCTTTGAAAGGCTCCTACACTTTTCGAATCTGAACACCCTGGGCAGAGCACAACCGCTGCGCTTTACAGCTGAAAGGAAAATGTCTCTACTTCTTCATTGTTTATGTCCAGAAGGACAAGAGATCTTCCAACATCTCCCACAATTATCCACACAAGAGGCAGATGACCTCAATGATTACGAAATATGTTTAAAAAAGTAGATTTGCACTTTTTGCCCAAAGTGTCAACAGTATTAGAAAGACATAATTTTGTTGAAACGTATGCAGAGAGTGGGCGAAAATGTTGAGGACTATGTTACGGGATTAAGGAAATTAGCATCCACATGTAATTTTGGGTCTAACTATGAGGAGAGATTGCGAGATCAATTTATGTTAGGGTGTTTTTTGGATAATGTCAAAGAAGCATGTTGGGAAAAGGATAATCCCTCTTTATCAGAAGTAATTACCATAGCAAAGTTGTGTGAACATACCAAAGCATGTGTAGCAGAACTAAAAAAGAGAGATGATGAGGGACTTAAAGAAGCAAATGTGGAAGTGGTAAATACGTTTAAAGATAAACAAAATAATGTGACAAATCCTCAACAGAACAAAAGTGAAAGTGGTAAATCGCAATATAACTAGAATAGTTACAACAAGAATACTGTTTACCCAAAGAAATTCCAAGGAATGTGTTACAGATGTGGGGAGTATGGACATGTGGCTAGTTTTAAGGAATGAATTGGATGGAGGGCCATGTGTAAAAAATGCAGAAAGAAGGGTCACGCATCAAAATGTTGTCTTAGTGGTATTGAAAAAAAGACAGTCCAAGAAGTTGTTTGTGATGAAGAGTATGAAGTAGAAGAAAGAATCTTGAGGGTCTCTGAAGGAGTAAAAAAGTGGTCTGTTTGAACTAGTCCTCATTAATGACACTCCTGTGCGAATATTGTTTGACTCTGGGGCCAAAAACACACTCATTCTCAAGGAAGTGTATGATAAACATATGAAAAGTAAAATGGTGTTACATGAAACTGACATCAAAGCCAAAGGTTATGGGGGTAAGCCCATCAAGATTCCAGGATATTTCAAAAGTAACATTACTTTTAAAGATCGAGTCACTGTCGGGAAGGTGTATGTCTCCGAGAGGGGTGATTCATTAGTTAGTTGGATACATCAGAAAGATCTCGGAGTTATACTAGACCCCAATGAAAATCCATTGGTGAAGTTAAAACAGTATGTGTTGAGTGATATGCACGAGAGCCGAGAAGACAAAAGGTATGAGCCACTAAGTAAAGTGAAGTTGAGTGGTCCTTCTTTTGAAAGGGAATTTTCAAAGGTCTTTAATGAACATTTGGGCTACTTGAAAGGGTATTCGCACAAAATAATATTAAAAAAATAATCAGTGCCTATCATCAGTAAAGTAAGAGGTGTGCCCATCAAGGTGAAAGAAAATATGGAAATAGAACTTGATTAGCTGTTGAGTGGTGGTATTATCACAGAAGTGTTTGGCTCCGGTTGTCATGGCACTTAAGAGCAATGGTGAATCCAGCCTCTACATAGATTTGAGGGAACTTAACAGGTGCGTGGTTGTGGACCATTATCCCCTTCCCAACATCTCCGCGATGTTGTCCCTATTGGAAGGGGGTAAATTCTTCTCTTCCATAGATTTGGCATCAGCGTATCATCAAGTAAAGTTGTATCCTGATTCCCAAGATCTAACGACGTTCATAACTCTGTTTGGGACCTTTAAGTTCCTCAGGATGCCTTTTGGGCTCATATCTGCTGCGGCAGTTTTTTAAAGAATGATGGAGCATATTTTTAAAGATGTCAAGGGAATTAAGATCTACCAAGATGACATACTGGTTTTTGGATGAAACATGGAAGAACATGACAATAGAGTAAGAGAAGTTTTAAGAAATTTGGAAGCCAATGGTCTTACCCTTAAGGCCAAGAAGTGTAAATTCAATCTCACTGAAATTTATTATTTGGGACACAAAATCTATAACTCAGGCATTGAACCCAGAAAGGAGTTGGTGAATACCATCAGTTGTATGGCCAGTCCTAGTAGCAACGAGGATGTAGTTAAGTTTTTAGGCATGACTGAATACTATGCCAAATTTATACCCAATTTTTCACACAAGACTCATAACATGAGGCTGCTTTTAAAAAAAGGGGTGAGTTTCAATTGGAATTCAGAATGTGAGAAAGAGTTTGTTTTGGTTAAACAGCTATTGTCCAAAGCCACCAGCTTGAGTAGTTTTGAACCAGGTCATGAGTTTATTGTCATGACAGATGCCAGTTCGGCAGGATTAGGGGCTGTCATGTTACAAGAACATCAAGGTTCAGAAAAAAAACATCTTGTTCCTATCCAGAAGTTTAAGAGGAGCAGAATTCAAAGAGGCGTTGGGCATATTCTGGGCAATAAGAAAACTTCGCAAATTCTTGTGGGGCTGCAAATTTACTATTAAAACTGATCACAAGCCGTTGAGGGAGATTTTTTTTAAAAAGGGTCTAGACAATATTTCTTCCAGAATAAGGAAATGGGTGGTGGCTCTCCAAGAGTTTGAGTTTCGCGTAGTATATGTTCCAGGTGCAAAGAATAACTTGGCTGATTGCTGCTCACGTTTAATTGCTGGAAATATCTCTAAGGATGAGGAGCAAGAAGATGAGTTTAGTGATTTTGACGAATATTCAGTTTGTCTTGTCAATGAAAGTGCAATCAAGACGGATGAATGTGTAGGTGAACTTGCAAAAGATGTTACGCTCCAAGCTGTACTGAATGGAATTGCAGGGAGTTGGAACAAACATGCAAAAACGGAGGAAGCCCTCAGCGGTTTCTTTCGAGTAAAAGATGAGTTAGCATGTCAAAACGGTCTTTTGATGAGGGGTACCAGATTGATCCCTCCAACCAGCCTAAGGATACAATTGGTAGATTTTCCTCATAAGGGTCATCCAGGCATTTCCAAAACCAAGGTGATTCTTAGGCAAACATACTGGTGGCCCAGGATAGACAATTGTGTAGAGAGGATTGTGCAAGAATGTGGAGAGTGCAGCAGGTGTGATAAAGTCTTGAAACCCAGAGTCCAACCCATGACATTAAGACGACTTCCAAAAGAGGCTTGGGAAGAGGTAGTTATCGACATCTTGGGTCCCATTAAACACACCAGTGTAGGTAAGTATGTAATCGTGCTTTTAGATGTATATTCTAGGTGGCCTGAGATCAAAATTACCAACTCAGTGGAAACCAGAGATGTCATAGCATTTCTTGATAACATATTTGAAAAGGAAGGTTTTCCCTCAACCAGAAATGTGTAAATTTTTGGACGACAGACGTAACAGACACAAAAAATCTGCCCTCTATCACCCAGAAACAAACGGTATAGTTGAAAGGTTTAACCGAGTACTCAAGGAAACCATTCAAAGAGCTTTGTCCAATCAAAAGTGTTGATACACTGAAGTCCAAAACAAGGTGAAAAGTTACAGATTATCTCCCCATTCCATGACTGGGAGAACCCATTTTGAACTACTTCGTAAGAGAAAACCTTGCACTATGTTGTGTCCGTCGTGGATAGTTAAAAATCACTTGGTTTTACATTTGAGAAGGGGGACAAAGAAAGAATCGAGAAAGAGGTTAAAAAGATGTGTATGAACAAAAAATGGTTTGACAAGAGGAAGGCTGTGAAGGAAACGGTTGTGAAGGTTGGGGATATGGTCAAAATCCGCAATCCTCACAAGAGTTCCACTTCCCAAAGTTCAAAGTTCCTGCAGCTCATGAAAGTCATTAAAGTGTTTAAGAACGCCATCAGGACTGAAGATCACAGAGTGTGGGATTTAAAAAAGGTTGCCAAACTCTCTAATACTCTTTAGGATGTTTGTAAAGGAAGGGATGCAGACTCTTGTAAAAAAAGTCAAGGGGAGGTAGTAGAGAATGGGAATAGAGGTGCGAGGCGACGTGTCAAACCAAAATATTCGGAGGATTTTGTTCAGTAATAGGGACTTTTACTCTCCCTGTATTAAAAAAAAAATCTGCATTAGAGAGTTCTTTTTAAGTAATTTTTCCTATTTTTCATCATTCTGTATTATAGTTGTCTTGAATGTTATTATTGGGAGGGAGATGTGTGGTATTCTATATTTCTTACTTAATCCATTGTAATGTGTTCTTCTGTGAGTCTCTGCAAGAACATCTAACCTGTGTCATCAGTGTCTTGGAATCCTGTGGTTCCCAAGCTTCAGTCTGGAATGTATATATTCAAAATAGTGAGCTGTTGTGTTGGAGCCAGATCTGAAGCTGGGACTAGCAGGCTGTGGTGTGAAGACCAACTTCAATAAAAAGATACTTCTTGCACATTTGTGGTGTTTGGACCATCTTTACACTTTCCTTGTACACCCATAACATAACTTTTATTTCATTGTAGATGCTGTTAAAAGAACAAGGAGCCATAGAACTACCATCTTGATGAGTTGGGGAGGTCTCTGGAATGGAGACAAATGTTTGAGTTTACTGAGGGGATCAACCTGTACCACGTAAAAATCCTAGTTGTCGCATGATGTGCAGCCATAGGCATAATTTTAGGATTATAAGGGTTCTGAATTGTGACCACTATGATCCCCGTTTGATCCTTGTGAGATAGTTCACAGTTTATCTAATGTGTGTGTGTGAGAGAGAGAGAGAGAAAGAGAGAAAGTGTCTTTCACACACATATTTTTATTTATGCGTGTCTCTTGAATAATTCATCACTGTCTCCCTTTATTACCAGCCTCTAAAAACACTAGATCGTCCTAGAAGACTGTTCAGAAATCCACTCTCAGCTTCTGTGCTGACATGATCATTGGGGGGGCAGATTTACAAGCCCCTTGCGCCGCCATCGTGTCACTTTTTTTGACGCAACGGCGGCACAAACAATGCGGCCAATTCACAACGTGACGCATCTAGGGAGATGCGCCACATTGTACAGCCCTGCGTCACATTATACCTGCGCCAGGTATAATGTATGTAGGGTGGGCGTTCCCACGCAAAAAGCCATGTATAACTGACGCATTGAAATGTACAACATTTCACAGCGTCACTCTACACCTTCACTGCGTCAAAATCCCTACGCCTGCTCAGACCAGGCGTAAGGAATGACTCAAAGCTTTTTGTATGGGACTCACCTATCTCTTGTGGCACATTGGTGGAGTTGCGACACTTTCATGAGCAGCTCCAGCAATGCGTCACTTTTGTACCAACAGATGCGTCAGTATTTCTGACGCATCTGTTAATCCTTGCGCCATGGAGCACTGTATTGTATATTCAGCGCATCCATGGTGGCGCAAGGACATTTGGCACTGTCGCAAGGAAACTGACGCATCTATGCAGATGCGTCAGTTCCTTGTAAATCTGCCCTTTGGTCTTTCATGCTAACAGGCTTTCTAAAGTGGAAAGGTGCTGGGATCTGTACACAGATATACCATGACAGCATGGCGTCAATCTCTACAACTCTCTCGTTACTGAAGCAATAGCAGGATTAAAGTGCCCCTCCTTAGCTTTTGGCCTTTAAAAAACATGCGCCCCCGTCCCTGCTAATGCCGGTGCACAGTTAAAAAGAAGCCACAAATCACGGGCAAATTGTTTCAGCTACCAACAGATTCGAGGCAGTGCGTTAATCTCCAAGTGCAATGCCCAGCTTTCACTCAGTCAGTCATACTTGCAATATCACATGTATAGCCCAAAGTGTGACACGAAATTATGATTTAGTCTTCCTTATATTAAGATCAAATGCCAGACTTTTATTTGCCTGTGCTGTTGCTAAATTTCTAGGGCATATGTGGGGCATCAGGAGGAAAATCAAAAAGTTTTAATGTACTAATTCTATTTTATGACTAACAATTGTATACACATAGATTTTACTCTCCAGCTGGTAGTTTTATAACTTTTTATCTTTTTCTATCATTGCTGGCATTTTTGAGTTGTTCTTATTGCTTTCCGCTGTAGAATATAATGATTGAGATATGACAGAGATAATTTGATGCACTTTGAGTATTGTTTATGTTTTACTTATTTTTTTATTATTTTGCTGCTTGGTCAGTGATGATGTGGAAGCTTTTATGACATGCCTGCCGAAATAAGGGGCACATGCATCAAGCTATTTTGCAATCGCAAACATTGCGAATCGCAAAAATTGGCCGTTTGCGATCGCAAAATAGCGTAATGCAATGCATGAAGCAAAATTGCAGAATCGTGCCTAAATTCGCAAAAATTAGCGATTACCTAAATACCAAATCGGAATTAGCGAGTCCGTAATAGGTAATCGCAAATTGAGAATCACAAACCCTATGCATGAAAAAGTCGCTAATTGCGAATCTGCAAAAAATTGCAATTTGCATTTCTTAAATAAGAACAAATTGAACCAGGTGGTAACCATTTCAAAGTGGACTAATCAGGTGCTAATCATCACCAAACTACTTAAACAGTCCCAGAAGGCATCATAATGTTTCACAATGGCTCTACGTCATGGCAAGGAGGATGAGGCTACGAGCAGCAGCACCAAGAAGAAGGAGGATACAGGAGCGCATTTTCAGAGTGCGCGTTACTTTGCTAGGGCAGACAGAGGAAGAGATATATGATAAATATAGGCTGAATGCAGACATTATTTATGATCTCATAGCTGAATTAGATCCCCTACTGCAGCGTCAGACTCGCAGGACACATGCCAACCCCACTCATGTGCAGGTCCTAGCATCAGGTAGCTTCCAGGGAGTAATTGCTGCAGCTGGAGGTGTCTCTCAAAGTGCCCTATTTCGCTTTTTTTACTCATTCCTTGATGCATGTTGCAGAGGATACACCACCACATAAGGTTCCCCACAACACCACAGGAATTGCAGCAAACTAAATTTGATTTCTAGCAGGTAGCCCATTTTCCCCACGTAATTGGTTGCATTGATGGGACGCATGTAGTCATTTGTCCCCCCTCAGTGAATGAGTACATTTACAGGAATAGAAAATCATACCATTCATTGAACATACAAGTCATCTGCAATTCCAAAAACATCATCACAGACATAGTGGCTAGTTACCCTGGGAGTACACATGACTCCTACATCTTCAGACATAGTGGCATACACAGACGTCTCCTTGCGGGTGAATTTGGAGAAGGATATTTGCTTGGTAAACAGATGTAACACTGTCCTGCAGACTATTCCACCATGCTGGCACATAGCAGTGAGTAATGTATTTTTTTAACATCCTGTAGGTGATAGCGCATACGCTGTGCGCTCCTTTATACTGACGCCCTACCTAAATCCAACTACCCCAAGTGAGCAGCGATATAATGATGCACATATCTCCACACACAACGTCATTGAGAGGACATTTGGTTTACTGAAATCTAGGTTCCGCTGCCGCCACAAAACTGGTGGTGCATTGCAGTACAGGCCAGATACCTGCTGCAAAATTGTCGCCACATGTGCCATGTTGCACAACATAGCCACTAGTAGATGCATACCCCTGGAACACTCTGACAGCGAGCCTGACGAAGACAATCAGTCAAGACAACCACCACAAGCGGCATGCAGTCCAAGTGCAGCAGAGGGGAGACAGAGACGTACAGAAATCACTGAACATTTCTTTTAAGGTGGGTAATGATGAGACAACACACTACGTGCTCAACTGTTTAATGTAACAAAATGTGGTTCTGTGAATGCACACATACCAGGTGCATACAAGTGTTGTAAAAACAAATGAAATGATATGACATTGCAATGGTACTTAAATTTTTTTACAAAAGGATGGGGACAATGGGCTTTTGGAAAGGTCCAACGTACATGCCCTAGATAATCAATAAAGAAGAAGTACGTGGTTCCTCGGTGAATACAGAGTATTTATAGCAGGTCGTGAAAGGAAGGGGATTCTTCCTTTCGGAACTGGTGCCCTCACACACCCAGCAAGCTAGGTGTCATGCTTCTTCATCTGGGCCTGCTCCTCGATCAAAGGCGATTCTTCAGGACCGTAAAGTGAGTCTATCTACACCCAGTGGTGTGGTGAACTACCTACCACTCTTGGATAAGCGGGTTGGATCCGGGACCTTCCCAGATCCAGCGGAGAGGGGTAGGTCAACCACACGGCTTTCATTGAAAGCAGACACATAACTTATATGTGTCCACGGCCCGCTGGATACTGACGAGGCACGATTCAATTAGTGATTGGGTCGTCCATAGAAACAACGGGCGCACAACCCGCTTATCCAAGAGTGGTAGGTAGTTCACCACACCACTGGGTGTAGATAGACTCACTTTACGGTCCTGAAGAATCGCCTTTGATCCTTAAGACAACAATGGCGAGAAACATGTTGACCCACTAGGAATAGAGCGCCCTGATCTTGACCCATTATAGTCAGATAGACGCCTCTCCTTTTTCTTTTTTAAATCAGGCAGGGGGCCTACCAAGAATAAAATATGTTCCATAAGGCACCCTGACTTGTTTTAACTCACTTCACATACTACTACATCCACACAATCAAAAGGGCCCTTACACCCACGGCATCCACCGGCAAGGAACAAAAGATCTCCGATAAAGAGCCCCTTTTTGGGTGCCCGTCGGGTATTGCAGCGCCGACCCGACGAGGAGCAGGCCCAGATGATGAAGCATGACACCTAGCTTGCTGGGTGTGTGAGGGCACCAGTTCCGAAAGGAAGAATCCCCTTCCTTTCACGACCTGCTATAAATACTCTGTATTCACCGAGGAACCACGTACTTCTTCTTTATTGAATGGTACTTAAATGACAGTACATACAATGTTTGTTTGTTTGTTTATTATTTGGTTGCATAAGTTAATTAAAACCATTGCATTACAATAAAACATTAAAAAGGACATCAAAATTCATAGGGGCAAAAAGGAATCTGGGAAAGTGCAATAGTTAAATACCAGCGTTTGTCTAGGGGCTTCTTATCATATTTTCAATGCGGCGTTGCCTTTTGGCTAGTCCCATAAGAGAGTGTCACCCTACTGGCTCCTTCAAGTCGCCAAGGCTACTTTGGTTTCTGTTCTTTTCACTGATACTCTTGTTCTTGTCAAGTGCTTGTGCTTTACGACTGTGTAGGGGAATGTTCTTTCGTGGGCCTTTGTTTAAAATAATCCAGTATCAGCGTTTGGACAGTTTGAGGGCTAGATCGGGAGGCCAAGCCAGGGTACATAGCACTCCTGATAGTTTGTACAAATCTTCCGCAGCGTGCCAGGATATAAAGTTCTTTTTGTGTGAAGCATAATGCAGAGGCCTCCTGGCAGGTGGTTACTTTTTCTCTCAAGCAAAGGTCTCTAAGAAGGATCCTCCTTTCAGTTGCTAAGGTCGGGCAGCAGCACAGGAAGTGTAGCCATGATTCTCGCTTGTATTCACACAGGCGGCATACTCCTCCTGTGTTTTGGTTTGCCCAGGCCCGGCTAAAGTCCGTGATTGGGAATGCCAGCAGTCGCATGTGATAGAGCGCAGTGATATTCTGAAAATTGTAGGGGTACATTATATTCATGGATAGTCTGTACCCGCATATATTCTTATGTGTGCGTTAACCTTAGTTAAAATTCGTGTTGTAATAATCAGTGGTAAATGAAATGTTAAGATGAGTTGTGCCATTTAAGAAACGTAAAGTGGCATTTAGAGGGAATTATGTAACTTTTGATGTTCATTGCAAATGCATAATGAGGTAGCTATATGTAATGTAATGCAGTAGATTTAAATGTGCATCATGTTGAAGTTGCACACGCATAGATGACTAATTGTGTTTAAACGTGATGAAATGTAGTGCTTACAGATGTAACATTTTAAATGTGTTTAAATTGATGTTAAAGGCCTAGATGGAGTAGTTGCTCCTTTGCGTTAAGAAAGGCCTATTCGTTTCCTTATGTTAGCTGGTTTATGTAGGCCTGAAATGTATTTTCCCCTGGTGAGGCTCTCATTTAGAGACAGTCAACGAAATTCATGTGCGTGCAAGGTTGTTCGGTTCTCATGCTTCTGTTGCAGGTGCAAGGACACCGTCCTCGTTAGTTAGAAATAACGCTTTTGTTTTAGGAGTTAAGTATGGACGAACCCGGTTACAAAGTCTCCAGGAATGCCGATAATTGGAAGATGTGCTGAAGAAGCCTGAGACCGAAGGACACATCAACCGTTGCTGGAACAAGTACAAGTTTTGGTGGAAAGTTACCTACCAGAGGTGCCTGGCCAGAGGAGGTGTTGCAGGAGGCGTGGTTACTAAGTGTCCATTTTGTATTAGGGACAGTGCCCCGAGGGATGAGTTAGCAGAAAGAAGGAAGAGGCAGAAGGTAGAAGGAGATTGCAGAGAGAAGGAGAGAGCTGTTAGAGGGTAAAGGAAGGGATCAATTTTAGAATGAAGACTTAGACTGGCTTCTACAACGTGAGTGTACTTCTTAGGAAGTCCTCATGAGCTGACACTTTTCTGGATCTTGCTTGGGTGATGTTAAGTAGGGATGTCACTTTAGGATAGTGTAGGGATAGATTAATTGTTTTTCTCTATAGCTACTAGTGAAGACCAATATAGACGTTGGTGCAGTTATTGCTTGTTTAGTATTCCTGGAATTGCTTATTCTCTTTATGTTATATCGGATTAGATTGGTTCGTAGGATGGACGTTGTATCAGTGCCTTTATATTTTTGCAACCTCGTTCTGAGGTGTCTGCACGTTCAGTTATTTTTGGTTTTGTAATAAACCCCTAAACTTGGAATTCGGAGTCAGTGATCTTTTTCGAGATTTTCTTAAATTGTTTCGTGACAGGATTGGAACGAATGTATTGTTTCTCCCCTTTACACTTCTCAGCAGGTAATAAAGATTCAGTCGACCGAGGTTCCTAGTAATTTGTACAGTGGAATCCGGCGTTATCAGTTGGTAGCGAGAGGATGGTTACCTCTGTAGTAAGGGGAGAAGTAGAGAAGGGTAGTCATTGAATCCCCATAGAGCCCAAGTGATGGTTATCCAGTGGATTGTGAGCAGAGGACGACAGCGTTTGATGGAAACCGATGGCGAGTGATGGTGCGGCGGAAACAGCAGTTCGTGGTGGAGTGAGTATGAACAGGGATTGTGTCTGTTAGATTGCGGTGTTGTTTTGATTGTGTGATGTCTTGCGGAGTTGGAATGAGAGTTGAGTGATTGTGGTTTCGGGCCGAATGTGTGCGGTCCATGAGACTTGATTTATTGATATCATGGGATAAGAGATTGTGGTGTAGAAGATACCCAGAGTTGAAATTGTCTGACCAGAGATTGTGGGAGTCATGAGACGTCGTTGACTAACCCACCGGTGATAGGGAAACATGTGTGTGAGTGCGTGAGTAACCGACGCAGGTTGTGGGTTACTGCATGTGGAACATCGAGTGATTGGATCCTATCGATTAAGTACATGACTGTCTGGCCATTCGTGGGCAGATAGTCTGGGGCAATTGTCTGGTCGTTCGTGGACAGGCAGTTGCCAGAGTTGAGGTCGACAATTACGAGACTGTCCGGTCATTTTGTGGACAGACAGTCAGAGAAGTGACTGTTCGGATGCTTGGTGGACAAACAGTTATTTCAGAGTATGAGAGAGACGCGTGAGTGTGCGAGAGACGAATTGTAAAGGAGGGGAACTGCTGCATGAGGAGGAAGAGTGACGTCAGAGAGTCGTGCTGTCTTAGGTCGATTGGTGTGAAGCCGCGCTGGTATTGGTGGATTGTCATCAGGAAGTCGAATGAAAACAAGAGAAGAAAACGTTGGTTATCATGAAATGTTTTAAAGTTTTACGAGATATGTGTAGAGGAGACAGACGAGTGGTTACTCGGGGGGGAGAAGAAGCTCCACCCGAGGATACCCCAGCCCATTATATGGCTACGAATGTGGGATTGCATACTATAATTTGGCTCGAAAATTGGCATAAAATGACTGAAAATGAGGGAGAATTGACCTTTCCGGGCTATGGCACTTTCAGGTTGGAAGTGTTGTACCAATTGAAAACGGTGATGTCTTAATTGCGACCTTTACCCAGACCAACACAGTTTTTTGGCGCTACATGCATGGATAAGAGCAGCACATGATAGGAAAAGGGACAGAAGTCAGGAAAGGGTGAAAAAGTCAATAAGGGCGTTTCAGGATGCGCGATGGGATGCATTGGAGAAGAGATGGAGGTTGGAAACTATTGAAGGGGATAGGCTATTTCCGTTGATGATAAAAGTAGGAGAGGCCCAGAAGAGTTGGGGTGAGGAAGACGATAGTAACACAGCTGACAGCTTGCTACACAGACTGCTATCAGTAAGACCACCTCCATATAATCCAGATTCCGTAGAGGGAAAGGCAGTATCAACACAGGGAACTGGAGAATCGCAGACTCAACCTAGTGCGAGAGTAGTCGCAAGAATATCAACTGGAACAGAAGGGATGGGAACACACACACCAACAAGCATCGAAGCTAATGGAGTTACAGTTGTTACAAGGCTACCGGATGATCTTACAGTACCGGTTACCATTGGCCCCATAGTGTCAGTATATGACCCAGATCAGGCAGGAAATGGAAGTCTAGCACGATCAGTAGCAGGAGAAGGGACTGGCTCTGGAGGGAATGGCATAGTGAGTGGAATAGGTTACCTTCCGAAACCTATGGAATCAAGTACTCCTTTGCCAGCCACGGCAGACTCCTCTAGAGGACAGGTAGAAGTAAGAACGGCGAGACCAAGGTCTTTGGCCGATTCAAGATCTGACATAAGGATGTGGGAACCACCAGTGAGAAACCCTAATGATAGGATGACAGGAGACTGGGATCACGGGAATACAAGAAGCCAACCAGTCCTAGGGAATATAGCGGAAGGGAACCGATGTGAGGATCAGGACAATGAGAATGGAGAGTCGAGTGGTGCATCAAGTCGAGGGACCCTTAAAACTGCTATAAGAGCAAAGATGTTGGATGTGATAAGGTTAAAAGCTGAGGTAGATGAGATAATTAGTGGGAACCTGCCATTGGAAAGAGTAGAGCTTTATGGACCAGACGAGTTGTTGTTTGTACCGAAAGATGTAACTGGCAATGCGAGATCAGCGCATGAGAAACTGACAGACCTGGCAAAGAGGCACGAAGTGGATCTGTCCAAAACTAAGATGCTGCAGGGAAGTCACAGGTTGCAGTACAGTGACCAGGAACTGGAAGAAAAGAGAGTGATAGGGCTGAAAACTCACATTCGAGAATTGATTGTAGGGATACGTGCATGGAGCATGCTTGATAAATGGAAGGAAAGATGGTCCAAAAAGAAGAGCAACAAAAAGAGTGTACGAGAGACACCGCCTCCAGGAGGGGGGATGATAGGAGTGGGAAATTTTCCTTTGCGAGAGGTACAAAACGGAGGGTATGTGCATGTGCCTTGGAGTAGAGGTGATTTGGCAGCGTTTACAAACGAATTTCCTTGGCTGAGGGAGAAGCCTGTCTAGTGGTACAAGCAGGTCGACCGATTCGTTAAAATCTCGAAGGTGTTGTGGGTTGACCTGAACACATTGTTTGACATTGTAGTACCAAGTGATTTGTGGGCAGCTTGTAAAGTTGCAGTTGATTGGCCAACTTCTGAACCAGACAGGGATTTGGTTACCAATGGTCCTTCACCAATTGTTATGAAAAAGTTTGAGCAAGTAATTACATGGCTGAAATCCAAAATCTCACCACAAGACATTGATTGGGTTAAGATAGATCGAACTGTTCAGGAACCAAAAGAGTCCGTACATGAATATTATGAGAGGCTCTTACAAGCCTTTAAGCAGTACAGTGGGCTAGACACGTTAGACCCCAAAGACATGGGACAATTCGTTTCCAAGTTCATCTTGGGTCTGAGACCAGAAATCAGCTTCATGATTCAGCAGCATCTGATCTGCTGGCAGAACAAGTCGGTGGACGAAATAGTGCGGTATGGGAGGTACTGCAGCGATGAAGTGGACTCGAAACACAGGAAGCTTAAGGATAAGCTGATGCTGGTCCAAATGCAAAACGCTGACAGGGAGGTTCAGACACAGTCAAATGGAGGGACGCTAGGGAGAAGACAGGGAAACAATCAAGGAGGCACCCAGAATGGGGAGGGGCCGGGAAGGGGGAAACCTATAGACCCTAAGACAGGGATGGATGTGGCAACACTGAAAAAGACAACTGCATGTCACTTTTGTCACAAGATCGGGCATTGGAAACGCGAGTGTAGATCGAATCCAGTGAACCAAGTGCAACAAGAGGGAGAGACGTTGCAGGTATCTGAGGTCGTCAATACAGTGACAAGACCCAGGTCCATGCAAGGGGGGACATTGTGCCCGCAGGTGCAAGTTCCGCAACCTCCGAGAATTCCACAGGGAAATTGAACATACCAGCAGATGCCCCTTTTCGAAGATTGCGATGATTACAGTTCAGACCCGTTGGCATGGCGGTGCCTGAGGGGGGAGGAAGACTGCACTCTTGGGGCAGTCTTAGAGGTAGACCAGAGGGGACCGTTTGTAGAGGCGGATGTTGATGGTCATCCCACCACCTTTTTGGTTGATACTGGTGCTACCCGTTCTACTGTGAGATCTGCAGTAGTTCCCAACCTACCCCTCTCGGGACAATCGATCCAAGTAGTAGGAGTGGCCAATAAGAAGATGACTAGCCCATTGACTGAGCTGATTCCTGTGAGAATAGGAACTTTCCGAGATCGACACCAGTTTGTGGTGTGCGACTCAAGTCCAGTCTGTTTGCTAGGACGTGATCTTTTGAGCAAACTGAATTGTACCATCTATTGCACCCCCAAGGGAGTGGAATTACAGACAAATGATGATGATGCCACCTTCAAGGTTGCAAATCAGCATTTCTGCATAGAGATGTACCCTATGTTAACAGTGGAAGAGCTTCCACTTGACTTAAGAGACTCTGTTTCATTGGATGTGTGGGATTTTACAGGAGAAGAGATTGGACTGATCAGAGGTGTTGAGCCAGTTAAGATCCAGGTCAAAAAAAATGTTGAGTTTCCGAGAACACCCCAGTATAATCTGTCGCTGAGACGATCATAGGGATTAAACCTGTAATCGATTCCATGATTCAGCAGGGAATTCTGAAGGAGATAATGGGCAGTCCATGCAACTCACCCATCTTGGGATTGCAGAAACCAAGTGGGAATTCAGAATCGTGCAAGACCTGCGAAAGGTCAACGCGATTGTTGTTCCGTGTTGTCCAGTGGTACCGAATCCATCAGTGATACTATTCCAGATTCCATGTGAAGCTGAGTGGTTTACTGTGATTGACTTGTGCCAAGCATTCTTTTCGATACCTTTGCACGAGGAGAGACAATTTTTATTTGCCTTCCGTCTGGAAGATCGTGTGTTAACGTGGTGTCGTATCCCTCAAGGGTATACAGAGAGTCCATCAATCTTTAATCAGATCTTGAAGAAGAATCTCGAGAGTCTTGTACTACCGCAGAACTCCGTACATTGATGATCTCCTCATCGCATCAGAAACGGAGGATGCTTGTAGGATTGACACGATTGCCTTACTGAATCATTTAGGGGAGAATGGACACAAGGTGTCCCCAAACAAGTTGCAGTACTGTCTGAGTGAAGTTCAGTACTTGGGTCATCGAATTGAGAAAGGCAAGAGAAAGGTGTCACCAGATCGGATTGAGGCGATCATGAACATGACTGTGCCTACCACTCAGAAGGAAGTCAGAATGTTCTTGGGAATGGTTGGTTACTGTCACCAATGGATTCCCAACTTCTCGCTGAAGGCGAAGCCTCTGCAGAGGCTGACGCATAAGGATGTGAGTGATCCGGTAGCATGGGACAATGACTGTCTGATTGCGTTTTTAGAGTTGAGAGAGGGCTTATGTCGTGCTCCAGCTCTGGGAATGCCTGACTACAACCAGTCCTTTTCATTGTTCTGTTATGATCGAGAAGGTTGTGCATTGTCAGTCCTGACTCAGTCATGGAGGTGTCCGTAGACCAGTTGCCTACTTTTCAGCTACTTTGGATCCAGTAGCTTCAGCGTTGCCCGGATGTCTCAAATCCGTTGCTGCAACAGGTGTCAGCATTGAGAGGTGTGAAAGCATTGTTATGGGTCACCCACTTATGGTATATGTTCCACATTCTGTTGAACTTTTGATGACAAGGACTAAAACACAGCACCTGACAAACAATAGACTCACACGCTACGAGCAAGTCATACTTGCCGCGGAAAATGTGACTCTGAAAAGGTGTTCTGTTTTAAATCCTGCTACATTGATGCCATTGCCAAATGCAGATGATGAAGATTGTGAAGACCATGACTGTCTTGATGTGACTGAACTTTGCACCAAACCGAGACCTGACATTGTTGATGAACCTCTGTCTGACCCTGATGAAATTTTCTTTGTTGATGGTTCATGTTTAAGAGACAATGTGGGTCATTTGAGAGCAGCGTTTGCTGTATGTACCATTACTGGAGTGGTCGAAGCTGCTTGCCTAGAAGGAGTATACTCCGCACAAGTGGCCAAAATCATTGCCTTGACTCACGCCTGTTTGGCAGCTGATCAGATCCGAATCACCATCTACACCGACAGCCGATATGGGTTCTGTGTGGTTCATGACTTCGGACAGCTATGGTCTCAGAGGGGTTTCTTGACATCATCTGGATCCCCCATCAGAAATGGAGAATATGTGAGACAGCTGTTAGAAGCGTTGCAATGTCCCAGGGAAATAGCAATGGTAAAGTGCGCTGCACATGGGAGGGGGACGGACTTTGTTTCTATCGGAAATAAGTATGCGGATGAAATTGCACGTTTTTGCGATGAACAAGGGTGTATATTTACTGAAGTTTACACTGGAGAGAGCCAAGAAAGAACCAGCTCAGCATGATGTTAGCCATGGCAGACACTTGGGAGGAACTCAAGAGCCTGCAGGAAGGAGCTTCAGATCAGAAAAGAGATGTATGGATCAGATCAGGGTGTGAGAAGGGGGATGTTGGCCTTTGGGTTTCAGGTGATGGTCGAGCAGTGTTACCAGATGACCTATTGAGCCCAATGGCAAGGCAAATTCATGGTGCTGTGCATCTAGGGAGAGATGCGATGGTGCGAGTGCTCAGACAAACGTGGTACAATCCATGGTTCCGTGCGTTTGCTGAAGCAGTGTGTCATAGGTGTGTTACCTGTCAACAAATGAATGCTGGAAAGAAAACTGTGGTTGCACTGAGTCACATTGGGAGGTCGGGAGGACCTATCAATAGGATACAGCTTGATTTTATCGAAATGCCTAGGTGCAATGGACTGAGGTACATTCTAGTGGTGGTATGTGTCTTTTCACGATGGGTGGAAGCTTATCCAACACGAAGGTGTGACACCCTTACGGTAGCGAAGCTATTATTGAGAGAGTTGATTCCAAGGTTCGATTTTCCAACTTCATTGGAATCGGATAGAGGAACACACTTCCACAGCGAGATCATGAAATTGCTTTGCGCTGCTTTAAACGTTGATCAGAGACTCCATTGTAGCTATCGACCAGAGGCTTCTGGGATAGTAGAGCAGATTAATCGAACTTTGAGAGCACGGATGGCAAAAGTGTGTTCGTCTACATCTCTGAAGTGGCCTGATGCGTTGCCTCTGGTATTGATGAGTGTTCGCAGTGTCCCAGATAGGAGGACCGGTCTTTCCCCGCATGAGATCCTTATGGGGAGGGCGATGCGATTGCCAGCAATACCATTCTCAGCTTTGATAAACATCACTGATGACTTAATCCTTGATCACTGCAAAGGACTAGCTGATGTGGTCCGTTCTATGTCTCAGCAGGTGGAAGCTGCTGCTGTTCCGGCTTCAAGAGATCTCTGCCACGACCTGTGCACGGGGGACTGGGTGCTTGTCCGTAAGCACGTGAGGAAGAGCTGTTTGGATGCTCGGTGGCGAGGCCCTTACCAGGTGATACTTGTAACGAACACAGCGGTGAAGTGCAGAGGGTTGCCGAATTGGATACATGCTTCCCACACCCGCCGAGTTTCAGAACCCTTGGAAGAAACAGCTCCTATCGAGAATGAAAATCCAGCTGTGGTGGCAGGGCCCCGACAGAGGACAAGCCAAGCTGTAAGGGTTACTGACGAAGCTGGTTGCTCACCAGACCAGGCTGAGGAGGGTTACGCTACACACAACCCAGGTATTGACTCTGAGGAAGAAGGTAACGTTGCGGGTGATATAGAGTCAGACTCAGCTGGAGGAGGTGGTGCGCAGAGTGTTCGAGAGGAGAGCAAGAGGGCTGACCGAGCAAGAGAATCGTGGCCTGAAAGACAGAGAAGGCTGAACCTACGATTGGCCCCTGAAAGAGATCTTGCCCCTGTGTCTGAGACATCTGAATCAGAAGTGAGTGAAGAAGAGCAAGCCCAAGGAGTCCTGAGAAGGTCAAGAGTGCCTTGCCAGAGATACGCTGCCCCGGAGTGGACTTACGTAGTAACTGATGCCGGGAGTAGTGAGTTTCGGGAGGCTGAGGTCCGTGCGAGTGATCAGCAGGAATCCTCTACTGAAAATTGATGTGGGACTGATAGTTCCAGGACTCGAAGTTGAAGGGGTGCTGACAATCACGGTCCCAAAACCTCTAGTTTTGAGCAAGGTGCAAATTCTGATATTGCATAAATTAGTTTTCCCAACGTTTGGATTTGAAGCATCACCTCATGAATTGGTAGATGTTCGTCTTGAGATTTTGCAACATGTTTTAGCTGCAATTGGATCTGAACTTATCGTAGATTGTGAATGAACTGTGCATTGTAAATAGGTGTTTCAAAGAAGATAACCTAGGCCCGAGTGGAAGAAGAATAAAATTAGGGTTTTTCAGTAGAAGAAGAAAGAGGGCTAGGGAAGTCTTTTTGGACTGTGTAAATAAATCCAGAAGAACTGAACTTAGAACGAATTTCCAGGATCTCCATGAACTTTGTTTGAGTTTCTCAGCAGCAAATTGAGGTGAAAAGAAGAGACTTTTGTGTATCCTCTAATTTGAACTGTTGTAACGAGAGAAGATGGAGTCTGGAAATCCGAACCGAAGATCCAAGTGTATGATAGGTGCTTCCATAGTGGGAGTGATAGTTTTAATAGTCATAGTTATTGTAGTGTCAGTTATTGTTCCACATGTGGTAGAAGTCGTAGTGGTGAAAGGGACACCTACACCCAGTACTTCTAGCAAAAAAGGAGGATATCATAGGAGCTGAAAAGGCTATGCTAGATCAAAATAGTCGGAGATTACATGCAGATTTGTCTAGAGGTGATTTTAACCTTAATGCGTATGCCAAGCTGCTATATGAATATATCGAGACGATGGATGTGAGTGACTGTTATGTGTATATGCAATTGCCTGCATCAGTGGATGAGGGCATTAGATATCATCATCTTCCGTTGACTTATGGAATTTCATGTAGTTTGTTGCTTAGCATGATTTATGGGAGAGGTCATTATGAATACTTCTTTTCCAATTATGATGCGGTGCTTTCAGAGGTTCCAGCATATTAGCACCTGAATAAGTACGATTATTATAAGCAGGAGGATAGGATTGGGAAGTATTTCATACCGACTATAACGTTAGATACCGCTTATGCACATAGACATAACCTTACGTGCTCACTAACAGAGATAGAAAAGAAGTTTGTAGATCAAGTGGAGGATAGATATAGACAGCTAACACAAACACGTAACACTGGAGAAAGTCCATTAGATTGGACAAAGGAGGAGTCGACTCACAGAGCGAAAGGGAGCTATGGCCCTATAGCATTAGATCTGGTGCAAAGAGGGAAGCTGTGTGTGAAACGTGTCCAGACCTACTATGATAAGGTTTATGTGGGACAGAGTGTGTGTGATCACGTTTTCACCATGGAAGAGTCAGCGAAGAACTTTTTGCAGGGTCTGGTACAAGTGGTGCCAACAGTATACTTTGTATGTGGGAAAAACGCTTATGTGAGATTGCCTGGCAATTGGTATGGTACTTGTTACCTGGCAGCTATTTTCCCCAAGATTTACCATGTAGAGGAGCTAGGACTCCTGGAAGGAGGAATGCATTCTAGGGTAAGGAGAGATGTAAGTGCAGGAGGAGTGATTGGAGATATTTTTAGAGTTGTAATACCAGGTTTGGGAGTGATTTTGAATGATGTGAAGATTAGAAAGCTGGCGACTGTTGTGGACAAGTTGTCGGCGAATACAGCTAAATCACTATTGCTTGTGGATGGAGAGATGTTGTCAATAAGGACAATGGTGATGCAGAACCGTCTTGCTTTGGATGTCTTATTGGCAAAGAGGGCGGAGTCTGTAAAATGCTGAAGGTGCAAGAGTGCTGTACTTATATACCAGATAATAGTAAAGATCTGAAGAAGTATATAAGTAACATCACTGAGATTCATCATGAGATCCAGGATCTGACTGAAGAGGGTGTTTGGGAGAAAGTTGGAAAAGGGTTTGGTAGAGTGGGAAGTTGGTCTGCAAGCTTGGGAAAAGGTATTCTTGGTTACATTCTGAGACCTATCATTATAATCGTGGTCTGTGTGATTTGCCTGTGGGGTTTTGTGAGGGCTTATCAGTGGTACAGGGCGAATCAAGTTGAAAGATCCTTTAGGGAGAGAGAGGTAAGGATGTCTAGACTGCAGGACAGTCATTATGAGAATATCAAGAATCTGGAAACGTTCCGACCGGGGGATTGCCCGGTGCCCGCTACGGCCAGTCCGGCCCTGGCCCCGAGGGATGAGTTAGCAGAGAGAAGGAAGAGGCAGAAGGTAGAAGGAGATTGCAGAGAGAAGGAGAGAGCTGTTAGAGGGTAAAGGAAGAGATCAATTTTAGAATGAAGACTTAGACTGGCTTTTACAACGTGAGTGTACTTCTTAGGAAGTCCTCACGAGCTGACACTTTTCTGGATTTTGCTTGGGTGATGTTAAGTAGAGATGTCACTTTAGGATAGTGTAGGGATAGATTAATGGTGTTCCTTTATAGCTACTAATGAAGACCAATATAGACGTTGGTGCAGTTATTGCTTGTTTAGTATTCCTGGAATTGCTTATTCTCTTTATGTTATATCGGATTAGATTGGTTCGTAGGATGGACTTTGTATTAGTGCCTTTATATTTTTGCAACCTCGTTCTGAGGTGTCTGTACGTTCAGTTATTTTTGGTTTTGTAATAAACCCTAAACTTGGAATTCGGAGTCAGTGATCTTTTTCGAGATTTTCTTAAATTGTTTCATGACAGGATTGGAACGAATGTATTGTTTATCCCCTTTACACTTCTCAGCAGGTAATAAAGATTCAGTCGACCAAGAGTTCCTAGTAATTTGTACAGTGGAATCCAGCATTATCACATGTACATAATCTCTCTTCTGGCCTTAGGGTGAAGCAGGGCGGAAAGATAGGGCAGAGGTTTATTTATTAGATATGAATCATTCAGCGGTATCAGGAAGGGTAATGTTTTTAGTGTTGCCTGGTCTTGCTGGAACGAAACTTGTTGAACTTGTTTATTGATACGCGTTTTCCAGGTAGTGTAAGAGATGCAAGGCAGAGCGAGTGCTGATTTGTTTATTTCAATGGAGACCATGGCCCTCATGAGCTGCTTATTCCATGGCGATCCAGTTTTTTCAAATGTGTCTCTGAGGCAGCTTTTTAAAGAGTCCCCCGGAGATTTTAAGATTCGAATGTAGTATTTTAAGAAGTCGGCCTCAAGGGTTAGTGATTGTTTGACTAACCCGAGCTCCAAACTAAGTCTCGCCCATGAGAGGTGTTTTGGCATTTGAAAAATTCTTTTGTAGGCCACACACTGAGCCCGCTCTAGGGTTTCTGAACAAGCGCCCGGGAATGCTTGATGCCCATGCGAGAGTGCTGGGAGAAGAGAGGCTTGAGTGACCTTTCTAATGGCCTCTGCTGACGGACTATTTAACTTGTTGTTCAATTTTATTAAACCATATGTTATGGCCGTCGATTTATTAATCAGATCCTTTTTGTGAGCAGTGGATCTTGCTGTCTCTGTGAGCCATATCCCTAAGTACTTATATTTCTGCACTGTGTTAATTATTCTGGAGCCAATTGTGCATGTGATAAGTTTTTTGTGTTTTTGCCGGCCTATTACTCTGATCTTGGTCTTATCTGAGTTGATAGTAAGGTGGTTAGATGTGCAGTATTCATAGAAACTAGTCAAAGCTCGTTGAAGGCCCACTTTGGTGTGATCCATGATGACTATGTCATCTGCATACTGAAGAATGTGTAAAGGACGATTGACTAGTCGGGGAGGGGCCAGGCATCTGTTGACGAGAGCTTTTCCCAGATCGGCGGTATACAGGTTGAAAAGGAGGGGAGCAAGCACACAACCTTGTTTCAAACCTCCGGTCGTGCAGATTTTTGCCGAGAGAGAAGTGGGGCCTGTTTTCACCTGGACCCAGGTTTCTGAATAGAGGGACATTATGGCTGTTAGAAGTGAAGATGGAATGCCCCAGTTTGCTAGTTTCTTCCACAACAGGTGTCTGTCAACCTTATCGAAGGCTGCGATTAAATCAACAAAGCAACAAAAGAGTGGAGGTTGGTGCAGATGAGTTGCATGGTGACAGAGGGCAGATAGAGCAATTATATTGTCAGTTGTTGCGGCTCCACCTCGGAAGCCTGTTTGAAAGAAAGGGAGCAACTCATTTTCTTCAGCCCAGTTTTCTAGTTTTTTCAAAAGGATACGTGCATACGCTTTGGCGTCCAGGTCTAACAAGGCTATTAAGCGATAGCTGTTCGGGTTAAGCCGGTCTCCTTTTTTATGAATCGGGCATAGTATTGATCCCTTCCAAGCTTCTGGGGTTTTTACGAGGTTATATGCGATGTTAAATAGTGGGGTCAGTAGCGTTGCCCAGCCCTCTCGAGTGGTTTGGAAAATTCCTGCAGGGAGGCCATTTGGGCCCGGCGCGCCGCTCGATTTCATAGATTTTATTAATTTTGTAATATCCCTTGGTTGAATTGGGGTTTGATGTTCATCTTTATTCGATGAGACTGAGACCGTGGTGGGTGTAAGGATGTGTGCCAGGAACTGTGTTCTCACATGGTTCTCCCACACAGGTGCTGGGACCGCATTTGACCTCGGGGGTCAGAGGGATTTTAATGTGTTCACATACTGCCAGAATCGAGCTAAAGATACTTCTTTGAGCATAGAAAATATCTTTTTCCATTCCTCGTCTTGCAGAGCACGTTTCAAAGCCCAGATGGTTTTTTTGTGGGCATTCCGTGCTTCCTTTACTGCCAGTAGATTTCCGTGTGTTGAATTTAGTTTAAACAGGCGGGATTTCTTCCTCAGGTTCCTCCGCGTAAGATTAATGCTTTGTTCCGACAGAGATTTATTAATGTCGCTTGGCCTTTGTTGAAATCGCTTTGAGAGGCCTCTATGGCCCTGGAGAAGTACTCCCAGCTCTCTGGTCATCAGAACCCAATTTGTTAAAAGAAGATTCGCTGGATGATCCTGTAATTGGAGGTTCACATCGTTGAGCCATTTAGCCACTTGGTGCGAGTGAAAAGGTTGCCACTTTATTCGCTTTACCACGTTCATTAATTCATCTTCTGTAGAGTGGCCTAGCTCCTGGCCTGTGTCTGCTATCTGGTGGTTTAAATTCAGATTTATTACCAGGGGATTATGATCACTTTCTGTGCGATTTATGATGGCAAAGCTCTGAAGATGATTAATTAATTCACTTGACATGAAGATATAATCGATTGTAGAGATTTTCTTAAACGTGGGACAGGCGTCCGGAGTCTGGTCTGCCGATTTTAGACCGTATATGGTGAGTAAATTGTTGAATTGGTCGTGTTCACTATTCCTCTGTCCGGCATTATGACGATGGCCAAGGTATTTGGTGTTAAAATTGCCTACCAGCAGGATTTCATGTGCGGGATAAGATTCGATGATTGTCTTGATGCTCGAACACAGGGACCCCATAGCGAGTGCTTTTGAGGATTTGCGGGGATTCAGGTAGCAATTTATGAGGACCAATGAGAAAGTCTTCTGGCTGCTTTTTAGGCCTTTGATGGCTAGGGCTTGCACGTTCTTGTGGGCCCTTGTATGAGCGGAGGTCGAGACTATAAGAGATTGTTTTAAAAAGATCGAAAAGCACCCCGAAGGCTGCCTGAATAAGCTTGTTTGCGTTGAAAACTTTCATAATACCCATAGATTGCCGTGGGGATCAGTGACCAGGTCTCCTGGAGGCAGATGATGTCGTTGTTGTTTAAAAAGTTGCGCCCTTGTTTGGAACGGAGTGTTGAAGCCAGCCCCGCCACATTCCAGGAGATAATGGAGAGTTGATCTTTTGATGCCAATTTCCCAAGCTGAATGGGCACTGCGATTGGCCTGGGAGAGAATTCTCTTGTGCTAGGTAGCGTAAAGGAAGTTATTGTCCTTGAGAGCTGAGTATGTGGTTATCCCCTCGGAGTTCTGGGCTGCCAGCTAATAATCCGGTCATTTTCACCGCAGCGGATCGTTAATGGATTGGATGCTCGTGATGTACTTACTAGCCAATCATGGGTGGCGCCCCAGGCTCCCTTCAGTGTACATTTTTTTGAAGGGGATCTGTGGTCCTCAATTAGAACATGAGGATATTTTCTTGGCCGAGTGGGCTCTAATTCTTTGCCCCATTTGTCGAAGGTGGAAGCTTCTTTGAGAATAGCATCTCTGGTGGCAGTTGAATCCCAGTTTGTGATTGTGGATCCAAGTGCCCTTGTCCCCGGTATGTGGTCGAATTTTACTGAGTGTAGTTCCACTGAAGTTAGGTGCTTGAGGGATGGTATATGTTGAAATAATTTTAACAAGTTTCCTCTATTCAAAATGTCCGCAGGTCCGCTGGAGGCATAGTGAGGGATAAAAATTAGGCCAGCAGAGGAGTTTTCTTCCTTCTTTCCCCCGTCCCCTTTAATATGGGGGTGTGAGGCTTGCCCCTATGGATGAAATTGGGGCGCTGAACTTTCACTTGCTAGCTGGCCTGTTTCCTCATAGTCCCTTAACGCTGGGGACCAGGGCGCATGTTTATGTCTAGTCCTTCCATGTGTGTATAGCGGGAGGATGCGGCTTTGCTCCCATGTGACCTTTTTCTCCGCAGATAGTTTCATGGGTTGAGGTGGACTAGGATTTCTTGTACGGTCCCGTATATTTATACTCCCCCTCGGCAAGGTTTACTGCGCCTGTTCGTCGTCCCTTGTAGAGTTCACCGTCGTATGCGTGAGTGTTCCTCGAGGGGGTTCAGTTTGAGTGGTCGTTGATGATGAGCTGGTAGAAGTGGAGGGCAGGGTGGAAATGATGTATATACCGTTCTGTACGGCTGGTGTTTCTACACTGGAGGGGATGCCAGGGGCCGTAGTTTGAACTGTGCACCTGCTTGGAGGATGATTTTCACTCTCGTTGTTTATTAATTTTCCTGTACTGGCCTGATATATCACTGGAATATATGCCAGGGATCCAAACGTAGCCGTTGATTGTGTTGGAGTCGGTGGAAAATCGCTTTGCGAGCCATATACCAGTTCATCTGTGTTTGGTTTTCTTTGGGTGCTCTGAGTGTCTCCCCATGTCGGTGAGCGCTCCATTTTCTGAATATTAACAACTGGGTTGTTGGAGTGCGAGCTGGAGCCTGGATTAGATCTTTTATTAAAAATGGGGAAAAGTTTGACCGGCTTTACTTGTTGTACAATAGCGCCTGTTCTTGGTCCTTGGCCTATTGTCACCTGAAACCTTTTTTGTAGGCGCTGTTTTTTGGAGAGTTTTTTCAGTTTCTTTTTTGCTCTTCTGGATAGAAGAGGTTCCCCTGAGACATGAGTGATAGGAGCTTGCTGAGAGTTGAAAGAGGGCTCTTCTGAGGCATGAGCGTTGGGGGCTTGCTTGATGGGGCTCTCGGTTAGATCTGAGTTTGTGTGGGAGCTTGAGGTAGCACTGGAGTGGGCATTTGCATCTGTGCATTTATTAATGCGAGAGGTTATTGCCTGGTATACTGGTTCCCTTGTCGGCATTGATTGGCTGGTTGCGGCCTCTCCGGTATCCTTTGGTGTAATTGAGGGTGGACAATTCTTCTTAGCGTTGTCTAATAAGGCCAACAGAATTTCCGGTAGGGTGGTCAGTTTGTTCATTAGTTGAGTGCAGGAACATTATTGGCCCATTTCCGTCTGGTCAAATTTATGTTCGATCATCGTTAGCCTGTTTCCTAGAACCACTAGTGTTGTTGCTATCGACTGAATAAGATCAATCTGGAGCTCCATTTTTTGGGACTGCCAGAGTAGAGCTTTGGCTATTGTGTCTTGTTTGTATAGAGATAAATCTTTTTGGTTATGGTCTGCTGGGCTTCCCAAGCTGGCTTGGTCGTTGCTCTCTTCATATAGATGGAGCGGCGAGTGGTGATTAATATTTGTAACTCGCATAATGTCTGGCCCTGGTGTTTGGGATAGGGATGCTTCCATTTGTGCGTCTATTTGGGCTTCTAGAGTTGTTAAAAATTCCTGTGAAAGGCCCCCCCTGGACAGGTTCTGGTGTGATCCATCGCTTCTGCTCCTCTTGTGAGGCGTGTATTTCTGGGGAGGCTGGGGGGCTTAGCTGAATAATTGTTCCCTGTACTGAGGCATGAACTTGCACTGTTGTTACGGTGTAGATATCTCCCCCGGTCGGTCTGTGTGGGTCTCCGACTTGTTGGAGTGTAAGGTGGGAGTTTGATCTCCGTAGGTCCTTAGGCTGGGTCGGCTCTGGGCCCAGTGAGACTGCCCTGTTTGAAGATTGGAAGCATCTAGTTTTTTCCTTTGGGCCCTTCACACTGTTAAAGTTGTGTTTATGGTTAACGGTGTAATGTGAAGAATGGGTGATTCTTTGGAAATAGCTTTGGATTTTGCCCCGTGGAGGAGAGAGCAAAGGCTTAGCTGCCGGTCCATCCTTGGATGGACTCTTGTTCAAATGACTGCCCGTTTCCATTTCCGTTTTGAGTTCCGCTATTGGATGAGTTTGTAAGTGTGCGTGAGTGGTACCCAAAGGTTCTGGTAATGGACTGCCTTGACCCCCTTCAGCCGCACCTGGACACTCTCTTGCGTCGTCAGTTTGCCCCTTCCTACACGTGCTTCTACCCGGGCATCTCTTTTTTACCATACTTGGGCTTTTCTTGTTTTGGTCTTTAGCCTTGACTGCTGATGCCTAAAGAGTGTCCTCTCTTCCCAGGTGACTTTCCCCTTTGGGTCTTTTTTTGGCCGGGATGTCCATATTGTCGATACCAGTGCAGTTGCTTTCCCATCACTGCTGGGGGAATGCCAGCTGAATTCTCCGCCACTTCCACCCCTGACCGAGGGTTCCTCTGTGCACCAACTGCTGGCGAGGCTGAGCTTGGCACCAGAAGTGATAACGTGGCAGGAGGAGATGGTGGCAAATGGGGCAAGCTCCTGGCGTGATGGCTGGGTTTAAGGCGGGGTTCAAGTAAATGGGATGAGAGGGGCTCTACAGGGCAGGCGCAGGCTGCGCCCGGGACTAACTGGGCTGCCTCCGCACCCCCCTGAGGCTTGCTCCTGCGGCCTCTGTCTGACAGAGGTCGCACTCGTCTCGGCAGAACCGGACCCGCCTCACCCACTAAGTGCCTTGGAGTTTGAAGTCAAGCCTGCCCCTGCCACTGCTTGCAGGTGCTACTACGTGAACTGCCTCAGGTGCTCCCTCAGGTGCCCCAGCTCACCTCTCTATGCTGGCTCTGTGCCACAAGTGCTGCGGGGCTCTATGAGTTGACCGGGTGACCGGGTGTCACCTAGAAGCTCTCCGGTCCTCCGACGTGGCAGGGTTCAATTCTGCTCTCCTGCTGCACCTCGCTCCTCGCAGCAGCCAGCCGCGGCTCACTTGCTACCGGAAGTCAGGCTCCGGAAGTCAGGCACAGTGTGGCTTCCTGGTGAGACAGTGTGTCTATGGCTTGTGTAGCCAGGAGCTTGTATTCCAATGGGGAATCCTCCTGTACAATGTCCCTGCTACTGGTTACTTCACCAGATTTGCAAGTGTCCAGGTATTCAATTTTTGCGGCCACGCACTCCCGAGGGCCTCTCAGTTGGCTCTGCCACATCCCGTGTGGAGCCTTCTGTGCCAGTGTTGCTCCGAGTACTGCGCCTCTTGGTAGTTGTAATTGGTGCCAGTAGGCTACTGAGGCTGGAGGCCTCCTCACTCTCCCCCCTCCCAAAACATTGTTGCCACCAACTGCAGCAGTCTGGAGTTGCTCCACCGCATTGGTGACCTGGATAAGGCCCCTGGCCACATCCCCGCAGCAATGGCTCATCTCAACTTGCATCCCGACAGCACGACGGGACAGCTGAACTGTGGTTGTGCTCAGCCTATTGATGGCCCTGGTGTATCCAACTAGGCGCACCATCAAATTGTGATGCCTCCTACGATGTGATGCCTGGGCATCCTGCATCACCCTGCACAAGTCATGCATTGCTTTGGTGACATTAGCAAAGTTTTCATTGCTAGCCCTATGTCCTTCCACAACAGCAGTGGTGAGCTCTTTCAGGCAGTCACGGATGTCCCCTATGTTGGTTGCCAATGATCCTAGTTGGCCCTGCATTAACCTCATGTTTTTGCATTGTCGACGCTGGACCTTGAGCATCTTCGCCTCCAGCCCACTCCAGGCAGCAGCCCCATCATCTCCTGCAGCATTCATGAGTGCCCTGGACCGTCGCCTGTGGAAATGTATGGCCCTGCGCCACATTGGTACCTCTGGTGTTGTTGTGGGTGTATGTTCAGCCTGTTGTGTTGGAGTGTCAGGTTGGCTCTCCTCCTCACTTTCCAAATCTGGCAGTGGTGGGACTTTTCTCCTGCGTCGAGTGGGTGCAGGTATGGGTGATGATGCTGGCACTTCTGTTTCCTCTTCAGACTGTGCATCATGTTCCTGTGTGTCATGGACATCACCCACGTCACTGTCCTGCGCTGCTGCATCTGGGATGTTAAACAGTGCAAGTTCAGTATTTTTTGGTGTACATGTATGTGACATTGTGCATGTCATTGTCTAATAGAGTTATTTGGTTACACACAAAATCTACTTTAGTCACTTCCTTGATGTACTCTGATGCACTAAAGCTGTTTTGATACCTCCTTGCCTTTCCCTTAGATTTTTCTGTATACTACTACCATAATGCATTTGTGTGTTGCAAGTAAAATGTGGACTGGACTCAGATTTGCTACACTACGCACGATCTGCATTGGGGGCTATTTTTGTAAGATTAAACAATAAACGATAATTTGCATTGATCTTACCTTGTGAGGTACCAGCCTATTCAGAGGTGTCTATCTGTGTAATGCCAACAACTTCTTCTGGCTGCAGTGTTGATTCGACCATGTCCTCCAGGGGTGTGTTGGCACGTTCCGCAGAAGGTCCTCCTCCTGTTTTTTTGGCATCGGCAAGCCTTGCAGCCACCCTTTCTTTTGCTTGGCTGCGCAGGTCATACCAGCGCTCGTGCAGGTCGGATATTGAGCGCTGTGTGACCCCCACTGACCTTAGATTGGATTCCCAGCCAAATCTTCCTTTTTACAGACTCTGCAACCTGCAGATAGCTGATAGCTTTCCAAACAATTTGTCGTGGCTCTGCACCACTTCCTCAATGAGGATTTCCAGTTCTTTTTTGCTGAATTTCAGCTTCCTTTTTTGCCCTTCACCTTTCTTGTCCCCTGTTTTAGAAGCCATGCTTGTGTTTTCCCACAGATTCTGCTCCCAAGACAGCTTGTTTCTACTCAGCTCCAACAGTCTGCCCCCTCCTCTGACTCTCTCAGTGAACAGATGTGAGCAATCCCAGATTCACTTCCTGGTTGTGATGTCATCGAAATACAGGAATATGGGTAAATTGCTATTTGCGATTCGGTAATAGCGGATTCGCTATTTCCGATTCGGTGATAGCAAAATCGCTATTTGCGATTATTGCCGAATCGCAAAATTATAGCCAATTTATTGATGCATTCAGTTTTGCGATTCCTAAATAGCGATTACTTAAAAATCGCTATTTATGAATCGCAAAAATTGTGCTTGATGCATGTGGCCCTAAATGTATTATATGACACAGTCCCAGTCCCAAAGTCTTATGGCTCTGGCGCTGAGTGCAAGAGCAAAGGCTGAAAAACTTCCAGGTCCGGTTATCCCCGCACTTCAAGTCGCAGTCTCTCCACAATCTTCCTAATGAAGTCTGGGCTGGGAGCATTCTGGGGTAAAGATCCATTTTAACCATTCAATTCTGCAAGGAGGAACGAGATGCGATTTTCAAAGTTTTTTAAAGCTCGTTATAGCTCATGCTGCAAAATCAAAATGACACTAAAGTAGGAATTGCATTGGCTCCTGGTTTTGAAAAGTTTAAAATGTTCGGCGTAAAGCGCTGCATTGTGCAGATTCAGAAAGACATGAATCCTAAATTAATTCTCTATAATTCACAGAGAATTTCACGACAATGTACCTAATTCTTTCAAGTCTACACTACTGCTACCTCATAAACAGGGCGGGCTTTAGCGCTGGTGGCGCCCAGTGCGACAATGTTAGTTGGCGCCCCCCCAATGACCACCTCCACCACGGGTATCACTCACTAGCACCCTTTAACAGTGATCAAGTCTCCTTAACCACGCTCTCTCAGATGCATTGAATTAGCTATATAGCGCCACTCATACCAGTAAAGGATGTCAGAGCACTTTGCATCAAACACACATTACACAGAGACAATCAAACATAGATGTGTAAATCAGCTTATAGGAAATGTTACATAAGCCAAAGGGCTAAAAGTGTAGGAGTCACATGTCATCCATACTGGTAGGCCGTATAGTTTAGGAGTGCTTGGTGTGGAGAAGCACAAACTCAGAGTCGAAAAGAAACAGCATAGTTGGGAGATTTCTTTAATAAAAAGAATCGATTTCAACCCAAATTAACCCTTTTTGTAACATTAATCTATGCTCTAATGTATACTTTGCCGTGTGTATGCAGCTCTATGATGGAAGTTAATCCCTCACTGTTCTATATTAGGACTTTAAGTGATCAATTGCAAGGAACAAAAGGATGTCTCTTTTAAAAGCAGTAACCTGCTGATTTATTTACATTATATGCACTCTGTAATCTACGTGGTACACGTTCCTTGCAGCAGGCATATTAACCCTCTGCACTACCGTCACATAAGTCAAAACATCAACTATACAAAACTCCAATCTCTCTCCAGGAAGAACATTAATCACAGGAGTTATCTTGACATTTTTGCGAGGCCTGGTAATTGCCGGAGGACAGGAACGCGGCAGCAGGTGCTTTAAAAACATAATAAACTTGCAAACACGGCGCCCCCAGGAAGCCAGCACCCGGTGCGGTGGCACCGGTCGCACCACCCTAGAGCCGGCCCTGCTCATAACAGAGCTGCGGCTCTGACTGCAAACAAGAATTCCTCTGCAGATGCTTGATGTCAATTTTGGGATTTGTGCCCAATCCCTTTGAGAAGCCAAATATGGTTGCCACCTACATAGAATCCCTTCCGTCCTCTAGGATTCCTGACTCGAGCATTTCCATAAGGGTTGTGGCAGGATGTGGGAAACCAGAGCCTGCGAGCCTTACCTTTGACAGAGGTATAGAGAAGGTCAACTGTTGCAATGTGGATCCAGTTGTCACACATACAGATAGATTTAGAAAACACAATGGCCTATGTGACATCCCAGCGTCCCAATTTAACACTCAAGCAGGTAGTATAGCAGCAGAAAAGCAAAGGGTGTCAGCAATGACTTTTTGTTTATATTCTCCTGCCAAACAAATATTAAAAGGAACATTGGTGGTGAGTTAAATGCCTTTGATGTGGGGACTTATGGGCCGAGGACTACACTGCAGGGCTCGAAATGCAGTTCCTTTCACAGTGTTTGGTTTCTTTGAAAACAAAGAAGAAATCCCTTCTGCTAACAATAAAATATAGGTTTCTCAGGGAGCTCCGTGAAACAGAAGGGGTATAAATAATCACTCCAGTCCAGTGGTGGTAGGCAGTCACTCTTTCTTTTGAAGGCATAAGGTTCCTACTTTAGTCCAATGGCCATAGTGGACTATCAGAGTTAAGTGCACTAGTCACAATGGTCAACCGAATAGTAGGGTATTCCTATCCCATCGTAGAGCAGGCCATCAGAATTGTATATTGCTAAAGCAAGAATGGACATGAAAACTGGTGGACTTCTTGACCAACTGTGAGAAAGTGCCTTTTTTGCATGGTTAGCCTCCCGCTTTTTGCCTGGTTTTGATTTGGTGCTCAGGGTCCCTGCCATCCAGGTCTCCTGTGCCAGTGCTCCATCCCTAAAACATACCTCCAATTGGTACTTCTGCCTCCCGTAAGTCCCTAGTAAATTGTACCCTGGGTACCTAGGGCCTGGAAGTTGAAGAGGGTCCCTTGGGACCCCCTGACTGGTACCATGCCACTGCCCCTGCAGCCTGCATGCCCCTCTGAGGGAGAAAATGACAAAGTCGACATGGCACTCTGCCTGGGTGTCATGCCAGCTAGCACTGCCTAACAGTATAGGTAAATCGCCCCTCTAGCAGGTCTAACAGCCATAAGGCAGGGTGCACTATACTTCAGGTGACGGCATACCTGCCTGGGCAGATGGGCCCCTAAAATATTGGGCACCATTTCCCAATATTGTAAGTGGCAGTGAAGCCATAGAGGGTACATGGGCTCGACAACTCGAGTTCCAGAGACCCATGATGGCTTTACTGGATATATAGGAGTGTTTGGTACCAAACTACTCCTCCCAATAAATCCACACTGATGCCAGTGTGGGATTTATTGGACCATGTACCCAGAGGGCACCTCAGAGATACCCCCTGAATCCCTATCAACCCTGGTGTGGTCTCTGACTGGCTGCAGGTGGCCAGCCACCGCCAGACATGTTTCTAGACCCCAGAAACAATGCACCTCTTGGTCAGAGGTATCATGCCTCCTCCCCCAGGATGGGTCAGTGCTCCAAGGGGGAAGCTTCAAAGACCTGCCTCCTTTGTAATCCGACCCCCAGCCTCTGCTGCTAGCAGCATATGGCAGCCCCTGATTTACACCCCGGCTTTGGGCGGAAAAACCCTCAGTAATATGTAAAAAGGTAGCGCTAGAAATGGGGGTTTCTAGTTGGCAGAGGTAGGTACCTTTGTCCAAATAGGGACCCTTGCTTCTAGTCAGGGTAAGGGGGATACACACTTTAGATAACCCCTGCTCACCCCCTGGGTAGCTTGGCACGAGCAGACAGGCCTATCCCAAAGGCAATGTGTAAAGTATTTGAACTTAAAACACACAGTAATACAGTGATAACACCACAAATGGACACCACACCAGCTTAGAAAAATAAAGTATCTTTATCTAAACTCAACAAGACCAAAACGACAAAAATCCAACATACATGTAATAAGAATATGACTGTAAAAAGATTTCAAACAACTTGGCCCACAGAGAACCATGGATGCGTAGTTTCTCTCAAAGTACCGGTAGGTGCGACAAAATCCACAGGGCCAAACAGCCGCAGAGATAAGAAGCGTAAAAAAAAAAAGAGATGCGTCAGTTCCTGAGACCATGGGGAGGCGATGCAACAGTTCTGCTGCACGCAGGAGAAGTGATACGTCGTGTCCAGTCTGTAGGGGGAAGTGATGCGTCGACTCCAAGATGATTCTGGTCCGCGGGTGATGCGTCGGGAAAACTTGCCGCACAGGTACGATGAGTGGAAATCCGGGATGCGGCGGTGATCGGTGCGGCGGCGTCTAGCGGCGTTGCATCCGTTTCTTCAGCCGCGATCCCCCGATGCGTCAGTTCTTGCAGCGTCGACAGGCGCTGCGTCGGTTTCGGCAGCGGCGTGGCGATGCGTGGAGATTCTTCTTGCACCGCGGTGCTGCATCGGGAAAACTGCCGCAAGAAGAGTGATGCGTCGATTTTCTTGTAGTTGCGTTGCTTTTCTAGCTCCCAACAGCAGGAACAACCTCCAGAGGCCCAACACAGTCACAGGCACCTCTTGGCAGGTCAGAACTCACAGCAAGGAAGTTCAGGGGAGCTGGGGATGAAGTCTTTGTGTCCCTGAGACTTCAGAACAGGAGGCCAGCACACACAGGCCCTTGGAGATCTTCCTCAAGTAGGGGAAACAGCACACAGCAAAGTCCTTATCCTTTAATTGGCAGAATAAGCTACTGTAGGCCAACCCCAGACAGCACGCAGCAAAGGGGCAGTACTTCTCCTTCAGTTTCTCCAGCTCTTCTCCTTGGCAAAGGTTCCTCTTGGATTCCAGAAATGATCTAAAGTTCAGGGGTTTTAGGTCTAATACTTATACCCCAAATTGTCTTTGTTCTCTTTGTGGAAGGGTCTCTGAGCCCAGTCCAAACCAGTTCTGTCCTCTCTGGTGCAGCTGCCCGGTAGGAGGTGGAGACAGCATTGTGTAAGGCAGACAGGCCCTATTCAGGTGCAAGGCAAATCTCCTCCCACCACTCTAAATGCAGACCGGGCCTATTCAGGTGCTAGTAAGAACTCCTGCCCCTACTCTGAATGCAGCCCAGGTCTATTCAGCCCAGCCCTGACACATTCAGGAAAGGCAGGACACACATCAACCCCCCTCACCCCGGTGGCTGTCTGAGAGAATGCACCTCCCCAGCTCCTGTCACTCCAAAACCAGACAGTCAATACACAAACAGGCAGAGGCACACATAATGGTTAAACAAGAAAATGCCTACTTTCTAAAAGTGGCATTTTCAAACACACAATTTAAAAACCATCTTTACTAAAAAATGTGTTATTAAATTGTGAGTTCAGAGAGCCTAAACTTTATTTCTCTATCTTGCCCCAAAGGGAAGTTATATTTATAAGATGTTATAAATAAACTCCCATTCTATCCTATGGGGCAAGATAGCCTTTCAATAGTGAAAAACGAAATTGGCAGTATTTCACTATCAGGACATGTCACACACACCAGTACATGTCCTACCTTTCACATACACTGCACCGTGCCCAGGGTGTACCTTGGGCCTACCATAGGGGTGCCTTACATGTAAGAAAAGGGAAGCTTAGGGCCTGGTAAGTGGGTGCACTTGCCAAGTCGACATGGCAGTTAGCAACTGCGCACAGACACTGTGGTGGCAGGTCTGAGTTATCTTTTCAGAGCTACTCATGTTGGTGGCACAATCAGTGCGGCAGGCCCACTAGCAGCATTTGGTTTACAGGCCTTGGCACACTTCAGTGCACTTTACTAAGGGCTTACTAGTAAATCAAATATGCCAATCGGGGAGAACCAATTGTAACAACAATTTACACAGGGAGCACTTGCACTTTGACACTGACCAGCAGTGGCAAAGTGCCCAAAGCATCTAAGCCAGCAAAAACGAAATCCAGCACAGCATCAAAAATACAGGAGGTAGAGGCAAAAAGTCAGGGGAAACCATGCCAAAGATGCCAAGTCTAACAGGTAGGAGGTGTGCCCACCTCTGATAACCCCACCCATAGGTTGGGGGAAGCGAGGTGAAGCACACCTTTCGGTCCCCGCCATCTTGAAGATGGGGGGACCCCTCCAATCAGGGTTAGGTCTATGCCCCCTCCCGTAGGAGGGTGGCATAATAGATGGTGAAGCCACCCCAGGTAAGGTGCCCATTGGCCTTACCTGCTACTCCCCTAAAACGTCTCCTAAATGTAATATTTAGGGGGCTCCTCAGATCTGCGATGACCTAAGAAGCAAGAAGACGACCCTGAGGAGAAGCCTGAAGATGACAACTGCATTGGCCTCAGCCCTACCGGCCTGTCTCTAGCTTCTGCGAACCTGTGACCCATCTTGCATCCAGCAACCTCTGAAACCCTAGGAGGACTGCTGCCTTGGACAAAGACTCCAATCTCCCGCAGACAGCGGACCTATCCAAGAAGAAATAAACTTAGTACCGACTCTGGTCGACGCGACTCTCTGCTGCAAAAGAACTACAAGAACTGCCACAGTTGAGGACCGTCACTGGTGTCGACGTGACTCACTGCTACCGAAGATCTCCCAAAGACCGCAGTGGTAGAGGACCGGCATTTGTGTTGACTCTACCCTGCCCGAAAAACGCCCTGCAACTGGACAACCTTCACGAACTCGAGGGATCCTCTTGGCCCCATGACCCGAGTTGTCCACAGCTCCGGGCCCAAGAGCCTGTACCCTCCTGCTAGTAGCCCTGCCAGTCACCTCCTGCACTGCCTGCCTGGCCGCGATCTCTCCAACACGATCGGACGACGGCGGACCCCCATCCGAACTACAGCCATCAAACAGCAAGCTACCGCAACGGTAACTGTGTTGGCTGCCTGCTGGAACCTATCCCACTCATTGGCCATGCCTATCGCGAGGGTGAAGATCATGCCGGTATCAACCGCATCGGCGAAGATACTGAAATACACACCAAATGAGTGCCCCAGCGCCCCAATGACCGACCCGGCACTCCGTGTGGGTCTGACCACCCGAGGACTGGAACTGTAAGCTGGGTCTGGTGGCTTAGTGGACTAATGCATCCACTGCAGGGGCCTGTGTTTGACCTCATGATCACAGGTTCAAATCCAGGCGGAGCCTCTCATCCTTTCTGTGGTTGATAAAATGAGTACCATTGAGTTGGATAACAATAAACATCTCATATTCAGCGCCAAGATTCCCCTTTGGGGATGAACGTGTGCTCTACAAATACACATTATACTCGCTTGATGCATCCTATAATTGATTCCCTCCATAAGAATCTTGAATTGTATGAATATTGCACTATCGACCTTTGAATGTGAAAATTAGCTTTACTTAAAACATACTTAACTTAGCAACAAAGACTTGGTCTTAATATACAAACAAAGTTTAATTTTATAAAATTGGTCTGGATCTCCTTCTTGAGTTGTGTGTCCCTTATCGATCATATGTGTGCAATAAATGTCTTCCACTCCTCTGTGTTAGACCTAAGGCTGCTCGCCCACACTACCACTAACAGAGCACTTTGGGGTTTACATTGAGCCCTGTACACTTTTTGGGGAACCCCTGGACTCTGTGCATGGTGTTACCACCTAGTGATAATATCACATACTGAGCCGGCTTCCTACAATCACTTAGTAGATTAATATTCCAGATCACCATAGATTTTTACATTCCCTGAATTAATTGACTGGCTTTTATTTTTCACAGCTCTCATGAAGATTGGCTTCGAGAAGACATCTCCACCACTAAAAGTGGGGCTAATTGTTCATAGGAGCAAGAACATTTTAATTTTTAAACTGCCATTGAAGTCTATTTTTCGTGAAACATCCTTTACATTGCATGCGATACATCGCATGCCATTACAATGCGGTCGTTACAACGACCGCGTTGTTACATTGCAAACCATTACAACGTAAGTCGTTACAACGACTTGCTGTAGGGGGCAGAAGGTGTTGGATTTAAAATCCAACACCTTCCCTACCGTTGCACAGACTGGAGTTGGAATAGTAAATTATACTATTCCAACATCCAGCGCCCCCTAAAGCAAGTCGTTGTAACGACTTGGTTGTAATGGTATGCAATGTAACAACGCGGTCGTTGTAACGACCGCGTTGTAATGGCATGCGATGTATCGCATGCGTTGTAACGTGCCATATTCCTATTTTTCTTGCAAATGGTTTTTCTCTTTTGATCCAATTCTCTTTTTAGCCTCCCATTCTCCTTTGAGCCAGGGCATAATTCTTCCCTTGTCATAATTTATGTTTAATAAATCTTATATTCAGTTTTTGGGGTGTAATCCTTCATTGTGTACGTGTTTTGTATTGTATTTCACACTGACAAAATATTCCAAGAGAGAAATGACTTTTGCTACAGATTCCAAACACCAAATGATGAGGTTTGTTCCGGGATTTAAATACACGTTTTACTTCAGATGAGTCTAATCTACACTTACCTTTTGTCATAACCGACTTCCAGGCACGCTCAGGTTCTGTGGTGCATACAGTGCCATAAAACTGGCAAGCCCGATCTGAGATCTGCGACGACTGAAGAGGCAAGAAGATAACCCTGCGGAGAAGCCTGAAGATGACAACTGCATTGGCCTCAGCCCTACCGGCTTGTTTTCCGCTTCTGCGAACCTGCGACCCGTCTTGCAGCCAGCGACCTCTGAAAGCCTAGGAGGACTGCTACCATCGACAAAGGCTCCAATCACCGTGGACAGTGGACCTGTCCAAGAAGAAACAAACTCCCCAAAAAACGCCCTGCTAGATCATCTGGTCATGCAGCATATTGTAAACCCCACAGTTATTCGGGATTCAACTGACTTTCATCAAAACCTGCTCCTTCTCATTAGCGAGCAGTCTATTTGTGGTGGAGCTGATCTTCTCTAAGACACAAGAGGCGAGGGGAGGAATGCTTGAAAAAGTTAAATCACTGACAGAGGGCTAAGGGCAGCAACCCAACCCAATGTTTTTCACCCACTGTGCCACTCTAGAGGAAGGCCCGCCTTATGCAAACCAGCACTGAGCTGTTCTGCAGCCCTGTTTTCCTTGGGCTGCCAAATCGGACCTGAACTCTCTCCCAGCACCTTCTCTTCTTCTATTGTGTGATGGGAGATGACACCAGGAAACTGTGAGAAAAGGGAAAACAACTAGAGTGAGAACCAGGATGTGTCTGCGGGCTGCAGGATGCGGCACACTGCCTATCTGTGCATCTGTAACAGCCTTGTCTACATTCCCTGCCGCTCACTTCTCTGCTCTTCAGAGATTGAGGGGTGGTATTGTCGAATTGTGAATGTGGGTGCTGTCAGGGGCAAGCATTTAGAGTGTCTGGCTAGGCAGTTAAAGCACTGATTGGCTACTTTTTCCCATGATTTCCGCACCACTACTTTAGACATTTATCCTGCAATCAAATAAATTGGGTCATGCACTTTTTCTTCCGTGGAAAGTCACTGCCACCCCTGTATCTTCCTTCTCCCCAATCCATACCAAACACTGGAGTGTCTCTCCCCGAGGGAAGTCAAGGCAGGGGTATGCCACGAACGTACCATTAAAGGTGGAAGTGGGGCAATGCAGACGTCAAAGCAAGAGAGGGACTGGTGGCAGAAAGCCAGCAACAAGCTTCGCGTCCAGGAAGGAGAAATTATGAGTCATTTTATGACTCCAGGGTGTGTGCAGTCTACCTGGACACCAGCTGTTCTGTTTCTGACTCTGTCCTGGTGTCCCGCCGCATTCCTACGTCACAGTAAAAGTAAACAGCAGAGGTGCATTCATAGTTCACGACGGAAGACGTGCAAGAAGCTGAAAGGCAAGGAGACAGGGGGCTGGCTGAGGGCGAGGGGCCGAATTAAGTCAACCCTGCATTTCGAGTCACACAAATTGTTTTGTCCGAGCAAGTCCAGAGCTTTTCTGGCCTCAAATAGGTTAGAGTGCATCTGAACTCCTAATCCTGATATAATGGCAAAAGAGATCAGTACTGTAAATGCAAATGCTGCACACGCTGCAGCCCCACACAGAAAAGGTCAACATGGGCGCATTCTTACACTTGCATTGTATATGCATAGGGCCTCATTTAGAGTATATTAGCTGGAGTACTGCCCAGCATATTTAGAGATCCACGTGATTTGGGGACACTAAAGGCACTGAAGATTTGCTGAACGGCCGCCATATTTTAGGTGACTGCTCAGCAAACATTTTTGTTTTTAAATAACATACTCCCAAAGCCAAAGTTTGTTTTTGAAAATAAATAAATAAAAAAACAAATAAAATAATGACCCTGACGCCGTGGTATTTCTCTCCCAGGGAATGGGGCGGATCATTTGTAATTTTTTTCTCTTCGAGACCACCAGGATTCCAGTCTGATGCTCCCACACTGATAGCCCCAACTCCCTCGGGCCGTCGGTGTAAGGTGCTTGCCAGCAGAGCCAGCAGGGGCTCCTCCATCAGAAAGATGAGGGTATGCCCGACTCTAAATAGGACATGCAGACTGCCAGCTTGGCATTTGTCGTGGTGAAAGCTGTCCGCCACACTGCAAATCAGGCCATAGGCCCTGTAGTTTGGCCAGAACAAGTGAAATTAGGTAGCAGGAGTACAACCTTGCTTATACAGAATAGGTCCTATACTGACACAGCAGCGCTGCAGGCTGACCCCAGACACAGAACATGTACACTCCATGGGCAGCAAAAAGTGCATTCTTCCTTGAACACACAGAGCAGGCACAGCACCGACAGTAGAAGAGCGAGTTTCCCAGGTCCGTGGAAGACACAGCAATATGTTGGAAAGCTACTTTCTTGAGTGAAGGGGGTGAAAGCCCAACTCTAGTGACTTTGGGGGGCTTTCAATAGAAGTGGTGACTGTTGAAACGCTTGAACACATACTGCTCAAGGGTTTTGGGGAAGAAAGGTCCTTGAGACAATGAAAAGTATGTGTGAAGAGAGGGCAGCTGACTACATTATTTCGCAGAAATATAAGAACTGAAGATTTGAAGCATGGTGATAGGAGCCAGAGAAGAAAGAGTACAGGACAGCCATTGAGTTTAGAGTGAGAAGTAAGATGTTGATTTGGTTGAGTCAAGAGTGGTTCTAGGTCATGATGTGCCTTTTGAAAGGTAGTCGTGGTGAAAGGATTTCTTCCACTTGCAAAGTTGGGGACATCGACTTGAATGCATGAATGGAGTGCGTTCTACAGGGCTAGGGGCACAGTGGGGTCTAAGATGCAGAAGGGGAGTGGTACTTGGTGGCACACTGGAGCATGCAGATGAAATTGTTGTCAATGATATTAGCCAGGTCATTTTATAAACAGTCGAGGTAATCAGAGATGGTTCCGTGGAGACCATCATCTCTGACTTCCTGGTGGAGAATGCTTAATTTAAACATCCCGTCTGTCTGGCTGGGATCATTTTAATGAAAGTATATCTGTTGGTGACCCTCTCAGCCTTCTCTTTTGTTCTGCAAAAAGAAACAAGCAAAGTGGGGTGTCAATCTACAGTGCAAAAGAAATGCCCCTGGCACACAGGGAGATATCTCCCTGCCGGTCAGGAACATATTTCTATTGTCTTGCCTCGGACCACTATGCCCTGAAAGAAAATGAGGTGAGGCATCAGTATCTATGACTGGCAACTTTGTGGCAGGCGGGACGCCAGGTCATGAGTTTCTGATGACTCATGAGATTCTTTTGTCGGAAATGTGGCATCTCCGCCCCACCTTTAAATGCAGCTTTAGTGGGACAGGCTCTTTACAATTTAAGGAAGTCTGTAAACCCCTAAGCCCATCATTTCATTTCTTAATATGTGGGTCTTGGTGGACGGGTAAGAGGACAAGAGATATTGACAGTCACATGGATTGTGGGACGGTCAGAAAAGGAAGCTTTGAAGGTGAAGGCAGTGGGACAATGAGGATGGTATAACGATATGGTCTAAGTATTGCTATTCAAGTGGCTGAGCAGTGGCGGCTGGTGACATTTGTAAGTGGTGGGGCGGAAAATAAATTTCATAGAGCACCGCAGCGAGCGCGCGTAGCGCGCGAGCCCGAACAACCAAAGGGGGGTTTTCCAGGAAAAGAGTATATTAATGGCCGGCGCTTTGATTGTGCACTTTAGAGAGCGCCGAGCAACGTTAACAAAATGCTCATGTTAACGTTGCTCGGCGCCCTCTAAAGTGCACAATCAAAGCGCCGGCCACTCTTTTCAACAAGCCTTGTTGTTGGCATAACGTTGCTCGGCTCTCTAATGTGCACTATGAAAGCGCCGGCCATTAATATACTCTTTTCCAGTGGCTCATGTAAAGTGCTCCAATAACTTTGGGTCGAGTTTGTGTTATATAAAACTGCAAAAAATAAATACATTGAGGATAGAGTGGAGTTAGAGCTTGTCCCTGCCTCCAAATACCCTCTCTCTCTGCAGGGTCTGCTAAGTGCAGAGGCTGTGGAGGGTATGTCCTCATTGCCCACTCTTGACCTCTATCTGAAACATAAACGACTTATTTTTCTTCAGGACAGCTGCCTTTCTTAGCTTGAGGTTCCTTGGCCAGCAGGATGTCTGCTTTTTACTCTACTCCCACAACAATGGCTTCCATGGAGATGGGATATGGGAAGCAAGTACCCAGAGACTGGCGAGTTGGGCCTCCTACGTGTACCATGCTGCATACCATCTCGGCATAAGTCTCAGAGTTGCTATTAGGCAATTAAACCCTCGCCCAGATGGCCCCCTTTTTTGTTTAACTGGAGAGGTTGGAAATCGTCCCCCACACCACGACGTGATTTTAAATTTCATAATGGACAAACACACAGTTAGGCAGGGTAGAGTACAGTTTTTAATACCTACTACTGTTCTATGCGGCGAGCAGCAAGGGTAAGGGTATGAGGGTATGCGCCCACAGTTGTGAAACCGAGTTGTTAGGAATACCCCAGTGGTCTCATCATTTCTACCTCCTTAATTAGTGTAGTTATGTAAAATATGGGGCGAGGCAACACTGGGGTAGGGTTGAAACTCAGTCCTCCGTGATTCTTTCAACTTGAAAGAATCACGGAGGACTGAGTAAGCAACAGGAGCGTGGTGTGGAAGCAACAAGGGGCACAGGTGGGGGGAGCAACACAAGGGAGTGTGAGCCCTGTTAATCTCCGGTGTCCACGGAAGAGCCCACCGGGGCGCACGGGAGGGAGAAAAGAGTATATTAATGCCCGGCGCTTTGATTGTGCACTTTAGAGGGCGCCGAGCAACGTTAACAAAATGCTCATGTTAACGTTGCTCGGCGCCCTCTAAAGTGCACAATCAAAGCGCCGGCCACTCTTTTCAACAAGCCTTGTTGTTGGCATAACGTTGCTCGGCTCTCTAATGTGCACTATGAAAGCGCCGGCCATTAATATACTCTTTTCCAGGAAAAGAGTATATTAATGCCCGGCGCTTTGATTGTGCACTTTAGAGGGCGCCGAGCAACGTTAACAAAATGCTCATGTTAACGTTGCTCGGCGCCCTCTAAAGTGCACAATCACAGCGCCGGCCATTAATATACTCTTTTCCAGGAAAAGAGTATATTAATGGCCGGCGCTTTGATTGTGCACTTTAGAGAGCGCCGAGCAACGTTAAGAAAATGCTCAGTTTAACGTTGCTCCGCGCCCTCTAAAGTGCACAATCACAGCGCCGGCCATTAATATACTCTTTTCCAGGAAAAGAGTATATTAATGGCCGGCGCTGTGATTGTGCACTTTAGAGGGCGCCGAGCAACGGGGGCAGGGGCATCAGCCAGCACTGGGGAACTCCTGCTAGAGTCAGCTTGAAGTTTGAGTCCACGGTCGGCCTCTGTACCTCAAAGGCTCTTTATAGGCACCCCAGAACGAACCGCTCTTCACAGGCACCCTGAAAGTAACATATTTACAGGCACCACGAAACGAACCGCTGTCCACAAGCACCCCGAAACAAATCAACGTTAACATGAGCATTTCCTTTCACCTGCACACCAAGCTGATTGCTGTAAGTAATTTAAAATGTACTATTACTTACAACAATCAGCTTGGTGGCGCGGGTGAAAGGTACACATTGTATATTTCTCGTCATCAAGGCGATCAAGCATCAGCTCACTTTGGATTCTGGAAGTACTTACGTGGTGAAGTCGAAATCTCGTCCAGCAGTGAGTCTCTTCTTTACCGGAGCCACCCACCCACGACGAGCAGTAGTAGCAGGCAGCCTCGCACCAGAACACGAGGTGTGTGTCCTGTGTGTCGTCGTGTCGCAGTCCGAGTGTCCGACTACGGACTACAGTTACGTTTACGCTTCCCAAATCCCGTGCCTCGCTGTGACTAAGCCAATACAGGCGCTGCCCCAGCAGTGCCAGGATTGGCTTGGGCAGGGGTACACACCCGCCCATTAGGAGACCGGGGGCTGCGCCATGAAGCAACCCCCGCTCTTCTAATCTGCAGGCTAATGCGCATGTGTGCCGCGGGCTGGTCAGAAAAATGACCAACCCAGAACTGAGCATGCGCACTAAGTGCGCTACACCCGACGTCAACACCCCCCCCTTGTCCTGATGATTGCCGGGCGTCGCCCGGTGATCGTCAGTGACCGCCCGGCACGGACTTCAAGTAATACACCTGTACGTCTGCCAGACGTACAGGAGTATTACTTTGCTTTGCATTAGTGGGGCAACGCCCCAGCGCCCCAATGGACGCACCGCCGCTGTGGCTGAGGAAGGCACCAGTGCTGGCGAGAGAATAGTGGGATAGGCCTTGTTCTAGGAGAGTAGCCAGTTTTTGGTTCTACTGGTCAAGACTGAAATCACCAACGGCCCTGTGGCAAGTGTAATGAATTGGAGTAAAGATGAGCGTGGGTAAAGATTTTACAAGAGGGATCCTCTTGCAATGATGGCGGCAGTTGGTGGTAACCTTAGAGTACAACAATATAGAGCTTCAAAGGGGTGAGTACTGTGCTGGTAAGAGTGGGATTAAGTGTGGATTAAGAGTGGGTGGGCATGTGTTATGCAAGTACTCCCACTCCTGACGAAGAGGATAACACTGCTCCTGTTCACTGTTGTGGTTGAAAGAGTGAATGTGGCACAGTCAGTGCCTCTGTAGCTGAAGTGGCTGAAACCTTGGGATTGATCTAATATTCTGAATTTGAGATGGAGTGAATGGCGAGTGTGACAATCAAAGTAGTCTTAAACAAACATGTGAAAAGGACTTCTTTCAGGGGTTTGCAGACTTTCATGAAGTCATTTTCTATTTGCAGCCCTTGTGTTCAGGGGATCTAGGGCAAGGCGCAGCGCTAGCTGAGCATGCATAATGTGACCTTCTTTATCTGTGGGAGTCAGGGTCACTGATGGGTTAGGGACTACACTGTGTGCATGGTTTGAGTCCTTGATGCCAATAATACCATCTCCTGGAATTGCTTGGTGCATTCGCCAGTTTCCCTTGATGGTGATTCCACGGTTCAAAGGGCACTAATGCAGCAGCTTCTAGGAGGTGTCGTGTGCTGACATTCCTTTGGGAATGGTTTAGATTTGCACCTTTAGTGCACATACCCTAACTCTCGTCACTGCACACCCTTTTCCTCCTGTGGGCAGCCTTGTTTGGATTATCCCCAATCAGACACGGCACCAGTAGATTTGGAGGTCACTGGGTACCAGGCCACACTTGAATGCCACTCAGCGCTGCGGGCATATAAGCCATCTGCACATTCCCTCTACGGGTTAATGGAATGTCTTACCCCGGCGTTGTCTGCTCACGTTCATTGCGTGTGGCTAAATTCTTGGGAAGAGAGACGTGTTCATTGCCCTTCTGTCAATATTAACGATCTGCTCCAGGATACGAGCTTTATCAATTTCCTTGCGAAATGGGTGGCACCCGAATAATATAACGTGACAGCAATTGAACGAGTTGTTTGCTTTGAAATTGATTACTTATGATTCAAAGCAATAAATCGAGAGCTCGAGGGAGGAGTGAGTGCCACAACAAGAGAGGAAAACAGAACGCATTGGCTAGAAAAGAAGAGGAAACGAGAGAAAGGAAGTGGTGCAGAATGAAGAAGGAGGGCAGGGATGAAAAAAGGAAAGCCAGTGGAAGAAAGAGAAAGCAATCTTGAGGGGCGGGGTGGGGGGAAGGGGGTGGTGGAAAGGAAGGTAAGACGAAGGGTAAGAGCTCTCGGGTGTGAGGGTGGTGGGGGTGGGCAAATGGTCAAATGGGGTAGGAAAATGGCGGTGAGAAAGAGAAACACACACAGAAATAGAAGACGTGAGAACTACATAGTGCCAGTATTGGCAACACACCCCATCCACACAACAACAGAGCATGCATGCTGAATAAATAAAAACACAACACAACTTTTGTTTGGAAAAATATTGCTGCAGGTTTATTCCATACAAAAGTATGCAATATGGTGGGTTATCTTACGGGTGATCCAAGGGCAGGCAGCTGTAACCAACCTATGTTGCCCTGCCCGCCTGATGAGCCAAGCACTGTGGAGGACCCAATCAGTGCTACACCTTATGGGGTGATCCTCTTTCCGGATCACGTGACACATTGGTCCCTTATACTCACGCCCCTTTCAGGGCCGAGCATAGCAAGGCAAGCCCCCGGTTGCTCAGGCCCACAACCGCCCGAAGGACTAACGGGGCGCCGACGCGGTTTCCCAGGAACTTGCCATGAGGCTCCTGGCATTTGGCTCTGGCACCCCTATTGTGCCGCGCAGAGTTACCCTTCTGTACCCATCTGCTTCCAGATCACCCTGTAACTCCGCCTGCAACACAAAAGGAAAACATTACAACATCCCATGAAACTTGCCTGCCACCCCCACGCCGGGTAAGCGGTAGGGTGGGAGACGGCGTGCCTGTCGCAACAGAGGATGCCAGGATGGCCGGGAGAGGCATATATGCCCTCCCCCAGATCCCTGTTGCGCAGGAAGTGATGCGCCTAGCGCGCCACAGGCAAAGGGGGACTCCTCCCTGAGTCCCGACATGAAAGGGGGTGGGTTGGTGCCCAAATGGCACTAAAGGGGCCGCCCACTTAGGGTGGCCTCCTGCGAGGGCCGCGGGCAGCCGCATAGTGCCAGTATTGGCAACACACCCCACCCACACAACAACAGAGCATGCATGCTGAATAAATAAAAACACAACACAACTTTTGTTTGGAAAAATATTTCTGCAGGTTTATTCCATACAAAAGTATGCAATATGGTGGGTTATCTTACGGGTGATCCAAGGGCAGGCAGCTGTAACCAACCTATGCTGCCCTGCCCGCCTGATGAGCCAAGCACTGTGGAGGACCCAATCAGTGCTACACCTTATGGGGTGATCCTCTTTCCGGATCACGTGACACATTGATCCCTTATACTCACGCCCCTTTCAGGGCGGAGCGTAGCAAGGCAAGCCCCCGGTTGCTCAGGCCCACAACCGCCCGAAGGACTAACGGGGCGCCGACGCGGTTTCCCAGGAACCTGCCATGAGGCTCCTGGCATTTGGCTCTGGCACCCCTATTGTGCCGCGCAGAGGTACCCTTCTGTACCCATCTGCTTCCAGATCACCCTGTAACTCCGCCACAGCTCTGAAGGTGGCCCCCGTCGTCGCCAGAACCCCCCACCAACACAGCTCATTTCTCACCTGCCACCTCTCATTTCCAGGCCTCCTGCAAATCCAAGGGAAGAGATCCATCCCTACTGATGATAGATGGACTCCATCTTTATCAAAATAACCTTTAACATTAGCCTGATCCTTTCATGTCTGATGGAACCCAGACCCATCTGGTCTGTAAACTTACGCATTGAACTGCTCAATCTCTTTTGAGAATGTTCAACAGCCTCCTCTGACTTAGCCCCGTGCCACACTCTGCAGGGGATCATCTCAGACCACCAGAGCTCACATTGACCCATGTGTTTGCTGATTTCACCTAAGTCCCTTCATTGCTTGCAACAATGCCCCCCTACCCATGGCAGTGAGGTCATAACCCCCTAAATGGATCACCAAGATGTTAGGGAGACCTCCCCCCCAACCAGTCTCTGCTCCAATCTGTTCGGAGCTGCTCCATCTCATTCCGGGGGACCCCATCCAGACAAACTGCGTCTGGGAAAACCGCATGGAGCAATTTATCCTTCTCCGGGAAGAGCAACTGCCTCACGTTACCTGTAGGAATGTGATGGCCTCCCAGGAGGGAACGCTACTCTTACCATGGCTATATTACCCTTGAGGCTAATGTAGGCTCCCACCTCCTGCAACCTGTGGTTGCAATCCTCCAGTATTTTTTGTGCTTTAACACCCTTTCCCCCAATTTGTGGGACAGCATCACCCTTGTTAGATGACCGCTTCCACAACCAGCCTATCTACTAGGGCTACCAGGGCAGAGAATATAGTGCTTAACTGAATCAACCCGAAACCTGCCCTTAGGGCAGGGAGCCCCTACTCTGTTGCAGTTGCCCAGACATTTGCACCGGACCCTTTGGCTTGCTTTAACTGAAGCTTGATCCCGTGACCCTTGGAGCTCAATCAAGCTATAGACCTAGTTCACCTTGGTATCCCTGGAATGATTGCCCTCCACAAATTCAAGTCAGCATTCAGCTTCCCTTCTAGTCACCTTAAAATGCAGGATGGGACATACAAACCCCACAAGACCAGGGGGGTCATGTGTATATTACCAATGATACTGTCAGAATCTAAGGTTCCCAGTTTCAAGTATTGCCGCAGCCCCCTTTTGTGGGTCTGCTGAGACCACACTGCCTCACAGCACGTTACCTTGCTACCTCATGCAGCTCACTTACTGCCCTAGTGTGTCCCTGAAAAACACCTGACAGGATGAACTATCTGATGAACCAGGAATAAGTGATAATAGCAAGTGTGTCCTCCTGTACTTGCCATGAATCCCTCCTGTCTTACAGAAATCCCGCCTGTTCAGCTCCTTCTGAGGGGACTTCCCTTTTGCTTAACTGCTAGCACCGTGTGCAGTCGCAACATTAATGGGTAACATCCCGGTTTGCGCCCACCTTAATGTGCCATGCTGAGAGCAACTAGGTACCCCACATCCCTCTTCTCTATGAAGGGATAAAACAGCCGGCTGGATACACAAGGCACAGGAAGTGTGCCCAATGAGAAACCCACAGTTCTGCAAGTTTGTGCCTATCCTTTCGGGGGTGACTAAGCCCTCGTTTGCCCATACTTGGATGACCCCCAGTGCCAGGGTACAGGCTGATGAGTGGAACAGTTTTTCATGCTGCCGGGCAGGAGTGCCGTACCTTTGCCCAGGCAACTTATGACAAGGTGTGCCATTGCAGGCAGAAGTCAAGAGATCTCCAAACCCACCTTACTAATACTCTTACAGTTTTCTGTGTATTGCGCTTATTGGAGCATAACATAATTGACTATTTGTAAAGCGTGCGTGCTCCCGTAGCCGGAATGGCACTGAATACCGAGCTATGTTACCCCACTCACTGATAATTATGTACCAACAACTGCCCTTTCTTAACTTGAGGCAATGCTGAATGCTTCTAAGAAATGTTGCCTGGGGGCATTAATTGGGTCATAGCACACAATTTAATAGGCAACCCACCGGAGTGTGTAGTAAAGATGGCCCTGTCGCCCCTGGCGGGGGACTTGAACCCTCCCTTCGAGAGGCCCATGATGCCAAGGCTGAAGCCCGGCCTTTGGGCTTTAGTTCCCACCCCAGCAAGGACTGCCCACACTTGCCGCGCTCAATCCGACCCGGATCATACTAGTTTGCACAGTCCTGGTTCGCCTAGGTGAATGTTCCCTCTAAGCCCTGTATGGGGCCTATTTCACACTGAAAGAAATGCCTATTCTCTTGACTTTAGAGTGATGCAAGATTGAACTGGCAGCTACCATTCTTACTCACGCCTGCATATGCTAGGCTCAGAAGACGGAACACTTGCTCTATAATCCATTGGATTCTAGCCTGGCATTCCTATGTCCTGCTATACCAATCGATAATGGCCCTGCTGGATCATAATGACCCGAAAGACACATCAACCCCGCGGAGACAAGGTGGGGATGCTAACATGCCCCAAACTCTGCGGAAACAACAGCGTGTGCAAGCTTGCGACAAACATCTGAAAAGCTGCCAACCAACAAACCATCCCCAACACCCGGGGGGCATGCCGCCATTCCTTGGCCTGTACACTGACCGAGTTTAAGATTAATAATGGCATCGAAGGACCCATCTTTGAGCGCATGCTTGCAACACTATCCACTGCCTAACCCTGGTCAGTAAAGCCACTGCAGGGTAGAATGCAAAGCTAAGCCCACGCATAAATCATCTGCCAATGTGAACGGCCAAGCATTCGCCGCTCCCTAAGCCATCAGCTGTTCACAATTAAGAGGACCTCAAAATAAATGACCTTGTACACAACATGTTCCTGTGTTTAATTTAATAAACTATAACGTTGTTCATTTATAATAGGAACCCAGGTCACCCAAAGAGTGCACATATCAACTGATTTACCTCTTGCTCACCATTGATCTTATTGTCAGGGAGGAGGGAAGAATTAATGTTTGTAAATTAACATTGAAACCCTCACTTTAAATAATACTTGTCAATGCACTGATATACTAAGGTGAAAAGTTCTGCAAGTTAATTAAATGCTTAATGTATTTTGAAGAGACTATTATATTTTACACATTTACTGCACGATGTCTTTAAAATTAAAGGTGTTCTTAAAGTTGAGCAGAGCAGGGCTCGCCAGTTACTTCCTTTCTTTAACACAAATTGACATTTAAATAAATGTTTGCCCATTTATCTAGCATCTTCTTATTGCTAGTGCTGAGCAGTAAACATCAGCCAGAGCTTTTCAACGGACATAGTTGGGCTTTGACGGAGGAACACAAGGGAAGCTTTGGTGTCCTTAGATACTCTTCTGATATTGCAAAAGTCAACAACACCACTTGACCACCTAAAACACTTGCATTGAAACTACACACCTCCTTCCCTATTTGTCCTACACCAACTGACACTAACACATCTCCATGCTCCTAGCACGAACAGTGTTTGGAACTAAACTGCATAGCGACGCAACTGCTGCTGAGTAATCAGTCTGCTATAGTTGAAGTTAGAGGTGTGTCCGCCCAATTGGCCCGAACTCCACAGGAGGAAAATACCGATTGGTTTGTATAAGCATAGGTTTATATTTATTGACCTCTCAGACCAGTGGAGGAACCCAAAGGCCTATTCACATTAGATGTGCTAGATATCTATCTATCTACACTCCCCCTCTCCCGGCAGTATGCCCCCATGGCATGCCACAAGAGTTCGAGCCCGAGCATTCGTCTGCCCCAGTTTCGATTCAAGCCAAAAGAAGCCGCTGGAGTATCCCTCTGGGCTAAATGTACATCAGCTCTAAGAAACACATGTATGCCTAAGCCCACCCCAGCTAGTGTCGTCCCGCAGGGCTCACCATCCAGACAATGCCATATCAAAATCACGCTCAGTCCATTTCCACCAGTTACCGTCCCGCTAGGGGTTGAGACGCTGCGTGGACCCAGTGAACATAATGCAATAAATATACCAACTAAGGTTTGCCCCTAATAGCTGCAATGTTTGCAACTGGAAACATGAAAACTCTGGCGAAGGGAGGGACAGTGCAGCAGAGCCACCTGGTGGTCCCAACACCTTATGCACCAATGATGTTATGTGTCCTTAAAATAAAGGACCAAACCCATCCTTTATATTTCCTGACCACGTGTCTAACCATGATAGTGAGAAAGGTTAATCCATACTCGCCGGCTCAGGCCAGAGCAGACAACCATTTTGCTCCAAGTGTCAGCAGTAGCAGCATTCATCCAGTAAGTAAATGAAAGGACAACATGCATAACCACTGGAGTTACAAGGACCATGTTGGCCAAGAAGCTATGTATTCGATCAATGCAATAAATTAACAGTCCTACTCTTCCAGCATTATCACTTGTGGCAAGCGGCACCAAGAACGTGTGCCTTGGCCTATGTCTGCACCAGTCACCCAACAGCACAGCTGGCCCTCAAACCTAGTTTTCTGGCGCCAGCTCTGAAAACTGCCCCTGTTCCAGTGTAAACATTGTCTGCATCAGAAGGGGGGCCGGAGCAGCGTTCTCTAAGGGGCTGATTGACTATCCCTTTCACTGTAACTGTGGGCGAAATGTCCCCATGCGGCGCTGGCGACCGTATTTGGAGGATCTGCTGTCTTGTCCCAGCCGCATGCTGAGGTATGAAATTAGTTATATGACAGACAGCACCAAATGCATAGTTCAAGACAAAATAAAAGACCATAATAACAGGCTCTCTCCTCTTTTAGCCAAGGTGAGCAGCAGTGCCACCAGTGGCCTTAGACCATTATGGCACCATCGCAGTATAACTCAGTTCAAGTGACCAGTATTCACTCTTGTCGAACTAGCCTGTTCCGCCCCACCCCCGCGTCCGGTACTCCATCCATATGAAATGTACAAGGAAGCAAATCCCAGCCGCACAAGAAAATGCATGGCAAGCCTTATTCACTGGGCACCCTGCCAAACAGCCAAACCTCGCTAAATAAAGTCAAGTCTTAGAGAGGGGCAAAACCACGCTGCGAAGGGATCCACCTGGCAATCTGCTTGCCCTGTGCTCCTTTGAGCCATTTTCCCGGCTGAGGATGGGGTCTCACATGCGCTGGGTCATACATCGACCATACACCCTAGTCTCGAATTCCCCCAGGCAGCAGGCACAAAATATTTACTTAAAAAAAGTAAGCGTGGGCCTCCCAAACCGGCTTTCTTCCAGACCGGCGAACCTGAACACGCTGCGTGATCGAGCACGGGAAATAAAACACGTGCTCGCTTCCTGAATACCCAGGGATCGAATTCAGGACCTACGGATATAAACAGATGCTCTGCCTATCGTGCTAAGCAGGCACGAGCAAAAGGTCCCCTAAATCCGGCACCCCCCCTCGGCTCAGTGCCACAGCGCCATACATTAGCGCACCACCTGCAGACCCGATAGGATATTCTGACATCATTGGCGGGACCACCGCCCGGCGCTGAAGGCGGCGCCACCTCCCCGGGCCGGTGCGACACGCCCATGATCAAGCAAGCGGCTCGCCACATGCCAGAACAGAAAATCAGTGAGCTGTGAAGCACTGCCCAACCCCCACGGGACCACAGTTGCGGGCCCTTGCCCAGTCCCAGCCGTCCAAGGCAATTGTGGCGGGGGTGCCTTTGGGTAGAGCTACCAACGCAAAAGGCCCCTGCAAGTAAGGTGTGTGGGGGATGCCAGTGTTTGGAGCCCCCCTCCTATGCGACCCGGAGAGATCCGTTGGTATGGCTAAACCCCCAAGGGGGGGGGAGAGTGATGCAAGGCCCCTCACTCACTGGCTGAAATAAGGGCACAGACAGCTGTAGGCTGATTGAGAATTTCTACCCAATGACCTGCCACCAGGGCTGTACTCTGCAGTGGTTTCTTACAACTTACTCATTCGGCTGCTCCCGTGAGGAACCAGGCTACAGGAAGGTCATCTCACCCAAGCAATTTGTGGCAGAAATACCGCACTCTGACGCACTACTACCTTTTTGGCCCCAGCAATCAAATCTGAGGCTCGAGGTACCCCCATACAATCGAGCAACAACACGGGAGCAATACACCTTATTGCTTCCTTCACCGACCTGTTTACCCCCGGCAACGTCCGAACGCCTACCTCACACAAACACACACGACGCGCCTAAGTTGTCGCAGGTTGAGGACAGATGGGCAGCCCTCATCTGTTTCCCTATTAACCGCAGACCGTCCAAATTACCAGAAGCATAACATGGACCACCGCAGCTGGGGCATTTCACATGCACTCCCACCCACAACTGTCCCAGTGTGAGGTGAGCCTGGGACCCCCCCTCTCCTCCCAGTTCACGGAGAGGGGGAGCGAAACCAACTACCCGCCCACAAGGCACAAACCCAACCCGGCTCACAACTCCTGGGCCAGAAACATTTAGTGGCGGTCTGATAATGCCCCCGGCTCGAACGTTCCCCCTGCACGCACCGCCCACGCGCCGCCAGACCGAGGGCCGAGCAAGGCCCTCCTTGCCCCCCAACTCACCGCGCAAGACAACTCCCACTTGGTCCCGGTTACACAACACCGGAGGCGTGGTGTAGGCATGGCGTGTCCAGCGGGGGACAGGGGAGACCGCACCAATGCCCACATGAGCACTGAATTGGAACACCGGGGGTGGGGGGGGCAGGAGCATCTACCTGAAAGACCGTACAGGGAGGCGGGAGGACTGCCCCAAATGGCCCGAACTATCTCAGGACCAGGCTGGCAGCGGGCAGACATCCGCAAGCACATGACTCAGCGAGGGGAGGGGAGAGAGGTGTGCTAGCAGCAGCGCTAGCATGCTGTAATACATGAAATCAAGGCGCCGTCGGTGACCCCAAAGCCGCCTTGAGGAGGAGCAGGACACGTGCTGGGTACAACGAGCAGACCCTCGGTGTGCGTACCAGCCATTATCCGACGGTGCGCTCACCCATCGCACTGGTGTCGGACCCCCCCCCCGGTGGCACAATGCAACCAGCCACACTCATGAGCGCAAACCACCCCCCGCATCCGCAAAGTTGTGGAGTGCGACACTAGGGCCACAAGGTTACGCCGGCTTGCGGTCCAATGCCCGGGCAGGAGGGAAGGCCCAACTGACCTGCGGCGGTCTGTGAAATGGGCATCCAGCATGGTGGCAGGGAGTGGGGGAGGTGGGGGGGCCTCTTCCACCCCACATGCCCAGGTCCCCGGAGAGGGAGAGTCTGCCAGATGACATCCCCCCGCTGGTGCCCCAACTAGGCCGGATCAGCCGACCCTCTATCCATGCCCTGATAGAACAGGGGGGCACACACCCCAGGGCCGACCCGTCGGGGAGGGTGGGTGGGCGGAAGTGCAATTCAACTGCCCCTGGGCCGAGACCTCAGAGGAGGCAGTGGGGCACTAACCTGAGGTCGACGACGAAGACACGACCGACTGCACAACCTCCTAGACGGCGTGCCTGGTGCATCAGAGGATGCCAGGATGGCCGGGGGAGGCATATATGCCCTCCCCCAGATGCTTGTCACGCAGGAAGCGATGCGCCTAGCGCGCCACAGGCAAAGGGGGACTCCTCCCTGAGTCCCGACATGAAAGGGGGTGGGTTGGTGCCCAAATGGCACTAAAGGGGCCGCCCACTTAGGGTGGCCCCACTGCGAGGGCCGCAGGCAGCCGCATTCTTAGAGCAAGTGCAGAAGAGGAGAGAGATTGAGTTTCTGTACAGACTTGATTTCGTACTACTGCAAATACTTTCCCTGTGTGGTAAAATTGGGTTTCCCTGCAATACAGTTCCTAGTGCTGCCCAGGAGATCTCGTATCAGGAAACTGATGCCGCTGTGGGTGGATGAGATCTTGCTTCCTGGCTACTGGGTCTCCTGTGGATGCAGGAAACCTGAACTCTAATCCCCGTTACCTTGCTTTTGAAAACGGTGGCATTCTGGGTAAATCACACCATCTCCCTGTGCCTCAATGCTTTATGTAGAAAGAGTGATCTGGTGTAAACCGGGCCCACACCAGGCTGTCAGATTTAGATCTGAAAACCAACCTGTAATGAAAACAAGACAACCATTTGGTGCATCCAGGTTGGGGCAACCAGGGTGCATATATGTTTATTTACAGTATTTAGAGAGGGTCACTTATTCCACATTAATAGCAGCACCAAGTTCTCCTCATTAGTTTCAGATAGCAGAATGGAGGAGAGAGTCCATTTGGGATGGTTCTCGTCACACGACCAGGCCTTTACAAGTTCAATATGCCACGAATTGGGGCGGTGGTACTGACAATATGCAAAGCTTTCCTTTCCTCTGTTATCACCCCTATAAATGCCAGATCCCTTTCCTTTGCAGGTCTACACCCACATCTACCCCCTATTAAACAGATATAATTGGATGATTATTTTTTGCAGTGCTTTCCAAAACACCCCGTGTAGGTTAAAACGATCAGCATAAGTAGGTTGCACTTTTTATCCAGATCATCTGCCCTTCGCATTCATTAGCAGCTTATTAATAGTAGTAACATCCCCCCTCCCAAAAAATCCTTTGGAGGGAGGACTATTAAAAACATATTTTGGGGCCATCAAATGACTTCAAAAGAATTCTGGGGCTCCTCAACTTTATTACTGTTACAAACTGTGTGACACAGAAGCCACTGCCTCCTTCCATGCGTGCCAAACACAGGCAAGCATCTTCTTTTATGTGTGCTATCTTTTGCATGCCAACCGAAGGTATCCCGGTAATCCATTCTAATCGTAGGCACTTCTGAACATCTCAAAATTAGGCAGCACATGATCTGCGTGAAAGCACAGCAGACGAGACCCATCAAAGAAGGTCCAATACTAACTTTTTACAAGATTGACCAGTCAGCACCACTGGAAAATGATCCCTCTTGGTTTCGCCCACCACTCTCCCTTGGACACATCTTTACCTTCTCTCTTTCTATTGTTTATTTCACTGGCTGTTAATAGAATTTGTAGCATCCATGTGTACACCATCCCAAACTTTTCTCTCTTTCCTTGGACTCTGCCTAATGTTGCTTCTCCCAACGAGGCCAGAACTACATGCCTGAGTTGAATATTGTCAATGAAACAAATCACACTTTTCAGGGTTGCCATTATAATGCTGATAAATTATTAAATTTTTAGAGGGGACCTATTTATGTACACAAGCAGCCCTACTGGTATTTACATCCCACTTTCAGGAAGACCCTAGTCTCCACCGGGCAGAGAACCCCCTTTGCGTTTGCTTAAAAAACTACACGCTGCCCTGTGCCAGGGTGATCAGTCTTAGACCTGGTAATTTTAAACCCATTGTAGCATTCTCCACACAGCAGCCCTCACGTGATCCTCCCTGCTCTTCATGCACACCACTAGCTCACTAACACTCATTGCCTCACTCAATGCTTCATAAAAGGCAAAGCAAAATGCACATGAAAAAGCCTCTGCTCATAATCAGAAAACCATCCAGTCATTAGCTTGCCTATTGTGCTTTCCATAATGGGGTGCTTGTATCTCCTTCTGCCTTTCTGGTGCCACCCTTCAAGATATTCCCCAAACCACCAGTATTTCGTTGAAAGTTTAACCCACTGGGACCGTAAAAATATAAAATGACCCCACTGTTCCAATAGAAAATGGGAAAAGCCAATGTGGGTTGTGATATCAAAGATAGATCATCTCATAACTATCTTGATTAGAACAACAATAATTGAGACAACATTAAAGTAGACAAAGTCTGCTTATAATTTATTCATCCCATAACCAGTACATTGTGAACAATTGAATTAACATTCAAGTATAAACATACATTATAATTTTGGTCAGTTGATAATTGATTGAAAAATATTATATTGCAATTGGATAGACAAGCATAATCATTAATAATCCAATATCACACTAATTTACTGATACTAATCACAACTCCACAGATTCTCTTGACTCATATACTTATATACAAAAAGGATAACAAAATGGGCCCTTGTCTTAGAGAGGATCCTCAAAAGTTAATAATCAATTTTGGTGGTGCTGCTGTCCCTTATGGTGATGAATAGTAGTAGCACCAATAAAAATATGTAAACGGACGTTTCAGTGGATCAATGTAAAATTATTGTACCTTCATCAGGACAGTCAAAACGTAATATGCACAATGCACATAAGAGGAGTTCAACTACAAGTAAAGGTGAATCATTTTTATGTCTATGAATCAGATCTCAATGGCTTCAGTCCGTTTCAGACAATGCCCCAACTATATCTCCAAATGATCTAGGTCACACAATTAATAGTAATAGTTCCCACCACCCATTAGGCATTAGACCATGGACTTCTGGCATCATATTGTGAAGTGCAAATATATCCCCTTTTGAAGCTGTGTAATTCACAGAGGCAGCAAAACTTTTGGCATCCCATCTCCAGAGTGTATTAGACAATACACACTGAGGAGATGCAATACCACAGAATCCAGTATCCTATAAGAAGTCATGATGTTTTCACAATGCTTTCACTCATGCTGTCATGCCATTTCAAAATAGATAATCCCACTAGAACCTTGCCAACCCCCTTGTCTGAGTCATAAAGTTGAGTCGAATAGGCCTAATCTCCGTACATTATCTAGCTTGAAAATTCTATTCTGTGAAATTTGCCATTGTATCTTCAGAAAGCCAATGGTAGTTCTTCATCTCCTCCTTCTACGTGTCTCTATAAGTCCTTATTTCCACCTTGCACTTACCAAGAGTCTGGAGGTTAAAGGATGTAATACTAAATCGATTTCTCTTGAGTTTACTTAATTCCAAAGTTTTTGCAGGAACAAAATCCATCATAACACAAGAAAGCGCATGACAGACTTAGGGGCCCATTACGATGTCGGGCGGAAGCACTACTGCCGTGCCATCGGAGGCAAAAACCGCCAGTTACCGTCCGCCAGCTACGGCCCACACGCCCGCCAAATTAGGATGCGAAAAGTCAGCCAAACACCGCCCGTAAGCCAGCGACGTCGTCCGCCATCAAAGTGCGCCAGTTCACGTAGCGGCGCGAGCCAATGGAGACACACCGTCCGTCGAAATGACGTACCGCCCGGCGTACAAATTACGATGCCACAACCAAACAGCTCCCCCGGCTAAGAGATACCGCACGAGATACCAAGGCGGAAACTCGACTGCTGAGTACGGAGACCAAAAAGGCGGCCCACCCCGACATGAATCCTGCACTCCAGACCATCCCCATGCTCTACCTGATGCAGCACCTAGGAGTCAACGCGGCGCGGCGACGCAGGTAGGCAGACACACAACAAGGGCACGCAAACACTGCACACAATGCAAGGGCGGAAAAACTGCACATGGGCCCCCCAGACACCCCTGTGTGGACAGGACACATCCACCACTGCACCCACAAATGTCCCACTGGTCAAAATGAAACAACTCGCAACAACCGGGCACACACTACCCGGGACCAGGAAGTGACGTCCCTGTCACGGCACCGCAGCGCAGCGGCGATGACGCAGGTACACATGCGCACAACACAGAGGCCAATGACAGCGCCATGCATGGGCCACACACAAACACCACAGTATCACAACTACACACCCCACACACCAGCCCCACCCTGAAGGCACATGTCACGTGGCATTCCTGCATCAGTCATGTCCCCAACCGGCAACTCACAGTTGCCAACCTGATGTCACACAACTGTCCCGAACAGGGGAGTGATGTGAGGCCAAAATAGGACACACCCTTGTGTGCAAAACATGGCGAAGCACACAGGGGCTGCTACATAACAGCGCATAATATGGACCTCGTCCGCAAAAGGCACGCCAGTACCATCCAAAAATACCTATACCATCCTGCTCGCAATACCAAGACATGCAATATACAACATTGAAAAACCCTGCTGCCTGAGAACAGGTGTTTCCAATTACTACACCCACACAGAAGCCCCAATGTATAGCGGAAACGCAGTGACCCGCCCACACACGGGAGAGCAGATAGCACTGAATGTCCTTCCATTCCCACTCTGAAATCACATTGCAACAATTCATGCAGGAGAATGGAGCCATTGTACCAACAAGAAGCCAAACAGAGCCATGCAGAGTAAACCGTCCACTGGGCAGATAGCGCCCAACATGAAAGAAAGTTAATAACACAAAAAAGAAATAATACCACTCCTCCATGTGGCTCAAATGCAAGTAATCTGGAAGGAGTCAGACACCACTGGCCTTGACCATTCATTGAAGCATGTGGGATGAGGGCCTGTGTCCTCCGCACAAGCTATAACCCAAGTCCTGCCTCCGTACAACCATTCCAGAATTCACAGCATCGTCGGAGGTTGCACTCTGCTGACTGCACAGCCAGCCGGAACACGCCATCACATCGCCCTGTAGCAAAATGGCTGTTGCACCACTGCTTCCCAACTACGCCGGACAGATGCAGCTGTACATTGAGAGCCTGCTACAGATAGTGGGCTGTGAAAATCTGGCCATGCTGAACGTAAGTTACCGAGTAACTTACCGCATCGCAATGTTCAGCTGCGTCATCCCTGTGTTCTACTGTCGGAGGTGTCCGTTCCACTGTCCTGTGGATTTATGTCTCTCCAACCCGGCATGTCCAAAGGCGGACCTGGTACACTTGTTTGCACCCCTGGATGCCCACGACAAGATCTGTTCAGTGTATGGGGGCATGGTGTATGTGGCTGCAATCGGACACACACTGCAATGGGACCAGTGTGCCTCCACACAACGTATTCTGGATCACAGTTTCATCGAATGTCATCCAACATGTCCCATCAGGCTTCTACAAGGGACAACTTACGATGAACACATTGCCAGCCACCATCCGCTTCATTGGAAAGCATCCATGTTTACCACCAATGCCATTGAAGCCCAGCTGGAAGGTATCGCATACCTGACAACTTGTCAATTCATCGGTCCCCGACGCAATACCCCCAATTGAACAATGATGTTCAACACCGTACCTATGCTTGGCTTTCGCACGGACTGGGCAGTTAGCTGTACAACAACTATACCATACAACCTGCAACAAACACCACACCATCAACTCCACTGCCATGACATTGGACATTTTCGGCACATGCACTCTGTTCCTCACCATATCCAGTATCTCTGCATGAACAGGGGGAGGCAGAGGTATGGGACTTGTGTACAGTAACCACATGGACAATACTGCATGAACAACTATGCTATAATATGTATCCTGCGCACCTGAACACATGCACCGGTCAGTGCACACTAATCTGTCTGCTGTATTACGTGAGAACTGTCACCTCACCTTTGTCTGTACTTCCGTGCCAGGACTTTTGCATGGACAACAAATGCATCCCCCAACATGACCCCAGTGAATGTGTCATGTTCAGTAGCCACCACATTGCAACAACTAGTGAGTCGCTGCTGCATGCATGTAGGCTCATGCTCTGATGTCACCTCTCATGCAGGTGTGTCGGAGTTACTATTGTAGTAAACCTGTACCATGGAACTGAGATGTACTGTGCCTATGATGTCAAGCTGTCTGGTAGGCAAAATGAATACTGTCTGTGTCAAAGTCTAGAGCTCTTCAGTAATTAGCAAATGTACATTAGCATAGCAAGGGCAAGGCAGTTGTAACTCTGAAGCCTTCATCCCACAGTCAACAACTAATCACATCTACCCGTACCCCCTTTTGTATGTGTAATCATGCTAAGTATATCCTCCACATGCATTTCGCTGCCAGTAGTGTCCACTATACTGCATCACAGAGGACGTAAGTCCAAATACATGGCTTGAAGCAAATATGTGACTCTGCTGAATCATTTCACGAAGACAAGTACGAATGAGAGAGGATGAGAGTGTGGGAAGTACACGACAGTCGTGAGATGACCATGTAGTCCAGTGTCATTGGATGTCAACGCATATGAGTAGCCGCAACAGTGGACACAGTGAAATACCACAGCTCGTGGGCCAGGACTTGTCAGACTCTGAAGTGGCCCAACAGATCATCACATCAACACTGACGGCCTGGTCACTACAAAGCACAGTCCTACATATGTCTACAATTTCCCTCAAAGTCTGACCTCACACTCAGCAAGCAAAAGGAGGAGCCACGCAAAAGCATGCAACAGCAATGCCTGACAACACACACACACAACATCAGTGTGGGTGGGCAGGACTGCACAGTGAGTAAGAACTGCAGAAATTCAGACATGCTCAATTGAACAAGGCACAAACTTGACAGTCACACACCCTGCAGACACACAACGTCAGAAACATAACAAGTAGGAGTCAGCCTGAACTGCAAGGACACACCCACACACTGCACACTGTGCAACATACAACACACACATGTGATCACATACACAGACCTGAACACGGATACAAACATCCACCATGGGCCTGGGTAACACATGTGTGTAGTCGACATTGCCACAGCACACACACACACACCAACACTACCCCAAAGTCACACCACTCACACCACACACACCAACACCTCCCAAATGCACACATTGAAAGTAAGCCATGTACCCAGGCACAATGTACATCACAAGACTAACATACACCTACACTGCTGGCCACACAGCAAGTAAGCTCACACATACCTGCATACCCTGCGCATGCTGCCTGTCATCCTGTGGCTAGACTCACACCCTGTGCATTGCCTGCACGCAAACATGACACGGATACATTTCCCCAGAAATACCACCAAGTACATGCAGTCAATCCGTGTCACAGAAAAGCATATTCATCACACACACAAGTAGCAGAGTCTGAAAGAAGTGAAGTCCCTGCCACGTGTACAACACATTGGAATGTGAGACCAGACATTGCAATTGCTGAGGTACCATACACGGCATGTGCCCCACTTAACCATGCACACACTGCAACAACTGAAATCATCAACTACACAGATACAACCGACTACAGGAACAACAGCATCCAGTCACAGATCACATAGACAGGCGGCATAATTTATCAACCCCAGGGACAGTGGCCAGTTTGATGTGCCGAGTAGTGACACGAAGTGCTGGGTATGCAATGTGTGTGAGTGTGCCCTGCCATGGCCACCAACACTGCCATGGCAGTCACAATTGCCATCACAGCCACCACTGTGTCACAGGTAGATGTGTGAGTGTGCCTACCATTCAAACAGGATGCCAGTACGACTCGGTGCTGTGTGTGTGCTACGGGACAGTTGCAGGTCCGCCCCTGAGAGAGTAACACAACTGTGGAAGACACACATGTGTCATGTGAAGCGGGAGTTCCGCTTGGCCCAGGTGGGTGGTTGTGACGGGTAGGTGCACACATGCATTGTTGAAACACACTGTGTTGGGAGGATTCGGGAGCACTAGATTACCGCTGTCTTGGGCATTTGGAAAGACCACCTGTCTGGGGATGAATGTGAACTCGTGTGGGCTCAACAGGCGGGCACACAAGCAATGCTGCATCAGGTGTAGACGTTAGCCCACCCTCTGTGGACATGCTGGATACTGCTGTGCGTCCGCCAGGCCCTTGCCAAGGCACTCACATCCCCTGTCCACCAGGTGTACCCCCAACATTGTCCACCTGCACAGGCTACCCAGGGCACGGGATGGCGGTGGAGCTTGGTGGGTGGGAGGTCATGGCGCGCTTCTCTTGGTCACATCTCGCAGGCAACACATCCTCATTGTGCAGCATGGCACAAGTAAAAAATAAGTAGTGGGGGGACGCACACATCACGACTGGAGGTGACGTCATGAAAGGTGGCTTGCACCATCTGACTTGTTGCCTATTTACCCCCACCCGTTACATGCCATTGCAACAGAGAAGCCAGCGCGTGCACAAGCAGCTCCGAGCTCGCCCCAGAGAGGCCAAAGAGTGAATGTGTGGGTCCATTAGCTCCAGTTCTCGTGCCCGCGTGAAAATCATTGCTGGCACGCCGTCCACCCGCGTGGCAACCCGAATCGAGACCTGGTGTGCAGGCAAAGTGTCCTATTGGCTTAGCGATATGTGTGTGTTGCATGACAGTAGTTGGCGGTGGATGGCTCGGAGGCCCGTCACCCTGAGGCCCATGTCCCACCACATGGGTCCCTTGTCAATGGCAGCAGTTGTAATGACAATGCGCGCCGGGGTGGGTCCACCTTTCGTCTGGGATTTTGGACGCGGCCTGGGCCGCTAGGGCAGCTACAGCCTCTGTGTGTTGCAGGTGGTGTATCCGGACTGCGGAGCCTGTCATGCATTGTCACTGTTGTCCAGGTCTCGAGTCGGGGTACCACGCTGGTGGACGGCGTCCCACCACTGATTATACCGCGAGACAGATAACTTGTTCAAATGGACCCACACATCCACTCTTTGGCCTCTCTGGGGCGAGCTCGGAGCTGCCTGTGCACGCGCTGGCTTCTCAGATGCAAATGCATATTGGAGTGAGCGAGGGGAGGCCATCAGTCTGACGGTGCAAGCCACCTTCCAAGATGTCACTTCCTGTCGTGACATCAGCGTCCCCCCACTTCTTTTTATTAGGACTCGTGCACTGCTGCCGTCAGATGTGCCACTCCCCAGGGGGGTGGAGAAAGGGCCAGGAATGTCAGTCTGAGATTGGCCCAGTTGAAGGCCCACCTTGACTGGGGGGGACAACCATTGGACAGTCTGGTGTAGCCCACCCACGCGTACATGTGGGCCCTCCATGATCTATGTCACCTGCGGCAAAGTGATGTCATGGGCAATGATGTAATTGAGGAGAGCTGTCTGCCCCACGCAGAGATGGTGCATCAGCTCAACAGACCCAGCACTGAGGGCAGCAGGGGTCACATGTGCAGGGGCAGCTGTGCCTGGTGTGAAGGACACCCTATCCTTCATCCCTGTGCCGACACGTGTTGCACCAGTGGAAGTGGATGGGAGGGCGGGCATTGGCCTCCGCGTGGCTGAAGAGGAGCCAGAGTCCACGTCCCCTGTGTTAGCAAACATGGATGCATCACCTCTGTCCTCAGATGACGCCGAAATAGCCGTCTCGGCCTGTGATTCATCCAGCACACGTCTAGCCCCTCTGAGGCACTGGTCACAACTGTCTCACTCAGCACCTGTGCAGCTGCTACATCCGATGCCACCCCACTGTTGAGCGTCCCCTGTCCCTGAGCACCCAGGGGAGATGCCACATGAGAGAGAGCGAGGTGGCCTCACTCATCTGGCATCAATGAAACAGACATGTGCAAGGGAAGCAGCACAGAACATTCCCAAATCCACATGTTGCACGATACCTGTGCAATTGTATACAGCCACCACAATCAACACCTAATGGCTGGCGTACAGTAAAGGAAGCTGCTAATTAGTGGCACAAGTGTTGTGCACATAGCACTACACCCGGCCTGTGTCACCCTGCGACCATAGCCCCAAATCGCGGTGTGCACGCCCACTGTCCTGATGGTGGCAAGGATGACCACTACGTAATTAGGCCAAAGACATACCTGCAAGGAGCAGAATGGGAAACTACTCACACAGACTGCAACATGACAGGCCACAATGGCCATGTACCCATGCCATCCACCTGTCGTTCACACGAGCACAACTGCTGTTGCACAGTGTGCCGGATGTGTAAGTACCAGAGACATGAGGTGAGGCATCGCACACATGTGTCCGAACGAAATCAGAGTAGGCACAGTGCCCCTAACATACATGTGAATTGCCACTCCAGCCTACTACAGGTTGTTCCTGGGGGCTACGACTACGAGTGCATTGTGAATGCAGAGTGCTCAAATTGCATCTTGAGCCTCAGGACTAGCATATGCATGTCAGATGCACACAGCACAGAGTACACTTACAACCCACTGCATCACACAGCAAACAGCACATTACCCAGAATATGGGTAGGCTGTGGACACATGCTGCCTCTCACCGCAAAAGACACCATCCCACAGTACTGTACACTTGCTTGCTGCTGATGCCCCAACAAACGTGCATCCGGCACAGGCTGTGTGACTGTCAAGATGCAGACCATTACTGGTGAAATGCAGCGCCAGGCTGATCTGACAATACGAGGGGGCATCCCCCGATTCGTCATCACCACGTAGTGGCTCATCCGGCAGATGCCGTCACACCCTTCGTGGAATTGGCTGCACTGGCGGTCACACACACACAGAGGCATCAACTTGGTTGCAATGGCTCATCACAAGCCCTTGGGCTGGAGGACTTCCAACTGCAGGGATGGTACACAGGAGGCTTGGAATGTCACTAATGCACTTCTCAACATCACCCACATCCACCAATCACAGTGGCATGCTGCTGACCCATCCCAAATACTCCGAGACGTGCAACAGAGCCAAGAAGTAATCGGACATGGCCAAACAGCATGTGTACACCACACGTGAATGCATGCTGGTGGGAGTGTGTACACAGTACCTGTCCAACCCATTCACATGCAGGTTGCCAGCACATTGAGCAATGTGTAGTCTGCCCACATCTACTGTCCATTGTCAGGTGGACCAACACAAAGATCACAAGGCAACACATCTTTGTGGGTGTACCCACTGTGTCCAACACTGCGCAGCCCTCAACGTACTCGCACTGTGCATGGCCCACCCCGCAATGGAGGTCACATTCAGTGCCACTATCTCTCACACACATCCCTATCACAAGGCATGGTGTGTCCAATCGACAGGGCTGAGTTAGCGCATTTCAGGAGGGTCCTGAACAGAAGACACATGTAACCCACTGTGCAGTCTGTGTTGTCACCTACTGGGATTGTGCGGTCAATGTGCAGCCCATGTCTGCTGGGACTGAGAAGGGCAGCATGGACCCAGCCTGCCATTCTCACAAGCAACAACTGCCCTGAGACCTGCATTGCCAAGTGGCTGCGTCACTGGATGTCTGACATGAAGATGCCATGTACCACCACTCCGGAGGGACATGCATGGCTAAGCGCCAGAGAGCCTACATACCCCTTCCACCTGTAGTAAGCATGGTGAGCAGTGCATGTTGGAACCCCACAGGCTCTGACTCATAGTGCTGCGGATCAACGACATGTGTCCCCCCCACATGCACCACACACACTGTAGTTGTCTTTCACACACAACTATTGCATTAAATAGCCTTGGCCAGTGTGCGTGGAGCTCGGATTCCACGATCTCCAGCTCCTCGCTGGTGAGTGGACCTGGACATATCTTCAGAGTCGTCGACGTGAAGGTGGACAGGTGGCAGCAGCAGCAGGTGTTGTTGAGGGATGCCAGGCAGCAGTCCCTGGAAGCTGTGGTAATGCCGGTCTCCCTCCCACACTCATATAGCCCCCTGGGGTTGTTTCAGTGGATCCAAGCTGCTGCAATTGGTGTACCATGTCTGCCTGCTTCAAATGCACACGATGGCCTGGTCCGAGCTGTCCCGGGATGCTTACCTCTATAGTCGAACACGCAGGGTGCAACCGCGAGGGCCATTAGATTTGGCCTCAAGGGCCTGGCCCATGGCGGGTACAGTCCACTGGTGCCATGTGGACTCCACAGTTTGATGTGCGCCATGCATCTGTGGCCATGACTTGTGTGTGGGAGCTGGTCCACACTGGACAGGGCCACTTCATGCTGTGTGCATAGGCATGGACGGCCAGTGCTCAGCCTCCACATGTCTGTTGGCACATCATCATGTACACATTGGCATGGGAGCATGGGATGTGCATATGCACACACATGCCATATTTCTCTATGTACATCTCCCACTTGGCACGTGCAACGTTACGTGTCACTTGTGATGTGTATTTGCATTCACACAGCTGTGTTGTCATGGAGTTGTCAATGTGTACACCTGTCAATGTGTTTTGGAGGTGTGATACGTACAGTGCTGTACATTGGGTGAAGTAGGGACATCATTGACTGTCTCATATCCTCTTGTGCAACAGGACCCACTTGTTTGTCCCGCTCAGCCTGTGTCCATAGTGTTGTTGGTGTGTGCCATACTCACCCAGCCTCGGAAGCTGTGTCAGGCACAGCAGCTAGGTATATTGCTGTGGTGTTGCCGCTTCCCACATATGCAGTCTGATATCATCATCATGCCTTACAAGTTATTATGGCCTAAATCCACATGTGCATGCTCATAGTAATGGTTTGTGTCACTGGTCATTGCTATTGGTAAGGGGACCTGTGTAAGTGTATTGTGGCTGTGCTGTCCCTACTTGTCAGCTGTTCTGTGATTCAATTGCTTTGTCTGTAATTTGTGTTTTGTGTATGTGAAAATGCCATGTGTTGTGTTGCATTGACATGTGTCCACTTCCATCTGTCCTAGGAGGAGACCAAACATACATCGCCCCTACCAATTGCTGGCAGACATGGAGGATGTGGAGGTAATCAGGAAATTCCGTCTGGACCGACCCACCCTGCATCACCTATGTGCCTTGTTGGAACCCCACCTTCGTCCTCGCAGGGTGTATCCAACTGCATTCACCCCCACGGCTAAGGTGATGGCTGCACTGCATTTTTTCGCCACTTGATCATTCCAACACACAGTGGGCAGTGGAGGTGGAATGTCCCAACCCATGTTCAGCATGGTGCTACGGGTTGTACTGTCAGCCATGATGATGTACAGGAACCGGTACATCCAATTCCCCAGGGCACGTGATTTGGCGGCAGTGAAGGGTGCTTTCTATGCCCTTGGACGGATCCCCCACGTTGTTGGTGCAATTGATTGCACCCATGTTGGCCTTGTTGCACCACAGGCCATGGAGCACATTTATCACAATCGGAAGCACTTCCACTCCGTGAATGTGCAAGTGGTGTGCCTTGCGGACATGGTCATCACACACGTGTGTGCGAAGTTTCCAAGATCTGCCCATGACTCGCACATCATGCGCAACAGCATCCTACCACGTCTGATGACCAATCTGCAACCGGACCGTGCATGGATTGTTGGTGAGTATGTATACTCGTGTAACGTGCTGGGTGTGCAATGCTGTCTTGTGTCCTGTTGGAATTGCAACGATTCTCTGTGTTCCTCACACCCAGGTGACTCACCTAACGGGCCTTGGCTGCTCAGCCCATTACGTCATCCTCGGACACCAGCTGATGTCCGATACAGTGAGGCACATGGGAGGGCCAGACGTGTGGTGGAGCGGACTTTTGGACTCCTCAAGTCCAGATTCAGATGCCTGGACCGCACCGGGGGTGCACTGGCGTACTCACCACAGAAGGTGTGCCAGATAGTTGTGGCATGCTGCATGCTGCACAATCCGGCGATTCGCAGGCAGATCCCCCTGATAGTGGATGACGGTGATCAGCCAGGGCCCCCGCCTGCAGACCAGGACGGGTCCAGTGACGAGGACAGTGGAGAGGAGGAAGCTGTGAATGTGCGTCAGCAGCTCATCGCCCGCTACTTCACTTGACGGTGAGTGACCATGTACGACGGCTGATGTAGCTGTAGTTGTGCAGGTGTATGTGTGCATTGTCACGGAGGCCTTTTGTTCACTGAGTGCTGTGTGGCAATGGTCCATGTCCAGGGTAGTATGCCACTGACAGTGGCTGTAGCATTGTGCCCTGTTGCTCTGTGAGATGTGTGTACATTGCTTAAAGTTGATGACAAGTACTGTGTGATGAGTGTGTGACACACTCATTCAATGGACTCTTGTTCTGTTTTTCACCCCTAGGTCCCTACAGCCTCTCCTGGCCTATCGACATACTACACTCCAGATGCATTTCTGATCATGGTGACGGTTGCACATCGTTGAATAAACACAGAGCACATACAGCAGAATGTGATCAAGGTGTATTTATTTACAGCGGTGACGTGATTGTGGGCAAGGTGATGACAAAAGTGGTACATGCTGAAACAATGAGTTGACGGTCATGGCTGTGTGATGGTCAAGGTGTACCCATGATGTTCTATGTCCACAGTCCAACAGACACATGCCATTCACATGGCAGTGTGGGGTAGGATCGTAGTCCAAGTGAATGCAGTAGGTGGCCAACGTGGCTGGCTGACTCACTGGCGTTTGGAGCGTGCAAAATGTTAAAAGGGGTACAGCCCCGTGAACACTTTTGAGGTGAAATCTGGTTTAGGGGTTCAAATGTAACGCTTACAAACGCTAATGGCAAATGGGGTACAGCCCCGTGAAAGCTTTTGAGGTGACATCTGGTTTTGGGGTTCAAATGTAATGCTTACAAATGCAAATGTTAAAAGGGGTACATCCCCGTGAACGCTTTTGAGGTGAAATCTGGTTTAGGGGTTCAAATGTAACGCTTACAAACGCTAATGGCAAATGGGGGACAGCCCTGTGAACGCTTTTGAGGTGAAATCTGGTTTTGTGGTACATACTGTGACATATGGGTGCAGTTGGGGACATGTGTTTTGGCCACATGACACTGCAGAGACAAAGGTGTGTGTATGTCTCACATACCCAGCATATCTGCTCACTGTTATCATTTAGGGACATTACACTGGTAGCATTGTAGTGAGTGAGTGATGGTTGTGTGCCATACAACGTATTGCAGATGGGCCAATTCCTTGGTGTGTGTGCTGCCCTCAGCCATGTGCAGCAATGCAGTGCTCTTGGGGTATTGACTACATTATGTATGTTGTAAATCACAGTGTGACGTGCGCTTCAGTCACTGCAGACACATTATTTGTCATCGGCAGGAATCTTTGCTGAACTACTGTATGAGGGCCAGCTGTTCCGATGATATACCTTTCATGACACTGGGGCTGAAAGATGAGATGGATGAGATGTTGAATGTGCATTGTGTGGCTGTGTGGTTCATGGGTCCAGTGGTGTATGTGACATTACTGGGGTTCCACTCTGTTACTTTGAGACAGGTTAGACTTACATGGGCGATGTTGTACGATGTCAAGGGAACAAGCAGACACGACTACATGGACAAGACTTCGATGGTGTTGCTGATGTGTGTGATGAGTGGCACAGTGCACGCCGTGTGGGTCAGTACTCCAGTGAGACTTGTGCATGCAGATGTGACTCCTTACGTGTTGCTGTATTTGAGATGGCTCATGTGGGCTATGACTCTGTAATTCATGTCCGTGTGCACATTAGTCAAATGATTATGACAGGGAGCAGTGCTGCCTGTTCCTCTGCTACGTGACATGTCCCAAATGTTAGTTGTAATACAGTCCTCATGCCTACAGACACCCCGCCCTGTACAGTAGTCTACCTACTGGTTGGTTTGGAGGGCGCAATGCAATGGATGCCACATGGTTTTGGGAGGGAGGGGTGCTCCATCTTGCTGGTCTGTGGGAGTGGGGGTGGTGTTGTGAGTTGTGGTGATGGCTTACCACCCACAGACACCCCTCCATGTACGGTAAGATATCTACCTGTCGGCTGAAGGTGTGCACTGCAGTGGCTGACACATGGGTGTGGGGAGTGCTCCATCTTGCTGCGCTGTAGGACTAGGGGCCTGGTGGGTGTTGTACTTCAGCTGTCCCCCTCTGACCCACAGACTCTGTGTTAAGGCTACTTACCTGTTACTTGTTGGTTAGTGCAGCTATGGCTGACACATGGGTGTGGGGAGTGCTCCATCTTGCTGCGCTGTAGGACTAGGGGCCTGGTGGGTGTTGTACTTCAGCTGTTCCCCCTCCGACCCACAGACTCTGTGTTAAGGCTACTTACCTGTTACTTGTTGGTTAGTGCAGATATGGCTGACACATGGGTGTGGGGTGTGCTCCATCTTGCTGCGCTGTAGGACTAGGGGCCTGGTGGGTGTTGTACTTCAGCAGTCCCCCCTCCGACCCACAGACTCTGTGTTAAGGCTACTTACCTGTTACGTGTTGGTTAGTGCAGCTATGGCTGACACATGGGTGTGGGGTGTGCTCCATCTTGCTGCGCTGTAGGACTAGGGGCCTGGTGGGTGTTGTACTTCAGCAGTCCCCCCTCCGACCCACAGACTTTGGAGGCGCACCCAATACTATTCGGTCGGGAAAAAAGCCATGCGAAAGCCAGTTTCCCGACCGATCCGTACAGCACACCGAACGAGCAAGTACGATGTGCACAACAGCAAAAATCCCGGCCGAGCCGTACTCACCCAAACCAGGTCCTGTTCTCCGACCGAGGCGAATCCGGAAACGCCGAATCGAGTCGCACGGAAGGGAAAATGCAGCCCCGTCCGGCCGGACAAGTACGATGCGCTTTCCGTACGCGCCGAACCCGTCGCTACGCACGGCACGTCAAAGCATCCGGGAGAGGCGCACATAAGCTCCGAATCGCGCCACAACACGATCCACGGCTACGAGACGAACACAGCACAGACGAGGACGACGCGGAGCGACGAGGACGAAGCGAAGCGACGAGGACGAAGCCAAGCGACGAGGACGACGCGAAGCAACGAGAAGGACGAACGACACGAACCAACCATGAATCCCTTCGTCCCGATCATACCAATATTCTACATCTACTACCGGAACAGGCACGGACGCGTACGGCGCAGAAGGTAAGTCAGACACCAACCACAAAACACATACAACACGTACACGACACATCACACACATACACTGGGAATCTGAATATACTTACACCAGCAGCACCATAGGGGCGGGATGCCCATCACCAATGCCACATATGCACACAGGGGCCTGAATGCGCGCCACCACCCCAACCCAGGGGGCAGGATGCCTATCACCACCCTTAGCCAGGGGGGCTGGATGCCTACCACTACTACCACCCCCACCCAGGGGGCAGGATGCCTACCACTACTACCACCCTCACCCAGGGGGGCAGGATGCCCACCACTACTACCACCCTCACCCAGGGGGGCAGGATGCCCACCACTACTACCACCCTTAGCCAGGGGGCAGGATGCCCACCACTGACTACCACCCTCACCCAGGGGGCAGGATGCCCACCACTACTACCACCCTTAGCCAGGGGGCTGGATGCCTACCACTACTACCACCCTTAGCCAGGGGGGCTGGATGCCTACCACCACCCTTAGCCAGGGGGGCTGGATGCCTACCACTACTACCACCCTTACACAGGGGGGCAGGATGCCTACCACTACTACCACCCTCACCCAGGGGGGCAGGATGCCCACCACTACTACCACCCTCACCCAGGGGGGCAGGATGCCCACCACTACTACCACCCTTAGCCAGGGGGCAGGATGCCCACCACTACTACCACCCTTAGCCAGGGGAGCAGGATGCCCACCACTACTACCACCCTCACCCAGGGGGGCAGGATGCCCACCACTACTACCACCCTCACCCAGGGGGGCAGGATGCCCACCACTACTACCACCCTTAGCCAGGGGGTGCCAGATGCCCACCACCACTACCACCCTTAGCCAGGGGGCTGGATGCCTACCACTCCTACCACCCTCACCCAGGGCGGGCTGGATGCCTATCACCACCCTTAGCCAGAGGGGGCTGGATGCCTACCACTACTACCACCCTTACACAGGGGGGCAGGATGCCTACCACTACTACCACCCTCACCCAGGGGGCAGGATGCCCACCACTACTACCACCCTCACCCAGGGGGGCAGGATGCCCACCACTACTACCACCCTTAGCCAGGGGGGCAGGATGCCCACCACTACTACCACCCTTAGCCAGGGGAGCAGGATGCCCACCACTACTACCACCCTCACCCAGGGGGGCAGGATGCCCACCACTACTACCACCCTCACCCAGGGGGGCAGGATGCCCACCACTACTACCACCCTCACCCAGGGGGGCAGGATGCCCACCACTACTACCACCCTTAGCCAGGGGAGCAGGATGCCCACCACTACTACCACCCTCACCCAGGGGGGCAGGATGCCCACCACTACTACCACCCTCACCCAGGGGGGCAGGATGCCCACCACTACTACCACCCTCACCCAGGGGGGCAGGATGCCCACCACTACTACCACCCTTAGCCAGGGGAGCAGGATGCCCACCACTACTACCACCCTCACCCAGGGGGGCTGGATGCCTATCACCACCCTTAGCCAGGGGGGCTGGATGCCTACCACTACTACCACCCCCACCCAGGGGGCAGGATGCCCACCACTACTACCACCCTTAGCCAGGGGAGCAGGATGCCCACCACTACTACCACCCTTAGCCAGGGGGCAGGATGCCCACCACTACTACCACCCTCACCCAGGGGGCAGGATGCCCACCACTACTACCACCCTCACCCAGGGGGGCAGGATGCCCACCACTACTACCACCCTCACCCAGGGGGGCAGGATGCCTACCACTACTACCACCCTTACACAGGGGGGCAGGATGCCTACCACTACTACCACCCTTAGCCAGGGGGGCTGGATGCCTACCACCACCCTTAGCCAGGGGGGCAGGATGCCCACCACTACTACCACCCTCACCCAGGGGGGCAGGATGCCCACCACTACTACCACCCTCACCCAGGGGGGCAGGATGCCCACCACTACTACCACCCTTAGCCAGGGGGCTGGATGCCTACCACTACTACCACCCCCACTCATAGGATGGACAATGCATGACACAACAAGCACACCACAACCTAGGGAATGCAAGATTAAGACATCCCCCCACCACCATGACAAGCGTGTGAGCAGGCTGTGTCAAATGCCTACAACACCGAACATGACATTGAACATATAATGTGACCCCCTAGCACATGTGCCACACATATATGTGTGTGGCACCCACAATGCAAGCAGCCCATGACCATTGTGGCAATGGGGCCTAAACCCCCATCATCACAGTGACCAAAAGGCAAGTGTGGGGTCCATAGCTGAAGCACATTTTGACCATTGTGGCAATGGGGTCTAAACCCCCATCATCACAGTGACCAAAAGGCAAGTGTGGGGTCCATAGCTGAAGCACATTTTGACCATTGTGGCAATGGGGCCTAAACCCCCATCATCACAGTGACCAAAAGGCAAGTGTGGGGTCCATAGCTGAAGCACATTTTGACCATTGTGGCAATGGGGTCTAAACCCCCATCATCACAGTGACCAAAAGGCAAGTGTGGGGTCCATAGCTGAAGCACATTTTGACCATTGTGGCAATGGGGCCTAAACCCCCATCATCACAGTGACCAAAAGGCAAGTGTGGGGTCCATAGCTGAAGCACATTTTGACCATTGTGGCAATGGGGTCTAAACCCCCATCATCACAGTGACCAAAAGGCAAGTGTGGGGTCCATAGCTGAAGCACATTTTGACCATTGTGGCAATGGGGTCTAAACCCCCATCATCACAGTGACCAAAAGGCAAGTGTGGGGTCCATAGCTGAAGCACATTTTGACCATTGTGGCAATGGGGCCTAAACCCCCATCATCACAGTGACCAAAAGGCAAGTGTGGGGTCCATAGCTGAAGCACATTTTGACCATTGTGGCAATGGGGTCTACACCCTCATCATCACAGTGACCAAAAGGTAATTGTTGACAAAGAAAGAGCTGCAACTGCCAAACTGCATGGATCATTCCTGGTCACAGAACCAAAAACTCATCTGTGGCAAAGTAGTGTATGTGTCCCATTGCAACATAAATTGGGGGAGCCAAATACTGCAGTGCAAATGAAACATTCCTTTGGCCATGTGCAGACAAACAACACCCATGGGGGCTGAGACCGTCAACAGTCATCAATGACACAATGACAGAAGTGACCATCAGAATGCAGAACCACATATTTGCACCAATGGGCACACAAATGCAGATACCCTGTGGAGACAGCAGATGTGAGGTGAACAGATACCATACCATGGCAGCAATGGGACACACAAACCATGATCACTGTGCTGACCGATGACCTAGGAGTCCCAGGGACAGCAGGGGAAACACACCAAACAACATACAGCCAATGGCACACCCAAGATATGCCAATGCAGTGGTGCAGATGCACAAACACAAACAGGCAGACCAACACTGTCATCATACACAGCAGGTGAGGGGTGGGGGTGCCAGTGTCCCCAGGCAACAACACAACACTTGAGGAGAGCTGAATACCAATCATACAGATGTGCATACACTGCCACACTAAGGTAACTCATGGATCCAAATCCCCTATGTGGGCAAGCAGGCATTGACAGGTGAGAGGGAGCACAAAACACACATGTCACACAGGCACGTAGGAACAACAACTGACACAGCAAGTCACAGACACACCACAGCACCACCCCCAGGGCCCCCACAATGTGGTGACCCTGGGCTGAAGAAAAATACCACTGTGATGACAAAGCTAAATGTCGTTCACACTGTGAACCACAGTCAGGTGTCCTGAGCAACTAACTACCATCACACCTACACAAGCACAAATCAATCAGCATGGCCAGTAAGCCAAGGCCAACATGGAGGCAGGGGACTAGCCGGGCAACAACTCTCATCTGCACACACTCAAGACCACACCCCTCGACCTCCAACAATGTGCAGCAGTGAAGTACACATGCACTGGTGACATTGCACATGCACCCATTACTATTCCAGGGTGGTGGGTGGGAACCAAGGTGTAGAAACACATCACACATGGACACTCAACAAGACTCCTGAATGTCTGACACACTGCACACTACGCTGTACATGGACATGACGGCAATACCACACCGACCAATGGGATCCCAGCCACAGTCACACACCAATGAAGAAGCCAAGGTCACCCACAAAGAACACACATAGACAACAACCAACATTGCAGCCCGGACCCTAAGGAGTGCCAGCAGTCACACACACAACGTGTCACAATCACTGAAAGATAACACAAACTGGAAATCACATGACAGGGGCAAACAACAAGTGCCAAAGGGAAACCTGACTGTGACCCATCTGCGTCTGCACACAAACTCTGCCCTGACAGCAAACACACCTATGGGTGACACCCTGATGACCAGTAATGTGCCATGCACCCACATCACAGAGAACACAGGGAGAAGACTTTGGGGGAACATAGCTCAAGTCAGCAAGCATCACAAACAGGTACAACACTAGGGATCACAGCATGCGCAGATGAATGGAAGTGAACACACAGACATGCACATACAACACACACCTTGGGCGCAGGCAATGTCACACGTGTACACACTGCCATGAGGGGACTCCACTCCTGTGTGAGGAAAGCTGTGCCATATGTTGCCTCAGTAGGGCCCCATCATGTCAGCTGAGCACTTGGTCACACAATCAACAATTAGCACCAAATGAGGGCTCCCATCACATCAGCCTGGTCATGGATGTGCCAACGGAATCATCAGCACAGATCCAACACACTTGTATAGCAATGTTGCACTGACTACACGGATGAGTCCCTCCCCATTGATGCCCAAACCTGCATGTCCACTGGAGATGGCAACACGGTCAGGGAAGTAGACAAATGCAACGATGGCAGGCACAACAGATGTGCAGGGGTGGAAGCCACAGATATGAAATTGCCAATGTAAGTAGGAAACCCATTGCCAAATACTGAACACATGACACCCTCAGATGCTGCTATTGATGACATGGATACACCACATGATAGGACACATTCCCCCTGGACCACATGGGTTCCTGCACAGTAACACTTCATAATCATGAGACCAGATATCACCATCACTGCAGCAAGGGCATGGTTAGCTGCACCAACAACATGTACATCTGAAGCATGAGCAGTAGAGAAAAGAAAGTTGCTTTATTCAGCATATGTGTTGAGGCCAAACGAAGTCCTGAAAAAAGAGCAAAGGCCAATGGCCAGTCCATTGTCAAAGTTCAAACAGGGTGACACTGGCAGATGTCACCCTACGCATGCCTGCACAATACCAGGGACAATCCACTAGGAGGGGCAACCGGGGGGCAGGCCAGGCACCGCAGGGACAGGATCAGGGCTCACCAGGGGGAGTCAGGGAAGGGGTGGTGGGTGCTGGAGAGCCACTGACAACTGCAGTGGAGGTGTCTGACATGGTGTGTGCCGGCACAACTGGGGGGCATGACACAGATGTCGTGGGTGCCGGCACAACTGCAGTGGACCCTGCAGATGGGGTGGACAGGTCCGCCACTGCAGTGCCCAAGTCAGACAGGGCGGTAGTGGACTCCACTGCAGTGCCTACCTCCAGGGGAGGAGAATGGGGAACAGGCAAGGTGGGTTGGACAGAGGGGGGACACCCTCACCACATCAGTGGCACAGACAAGCGCAGCGGGGGGTGTGGTGCTGGGAGAGCAAGTGGCAGGGGGAGAAGGCCGGAGCATCTTGGGGATGGTATATCTGTGGGTGGGGGAACCTGGGGCAGGGTGTGGTGGGGGCACCTGTGCAGTGGGGGCCTGAGGGATGGAGGACGGAGACCTTGTGCCTGAGCTGCAGGGCGGTGGCGGGGTCTTGCTCTTAGCACTCCGGGGGACTTGCGGGTGGGGGCCTCAGTCCGTCTGCGCCTGGGGGAGGGTGTCCGGGGGCGAGGGGCACTCTGCTCCGTGTGGGTGGGCTTCCTCTTCCCCGGGATGCTGGAGCAGCTTCATCGGTGGGGAAGAGCCCGAGGTCATAGAGGAAGAGCTGCTGTGACTTTGGGGTTGCAGGTGAGGCAAGGGAGGGTGCTTTGGAGGGAGAGGGAACTGAGGACTGCGCAGTGCATGTGGATGCGTGTGTGTGTGCCAGGGCCCCATCCCCTGTGAGTCTGGCTTCAGTCCCCTGAATGTGCGTGCGTGTGCGTTTTGTCATTGGCGTGTGTGTCAGTGTGCTGGATGTGTGTGTGCTGGTGTGTGCCAGTGTGTGTGTGCCTGGGATGGGTAAGGTGCTGGGGAGTGTGGATGGAGCAGAGGCAGGAGGGGTGAGGGACCGTTTGAGGAGGGACACTGCTGCCGTCAGGGAGGAGTCCATGGACCTATTGCCCCTCTGTAGGTCAGACATGCCCGATGAGATGCCCTCCATGAACGACACCAGCTGAGTCAACAGCGCGGTGTGCGCATGGAGGACACTCAGCATGGCTGTCTGCCCTACATGGAGCTGGCGAAGGAGGTACACAGACTCCTCACTCAGGGCAGCAGGGGACACAGGGGCAGGGGGTGCGGTGCCTGGCCCAAAGGAGACACGCTCCTGGACATGGGAGCCTCCACGGACCTGGGGAATGGGAGCCGATGGGAGGGCGGTGGTGGTGCTGGTGGTGGCGGGGACAGCAACACTAGCTGGGGTGTGGTGGCTGCTGACACCCGCCTCCACAAGGGAGTCATCCTCCGAGTTGCTCTGGTCCTCAGCTGAGGTGGATGCTGCTGAGGACTCCTCGGTGTGGCTCCCCTCGCCCTCCGTGCCACTGGGTCCCTCCGACCACTCCTCGGCTGCTGACCCAGTCTGGCTCTCCGGCTCCTCCTGGTCCGTGGAGCTGTCCCCTTCCGTGGCCGTGGATGTATCTGCAAAAAATGGGGAAACAGACAGACATCAGTCACCTGCACATAACGCACACACCACTGTGAGCACAGCACATCACAGAGCAAGCCCTGGCATCATTAGTTGTGCATTGCTAAAAGTGCACTAATTGAACAGGAGAAGTCAATTGTCAGTCTGATGCCAAGCATGGCACTCACATCCCACATGGCCTTGCACCCATCTGTCTGGTGTCTGTTGGATTGCAACACCCCAGTGTTGACACATGCACCAAGTACACAGTAGTTGGACAGTGCAGAGGACACGGTGTGGACACATCACAGCTCTTGCCACTGAGTCAGTACAGGTTTACGGATGTAAGGGATGCCCAGAGTCAGATAGGAAATGCATGTGATGCATACCAGCGACAGACACCATGATGCACCCATGTCCTGATAGCCAGCGCCACTATGGTGTGCATGTAGCACATGTCACTCCCCTGCAGGATCACCAATCAGTAGACACATGCCATGGCGGAGGCATGACTGCAAAGTCATACATCACTGTCTCAGTGATGTATGACTTTGCAGCCAGACAACAACACTCTGCACTGTGTCACAATAGTAGGTCATGGGGAATGCAAGTCCTGGAGCTGCACAAGTGCACATGTACATCCCCCCCACAACACATCCTCTTAACCCTCATCTGTCCAGGTCATACCTATTGGACATATGGGAGACCTGTGACACTACCCTCTGAACCTGAGCCCCTCACACTCTGCTGTGCATGGGGAACAGCTGCCTGAACTTCACATTTACATGCCCCAGTCTGCATGGGCAGCTGATCAGACACCTATGTGTCACACAAGTATCGTCTCCTATGGTCACATCTCCAGTGGCATGCTGAGCCCCTACCAAGAAACTCCACAGCAGTCCTGGCGACTAATCCACAGCACACTGACACAGAGGCAGACACCTGAGGGGCAAATCACTGTGCACAATGTGTCCTCTGATACACGGGAGTGGGAGTACAGAGTGTATTGTATGGCCTGGAGTAGGCATGACTGTCCAGCCCCACATGAATGAGGGATGAGCCCTGGACTGTAGGCAACTGGCTAAGTATGTGTGACACACGTCATATACATACTCCTGGGGCCCAAACATTGTTCCCACCCGCAGCATGGGTGTGTGCCAGGTACCCCAGCCACATGTGGTGGATCAGCTCAGCAATTGGACCACAGATCAAAGTAACACGCTGAATACATGTCAGAATACAGGCATTGTGTAAGCAATGGACCCACCCATGATGCCCACCACAGAGTCAGGGAAACAGATGCTGTCTCCCACCTTGAGTCAAGCAAACTGCAAGGACACAGTCCTAAGTGACAGAATTCCCTGCATGTAAGGGCCACACCTGGGTATCAGATGAGGAGTGGGCAGTGCACAATAGAGGGACATGGCTCCTGGACAACATGACTGCTGTACTGTGGCAGTTCAACCTGGCCCGAGGAGGGCACATAACATGTTAGACAGAGTACACAGTGCAGTCTTTGACTCACCCCCTCCTTGCTGCTCTCTGGCCTTCAGCTGCCCATCCAGGTCTGGAAAGACCACCGCCAGGATCCTGAGCATGTGGGGGTCAGGGTCCGTGTTCCGCCCCTCCTGCGAGGAGGCGACAGCTTCAGCTGGACCCGTGCAATCCTCCGGGTCCAGCCCCGAAGGTCCTGCCACCTCTTTTGGCAGTTGCGGATCCGGCGCTTGTAGACCCCCACGGACCGGACAGCCCGGACGATGTCCTTCCAGATCTCATGCTTCCGATGGGCAGAAGCCTGTCAGGATGACAAAGTGATAAGGACATTACTACACATGCAACATATCCGTGCATGACACAGTTGCATATACATGTCGCAATCACAGGGGCACATGGTGTACCCAGGCAGTGCACGGCTGCCCATGGACAGTTTTCCAGAAGTCACTACATGGTATCATAGCATGGGGAGTAAAACCCTGTTCAGAAGCACTGTCACTGCACCATACCTGTCCAGTGCAAGTCACTACACACTATGGGGGTGACAACTACTCAGTGAGCCTGCTAGCCAGTGGTGTGCTGACTCTCAGCCTTGCTAGTCAGACAAAATGCACATTCAGAAAGGCAGTGCACAGAACACTCACCTGCTCCCCTGGTGTCCCATACAGCTTGCTGTACTGTGGAAGTAGGCTGTCCAGCAGGGCCTGGTTCTCTTCAAGGCTGAAGGCTGGGGCTCTCTCCACAGTACGTGCCATTGCAGGGTCCAGAGGGGCAGAGACAGCAGCAGTGCAGTGGCAGATGTCGTCCTGGAGCATGTAGTGCAGGCAAGTGGGCTCTCAGGGGAACATGCAGCAATATATATGTGCTGGAGAGGCAGATACTGTCCCTTGTGTCCAAAGTGATAGGTCCAAGTCGTTTGCATCTTCTGAATATGGCCAATCCATGGAATAGCAGCACCAAAACACGCCCACAGCATCCTTCAAAATTTCAACTTCATGACATACATGATTTTGCAACATTGTTGTGGGTGACCAACTGATTTTCCAGCAACCGACTCGTTCGAATATTCGAAAACGCGTCCGTTGCCAGGCAAGCCCATTGTCAATGGGTGCGCACCGATCGGTCCATTGCAGTACAACGCGCACAGGGGTACAACGCGTACCCGCACACATTGAATGCAATGGGCCGGCCGGAGGCACCGATCGGTCCATTGCAGTACAACGCGCACAGGGGTACAACGCGTACCCGCACACATTGAAAGCAATGGGCCGGCCGGAGGCACCGATCGGTCCATTGCTGTTCAACGCGCACAGGGGTACAACGCGTACCCGCACACATTGAATGCAATGGGCCGGCCGGAGGCACCGATCGGTCCATTGCTGTTCAACGCGCACAGGGGTACAACGCGTACCCGCACACATTGAATGCAATGGGCCGGCCGGAGGCACCGATCGGTCCATTGCAGTACAACGCGCACAGGGGTACAACGCGTACCCGCACACATTGAATGCAATGGGCCGGCCGGAGGCACCGATCGGTCCATTGCAGTACAACGCGCACAGGGGTACAACGCGTACCCGCACACATTGAAAGCAATGGGCCGGCCGGAGGCACCGATCGGTCCATTGCTGTTCAACGCGCACAGGGGTACAACGCGTACCCGCACACATTGAATGCAATGGGCCGGCCGGAGGCACCGATCGGTCCATTGCTGTTCAACGCGCACAGGGGTACAACGCGTACCCGCACACATTGAATGCAATGGGCCGGCCGGAGGCACCGATCGGTCCATTGCAGTACAACGCGCACAGGGGTACAACGCGTACCCGCACACATTGAATGCAATGGGCCGGCCGGAGGCACCGATCGGTCCATTGCAGTACAACGCATCACTGTACATGTGACTGGCATATGTCAGCATGCCTGTCTCAGATGGACATATGCCAGCCACAGATAGCTCCCAGGGAGTGAGGGGCACACCTACATCACGACAGCCTGTCCAAACCTTATCATAAGGCATGTAAGGCTGCATTTCCTATTGTGTGTATGTTGGTGTACATGTTGTCCTGTGGGTGTCACCTGTGGGCAGCCACCCCCAGGCTGTGCACGTGTTCATGGGGACAGGATCATGGGTGTTATGTGTACGTGACCACTGTGATGTGCAACTGTTCATATCTGTGCATGTGCCATGGTCACATTTCACAGTGGTGTTTGTGTATGTCATGTCACATACCCCGTGAGTCCCATGTGGGACGGTATGTTTGAGCCAGGGTGTCCCAGTGGCACAATAGTGATGGCCCTCCACAGTCTGTGTGCATGTAGTGTTTACAATGTCTCTGATTTCATGTGCACAATGGGAGACAGTCTCCACATCCACGTTGTGTGTGCATGGACTCTGATGTTGTGCGTGTGTGTCACAGACGTCCATGGCTCTCCTGCCATGGCAAGTGTGGCCACTACCTGTGGGGGTCATGTTTGTTTTGTTGTGGTGTACACATGATACTCCAGGTGATGCCAGTGTCCATGTGGCATTACAGGGTCCCTGGGAATGTGCCTGTCGTTGAGCTGTGGTGCCTGGGGCACATCTGTCCTCACATGTCACTGGGGGGTGACTGTGACACAGCATCATGATATCCAATGGGCCAACTTGGGACAAATTGATGCCACCTGTAGGACCGTGTTGACAGATGTTGGCCATGTATGTACCATAAATGTCGTTCCGGTACTGCACACTTCATGTAGTTGTGCCTCATGATGATGTATGTTGGGATCTTGAGTGTGTTCAATGCCGCATATGTGGGGTGACTGACGATCTTGCTTACTTCTCCTCTGCACTGCAGGGCTCCTGCTGTCCATCGGCCATTCCCAGACCTGGCAACGATGGTGGAACGGGACAGCATCCGACGGTACCGCTTCACCAGGCAGCTGATTGAGGATTTGGCAGTGCAGTTGTCCCCACATTTGCAGCCTGGCCGGCCGTATCCTACAGCGCTGACCCCCAAGGTGAAGGTGATGGCAGCCCTACACTTCTTTGCCACCGGTACCTTCCAACATACTGTGGCGTCTGCTGGTGGGATGTCACAGACCATGTTCAGCCGTGTGCTCCGCGATGTTTTGGCGGCAATGTTGCTCTTCCTGAACCGGTACATCTATTTCCCTAGACTGCGACGACTCACTGACGTGAAGAGTGACTTTTATGCCCTGGGGAGGATGCCGCATGTAATTGGCTCCATTGATGGGACACATGTGGCTTTGGTACCACCACAGGCCCAGGAGCAGGCCTACAGGAACCGCAAGCACTACCACTCGGTCAATGCACTGGTGGTGTGTCTTGCAGACATGACCATCACACACGTGTGTGCCCGTTTCCCTGGTTCAGCACACGATGCCTTTGTGATGAGGAGTAGTCGCATCCCCAGGTTGATGGCACAGATGCAGAACCAGCGTGCCTGGCTTGTCGGTGTGTACTGACTTTGTGCCATTGTGTGTGATCTGATCTGTAGTATTCCGTCCACTTTTCCAAGTCAGCTGATGTGCACTTGTCTGTCCGTAGGTGACTCGGGATACCCCAACATGCCGTGGTTGCTGACACCCCTCAGGAACCCTGTGACACCTGCCCAGATGCGCTACAATGAGGCACATGGTCGGACCAGGAGAGTGATTGAGCGGACCTTTGGTCTCCTGAAGAGCCGCTTCCGCTGCCTGGACAAGACCGGAGGGTCCCTCCCATATGCCCCTGCGAAAGTGTGCAAGATTATCATCGTCTGCTGCATGCTCCACAACCTGGCAGTGCGGAAGGAGTTGCCTCTCATCCAGGATGACGATGACCAACATCCGCCACCTGTGGAGGATCCTGGCCTGGACCACGATGCCAGTGACGATGATGATGATGATGGTGATGGTGATGTCCGCACACAGCTCATCACCAACTTCTTTAGCTGAATGTGAGTATCCTGAGGTGTCATGTGAATGATGTGAGTTGGCATGATGTGTGGGTGGTGCTCTGGTGCTGTTGGAGTGTGTCCATGGGCTACTTGACAGGATGTGTGTTGCGATGTGTGGTGACAGGTGGGCTGTACTCCCCAACAGTGTTGACATGCTAACTTGGTTCTGGGTGGGTATCTTGTAACATGTATTGTGCATGAGTTTTGCTGTTCTGTCCTGTACTGCATTGCTTTTGACTGTGTGTCATTTCTGTCCTTCACAGGGTACTTTCAGATTCGTTTGGTCAACTGTGTCCACCGACGACGTGATTGCACATCCAGGCTGGTAGCTGTTGTGTCCCTACAGGTGATGTGCGCCACACCCATGGACTTCCTTCTGTCTACAGTTGTTGACTGTGTGCCCGCTACCAGGTGGGGTTACCTTGCATCTGTAGTGGTTACGGCATGTTGCTACTGTGTAATAAACCTGTGCTTCACTTAGTGATGTGCGTTGTCTGTGGTCACACATTTGACTGCCATTTGCTTACTGCACCTGTGGGCTACTTGACTACAACTGGGAATGGGTGTGGTGTCTGTGCATTGCACCGTCTTCCCTGGCAACATCAGTGTAGGCAATGAGTCAGATGGCCTAGGTGTGTATGTGTTGTGTAGCCCTGGTGGTGTGTCTCCCTCATATGTGTCACGTTGCCTGTACTCACATGCCTGTGTTGTCCTTGCTGTTGCAGTTCGCATACACTGTGTAATTTTGCAGTTCATCATCCCCATAACAGCACCCACGTTGGAATCACGACAGAGGCAAGTATGGTGTATTAGTGTGTTTATTGTGATAATAGTGCATAGGATGGATTGTGCTGTACATGAATCTTGCAATCCCAAGTTCCTAGATGAATAGAAAGTCCAGGTAGACAGGATCCCCAGTATCGGGGCCACAGTTGTCTGACACATTGTTCCAACTTGTACTCCCCATGCTATGTGTGGGAGTAGTGTTGCCATCAACAGGGTGAACAGTCTGTGCACAAAGGCGAAAATCCAGAACAGGTTCAGGCTTCCTGGGAGTTGCGCTTGGCCATCAGCCTCTCACTTTCCCCTCCTCGGACGACCCCTCTTCTTGGGGGGGGGCCCTCAAGTGCAGGCTGCTGCGGTGCAGGGGACTCTCCGCCAGAGTCCTCCTCCCTCCCTGTGGCAGTTGCAGTTTGTTCGGTACCAGATGTTGTTGGCACACAGGGAGGTGTGGACTGGGTGCTGTTCATCTGGCGGAGGCATTGTAAAATGTCCCTGTGCACCGCCGTCATCTCATGTAGTACATCCCACTTGGACTCCACGCGGGTCATGTGGGAGTCCACACGTGACATGTGGGAGTCCACACGTGACATGTGTGACTCCACTTGGGACATGTGGGAGTCCAAGCGGGCATGATGGGCAGCCTGCTGCTGTTTGATGTCTCTGAGGAGCCCCACTACCTGGCTGAGCTCTCCGGTGCTGGACTGGTACGCATCAGCTATGCGTACCAGTTGTGGGTCTTCATGCACACCAGCAACGTCTGCAAGCAGCGACCTCTGTCTCCCACCCCTCCCACCACCCCTGCTGACATGTGCAGTGTGTGCAGTTGCACGCACAGATAACCCTGGTCCACCTTGGGGGTTGGTGGTGGTGGTGGTGTCCATGGCCCCAGGTTGGTCCAGGGTCACTGCGCTGGTGTTGTTCCTTATTCTGTCCATGTCGGCAGGGATGGTATTCGTGGTGACAGTCGTTGGAGGGGTGGGTGCAGGGGGTGCAGCTGGTGGACCTGCTGGTGCTGCAGCTGGTGGTCCTGCTGGTGCAGCATGTTGACTTGCACCGGATGTGCCAGGTTGTTCTTCATCGTCCGAGGAGGACAGAGGCTGTACGACGCCAGTGAGCTCGGCATCCTCTTGAGCCTGGGACTGGGACTCCTCAGCGTCTGCTGCTGTGTCCCTATCATCACCTGTTTTTGGGAGACACAAACAATGTATGTCATGTTTCTGCAGGCATCAGTGGTTGACACACCTGACAGTTGTGACTGTGCCTCGGGGTGCGGGCCTGTACATTGTATTGTCCTAAGTCGTCACAGTCAGGGGTTGATATTGGTGTGGCACATTGTCCTGCATTATTTGGGCATTTCTATGTATTCTCTGGGGTGTGAACATGGTCTGCATTGATTGTGTTTGGTTGACAGCCAGACCTCCTTCCCACCCACCCACCCACCCAGTCAGTTCTCCCACCATGGAACGTGCTTGCATTGCAGGGAGTGTAAGTTGTCTCTCAGGATGTCAGTCAGTGGTGTCCTGCTGTTTGTTGGTGCACAGTTGGCAGCAGGGCCTTGTGCTCCCCACAGCAGTAGCCAGTGTCAGCCATCTTGTGAGTCCTTCTCCACTCCCTGTGATGTGAGCATGGTTCAGGGTGGTGTTGATGGGACAGTTGTGGGGGTGAGCAATGTCTGTGACTACGACTCCCATCATGCTATTGCCTCCACCCCCTTCCCAGCATGCCCATGCTTCCTTCCTTTTGACTCTGCTTCCCTGTGGGGTGGGCTGGCTGTGCTGACAGGATGGCTGGGAGTGTTGTCCTGGCAGTTGTTTGGCTAAGAGTCCCAAGAGTGTCCCTGTGCTTCACACAACATAACCCAGGGTGGTGGTGCTTTGTGGGATCTTGTGTTAGGATGGAGGGCATTGCATTCTACCAGGTGGGTACTGTGGAGTTTGTGTTGGGGGGGGTGAGGGGAGGTGCTGGTGACTTTAGTCAGTGCTGCAAGTCCCCCTTCCCACCCAGCCAGCCAGATAGCCCACCATGGAACGTGCTTGCATTGCAGGTAGTGTAAGTTGTCTCTCAGGATGTCAGTCAGTGGTGTCCTGCTGTTTGTTGGTGCACAGTTGGCAGCAGGGCCTTGTGCTCCCCACAGCAGTAGCCAGTGTCAGCCATCTTGTGAGTCCTTCTCCACTCCCTGTGATGTGAGCATGGTTCAGGGTGGTGTTGATGGGACAGTTGTGGGGGTGAGCTATGTCTGTGACTACGACTCCCATCATGCTATTGCCTCCACCCCCCTTCCCAGCATGCCCATGCTTCCTTCCTTTTGACTCTGCTTCCCTGTGGGGTGGGCTGGCTGTGCTGACAGGATGGCTGGGAGTGTTGTCCTGGCAGTTGTTTGGCTAAGAGTCCCAAGAGTGTCCCTGTGCTTCACACAACATAACCCAGGGTGGTGGTGCTTTGTGGGATCTTGTGTTAGGATGGAGGGCATTGCATTCTACCAGGTGGGTACTGTGGAGTTTGTGTTGGGGGGGTGTGAGGGGAGGTGCTGGTGACTATAGTCAGTGCTGCAAGTCCCCCTTCCCACCCAGCCAGCCAGATATCCCACCATGGAACGTGCTTGCATTGCAGGGAGTG